>JAKSZU010000021.1:36514999-36898480 GCA_026018925.1 Tupaia tana
ACACCCCGGGGGGGGAGGGGGCGCATGGCACACCACAATCCCTTCTCCTCCATTCTTCTCTTGGGACCTTGGCCATGCATGCACACGCACCTGGTGTGAGTTTAAGCCACCAGGTCCGGGACTCGAACCGCAGTGAATTACATGGAAGTCCAGCGACATAGCCATTACATCAACTACTGGTCCCAACATTTGTCACATTTCTCAAGCTGCCAGGGCTAGGAACTGAACTGTGGTTGGCCATGTGGGATCAGGGTCCCTATGCATTCTGCTTAACTGCTGTGCTACAGCCATTCAGTAACCCCTTTTAAATCAACTGTTTAGGAGAATCTGAGGAAAAGAACTGCTAGGCAGCAGACAACAGGAAACACAATAAATCTTTAAGTATAAAACACTGGCAATAAAATGAAAAGAGTACTACTTGAAGCTTCAAAGGAAATTGCTTACAGAAGGTGATACAAGAGACTCAGAATAGACATAGACCCTGCTCAGGAAATTAAAAGCTGTACTTTAAAAATGGTCACAGATTCTTCTAGAAAATTAAAAAAATAAAAAAAAAAACTAAATAAACACCTCCTAAATTCTCTTGGGAACGCTTACCATTAGAACAGAAATTCCACATTGCAAACTCACTCTGGATTGTCCTGTTCTTTGTTTTCTAGATTTTTTAACCCAGATCCTTCCATTTCGTTCCTCCTCCATTAATGAGTAGAATTCAAGGGGTCTGAGGGGTGACCGTGGTCTGATCTTGTTTTAGAGAAAAATGTTTTAGAGAAATATGTTTTAGAGAAAATTAGTTGCCTCCCCCCCCCCCCCACTGTTTTCCTTTTGAGAGAGAGGAGTAATTTTCTCTCTGTCATATACAACCATATGAGGTTAACGCTGCTGTGTCCCTCAGGAAAATGTCCTCTCAGAGACCTCTCAGGAGACACATCTGCTCCACAAGAGGACAAATATAAAGGCAGTACAGAGTGCCACTAACTGAGAAATGAGAAACAGCTTCTAAAGGATGCTTAACAAATCTGTAATACAACAAACAAAACACTGACCAGTCGGCAGGTCTTTAAGCAATTCAGTGTCATGGAACTACCTGGACAAATGGTAAACACACGAGAAAAGGAGGAGGATCTGGAAGACCCAAATCCTGGATCAGTGACCTAGCACTCTATAGGAAGCTACTCCCAAAGTCATTGGCTTAAAATGATCACCATTTTATCTGCTGCAGATCCTGTGCAGAGTAGTTGGGATGGAACTCAGTGAGAAGAGCGTATCCTGGCCCCATGGTACTGACAGGCCCTGGTGGATCCAAGATGGCGCAGTCCCTTATCTGGACATGGCTGGTGCTGGATGCGAACTGGAGTGTTTGCTGCTCCCATGTGGCTTCTCTCACTGGAAGGATAGCTTGGACTTCCTTCCTCCGTGGCAGCTCAGAAACTGCCAGGCCTCTTAAGGTCTGTAACCAGCACAGCATCGCTTTGCCAGATTTCCACACAGGCCAGCCCAGACTTCAAAAGAAGGAGATACAGATTCCTCTGTAGAGGAGCGGGAGTTGAGAAAAACTAGAGGTGGTCACCTTGCAGACAACCTACTCAAGTCCCTTGGATGCAAATCTCAATCGTATAAAGGAAGTTAGGAGGGAAATAACAGAGGACCAGCATTAAGTGCTTTTTCTTACCAAAACACCCCATTTCCTGCTCAACCCTCAATTCCTCAGCCAATGATGAACAGAAAAGAAAGAATAGAATGGAAGATACAATGCAAGCTAAAGCTTCACAGATGGTAACCTTGATTATAACATTTAATTAGCAGTCTCAAAAATATAGAAAGATGGGGCCAGACAGTGGCACAGAGGTAAAACTGAGACTCTTTGCCAGGCTGATCCACACGGGAAGGTTCTGGTGTACCCATGATCTGGGACTGGCCGAGGCTGGGAACCAACTGTGGCATGACCTGTCAGAAAGCTTCTCTGGGGAACCAGCAGTTAGCGTAATGGCTATGTTGCTGGACTCCCACGTAGTCGACCGTGGTTCGCGTCCCGGACCCGGTGGCTTAAAACTCACGCCGGGCGCGTGTGCGTGCGTGCCCAAGATCCCGAGAGGAGAATGGAGGAGAAGGGATTGTGGCGTAACCATCCCCCCTGGGGGGTGATTTCTCGCTTTCTGTCTCTATATCTCTCTCTGTCTGTCTGTCTGGCGAGCGCACGCGTCCTATAGCGAAAATCTCTCAAAAAAAGAAGGCTTCTCTGTCTGTCTGACTCTCTCTCTCATGGGACAATAAAATAAAATATAAAAACACATACACAAAGAAAACTTGTGCGCAAAACTATAAAACTACCACTAAATTTCATGTCTATTTCACACACACAAAAAAATTATAAAAATTTACCAGGTGAGAAATATATAAATTATTAGGGAAGTTATTTTTTTTTTTAAATGAGAAGTTACACTTTTTAGGTATGAACCTAAAAGATCAGTGTTTCTAACATATTTTTCTAATAGGAGAAATAAACATTTGAATAGCCACAGTGGAAAAATAAAGCTGATACATGGAGGTAGGAAGGTGTAGACCCAGGGACTAGGAGCTTCCTTTTTTCTGCTGCAAACGCCGCCCCTCTCTGGAAATCCCTACTCTCTCTGAGCAGAAAACAGCGTATTACGCATATGAGACCTTTGCCAAAGTGTTTACAGATGGGTTTACACAGCAAAGCAGAGAAGTGATGTTTCTTAGTTCTCCAGAAACTAGCTCAGTTGAACTTGGACAACTCCATTGGCTAAGAGTAGCCTTATCACTTTCACAGAATGTGACAAATGCACCACTTGGCTCACTCATTTCCTGGTTTGTCATCATTCCTCCCTGCTCTTCTTAACAGAAAACAAAACAAAAAAGGAAAGGAAAGGAAAAAAAAAAAAAGAAAAAGAAAAAGAAAAAGAAAAAGAAAAAGAAAGCGATTATCTACCTCCAAGCTACAGATGTTAATCCTCAGCTTAAGTTTTAATATTGTTCTATCCCAGCAGGATATGCACTTTACTAGGAAGTCTTTGAAGCACACAAAATGTCCAGGACCAAAACGAGAAAATCCAAGTCCAATTATGGGAGAATGAGAAAAAGAGCAGAAAGGCCCTTTAAATCAGACCACACAGGAGGGCGAATCCTAGAAGAAAGGAACTGTGAAGCTAGGCTTTTTTCACTGCCTTTTAAATAAGGGCCCCTAGGCTAAGTCAGCACTTACTGAGCTTATCTGCAGGTATTAGGTCTGTAACACATGGAATCACAACTTCTGTTATTGTCACTCAGGGCCTGGATAATTCTTCTATTTTTTAATTCTAATTTATTTTATACATTTGATCACTGAACATCACTACAGCTTGTAAAATGAATTACCCAACATGAATACACTTCACACCAGTTTAGTTGAAGTCCATGTTATCATCAACAGACAATCCTCCAATTCTGTGTCCCCTAAATGTCTCCCCTCTCTTTTTTTCTCCTTGATTCCTTTCCTCTCACTCCCTTTCATCTCCCATCCTCTTCCCACACTACCTCCAGTACCATTCTCCATGCTTCTATACACTCCAATCTTTCAGTTTCCGCCATGAAGCGTACACAGTTGGCATACATCAGGTGGAGACATACAATGCCTCTCCTTCATAGCCTGGCTCGCTTCACTCAGCAGTAAATCCCCCATATTCATCCACTTCCTATAAATGCCAGGGTCTTGTTATTTTTTATGGCTGAGTATTCCATAGAATATATGCACCACACTTAGAATTACCATATGACCCAGCAATTTCAACTCCTGGGTATCTACCTAAACGATAGAAACACACTCAGTTGGAAAAGTGCTTGCACATATACGTTTATTGAGGCATCATTCACAATTGCTAGGACACGGAACCAACCCAAATGCCCATGAACAAATACATTTTTTAAGTTTTATTTTTAGCATAAAGACAGTAGTCGTACATAATATGGAATACAATGCAACATGCTGACACATGTATACCTTGTGAAATGATGGATTAAAACTAAGTAGCACTGGATAATTCATGTTGATAAACATCAGTCTCTAAGTCCAAGGTATAAGTATAGAGACCACTAAACTTGGAGGGAGAAAAAAAAGATTTAAATCCTAGCTTTGACTCTGTATAACTTTTGAAAATTATTTTGTCTTTTAAAGTCCAAGTTTTTTCACCAAAAATATATGGAAAACAATATCATCAAAGAGTTGTACTACAAGGGTTCAGTGAAGAAGATGATATGCCTGAATAACTGTATCTGATAAAAATAGACCGTGCATTGATCTGGTCTTTTATACAGACTAAAGTGCCCAAGTCTATATTTTATTGTTTAATCAGGTTCAAAATTTGCAATAAATTAACACTTGTAGGTCAGATTTTGCTACTTCCTGGCAAGACATTCCTGGGTAAGTCTTCTCTTCTCAAGTCCTGGGTCTTTTGATCACACTCAAAATTAATTAAGCCCCTGGCTGGGCACTGACAGGAAGCTTGGCAAGTCAACTCCCTGCCCTCCTGAAGTCTCACCTGTTCTAGAGCCAGAGAAGAGAAGAACGCACAGCACAGCGTAGTCATGTCTATGAAACGAGGCGACCAGCTTAGACCACCTTCCAGGCCTTCTCTAGATTCCAGCTTATAAATCTAGGACTGTAAATATGAAAGTCAACAAAGATAAAGGAAGGTCACGATTACTCATCCTGGTGTTTTGTAAGATGTTAAATCATTCTTTCTAGAGCTGAAATCAAAGAACGGCAGCGTCATTACCAGGCTTTCTGTACTACAAAAGCTGATCTGAGATGAAATGTGAAATTCGGCTGTTAAAGGGAATTCCATGCTGCGAGAGGGAAATCAGTTCTTCACATCAGAGACGGTGCTCTTCTTCACACTCCTGAAGCCAGTGACTCAGGGGACGATGCTGGCACACGGCGCGGCTGAGGCGCACAGTGTCCTCGCAGAGTGAAACGCCGAGCTGGCAGAGGGACCCGGGCAGACACACTGCCCCCAGGCTAAGATTCGCAGTGAACAGAAGTGTTAAATTCGCCACCTTCACATTCTGCGTTTGCGATCAGTCCTACAAACTTCTCTGCAGCTAACGTAATCAGATGGAGGGCAGCGCCCCCGCGCGAGCACCGCTTTCCTCTGAAACGCTTCCATCTCCCTGTAGCATGGCCACGTTGAGCGTGTCAGCTTTACCAAAATGCTGGAGCTTTTCGGGTGAATCAGGTAAGGATGAAGAAATCAGATCCATCGAGATTTACTATCAATACAAACTTCTTAGGGTTGTGAAGACAAAGGATCACTGCATATCAACAAGCGTTCTTTAAATGGCTTTTCAGGGCTCTCTCTCTCTCTCTTTCTCTCCCTCTCTCTCTCTCTCTCTCACTCACACACACACACACACACACACACACAATCAGAAACTTCCTCTTTTGTGTCAATCAAAGAAATGCTCATCTGAAAAATAAAATTATGTCTTAGGAAGTCTATTTGGCAAACTGAACAAAGGCTGTCTAGCAGAATTCACTAAAAATTGTTTTCTGCTTTAAAGAATAAATAATTTATAATTAGCATATAAATTGTTTTCATGAAAAATCACTTCTGAAGTACTTGAGGTTTCTTTAAATGGTACGCAACAATAACAAACTCGAGCACATCTCCGAAAATGTGGTTTACCTAATTAGTGATAAGCTTAAAACCTTATACCCTCCATATAGCTCTGCTATGCTCCGACTTTCACATTCACAAGTTAGGGGTAGTGGACCTTGCGGGTCACAAGGCTGCCTGGAATGCTTCAGTCCCAGGAGTCTATGAGCTGAATCAAGGTGCAGCCCGTGTACACTCCCCAGGCTTTTAGACGATGAATGAACAGAATTTAAATTCCTTCATTAATTGTATTTTTTACTATAAAATAAAGATTAATTTCATATACAAAATCAGATAATGGTCTCTGTGACTTCGAATAAAATAAATGAAAAACTTTTGGCCTTATTACTTTACAAATAGGTCTAGGGACCAGCAGTTAGCGTAATGGCTATGTCGCAGGACTCCCACGTAGTTGACCGTGGTTCGCGTCCCGGACCCGGTGGCTTAAAATTCACACCAGGCGTGTGTGTGTGTGTGTTTGTGTGTGTGAGCCCAAGATCCCAAGAGGAGAATGGAGGAGAAGGGATTGCGGCATGGCCATCCCCCCTGGGGGGTGATTTCTCGCTTTCTGTCTCTCTCTGTCTGTCTGGCGAATGCATGTGCCCTATAGCAAAATCCTTTCAAAAAAAAAAAAAAAAAAAAAAAAAAAGAAAGAAATAGGTCTAAAAGCTGAGATTTTTAATTTGAATAGACTTTATTAGATGTATTGGTATAAGTACACTATTACTAATTTACACAGAATTTTTTGTTTTTCCAAGAGAGTTTTGCTATGGGGCCCATGCACTCACCAGAGAGAGAGAAAGTGAGAAATCACCATCCCCTCCCCAGAGGTGATGGCCACGCTGCACTCTTTCTCCTCCAGTCTTTTCCTGGGATTTTGGTCATGCACACATATGCACCCAGGATGAGCTTCAAGCCACCAGGTCCAGGATTCAAACTATAGTCAGCCATGTGGAAGTCTAGCATCTTAATCACTCTGACATCTGCTGGCCCCAATTAACATAGAAGCTTAAGAATTTGGAGCTGGCAAGGTTCTCAGAAACCAGCACACTCATCTCACAGATGCAAAGTCCTCCACAGAAGGGCTAAGGGGTCTGCAAAGGCACCCTGTATCTTCCAACAGACACCAGCTCTGCCGCACTGCGAAATACCTGCTCTGCTTCATGGTTTCTGTCTTTCTGTTCAAAAAATGAAGATAATAATGGTACCTGCTTCATTGGGTTATTTGAAAGAATCAAATGTATTCATATAAATACTAGAACAATGCCTGGTAAGAATTCAAAAATGCTGGTATTTTATCATCTTCCTGTGTTTGTTAGTATATGTATCTATGGACCAGGGAGTGTCTGTAAACACAGTGGACTAAAACTGAGGGGCTTATCACAGGCTTGGTAAGAGTCTGAGCAGGGACTAAGTGCCCCAAATCTCTACGTTCCCTCCTCGGATCACCGAGGGGACTGTGTTCAACTGCAGGGAACACCCTTGACAGAAATGACGGAGATTATCCCCACAGAACAAACAGGGTGCTGAGCTATGGAAATTACATCAGGAACAGATGAAGGAAGTGCCATGTTTTGCCTGAAGACCGGCTAACTTTGCTGAATCATAACAGTAATCTTCAAATAGCAGAAAGGTCATCAAATAAATCAGGAATTAGATGTATTATGTTCTTCCAAAGGCAAATCTGGCTGATGATCAAGGAAACTTGTTCAGACTCTGAGCTTTCTGAGAGTGATGCTAAGCTTTCCGATGGCTACCACAAAAACAAGAGCTGCTTTTCAAATGCTTAGAGATGACTGCACAGAGCATGAGGCTGTACCAGGTGACGTAAAAGTCCCTCGGAACCATAGACTGCAGCTTGAAAAACACTTGAAAGTCATCTGCTCTTGTGGTTTAGCTGTCCCTGAGAGCCACCTGGGGAGTGTTTTGTTTTGTCCTGAATACTAATCTTGGCCAAGAGATGCAGAGGTACAGGCAGTAGGGGCGTTGCTGCATGACGCTGGAGACCCTGTGGAAAGGTTCTGAGTTCATATCCCAGGTCTGCCTCTACATGCCCATGGGTGTGCCCGTGATCCTGGCCGGCTGTAGACCTGGGGGAGGACTGTGGCATGAGGACTCTGTCAAGAGCGCCTGTGTCTGGGTATCTGCCTGTTTCTCTCTCTCTCTCAAGACAAAAATAAATAAAAAGACAAGTACTAATCTTGTCCTAGGGTCAATTAAAATCAGAACTTTCTGGAGGTGGTAGCTGGATCCTATTTTATTTTCGTTTGTCTTTGTAACTCTCCCAGATAGTTCCAACACGTAGCCATAGCTGAGAATCACTGCATCAGTTCGCAAATGAGAAAATTAGGAGCCGCTGTTAGAAAATGATCATTGGAACCCAGGTATTCTGTGATGCAGTTTTCAGTACACTAAATTACTCATAAAGTCTGTGGCTTTATGCTATGTAGAAGGCAGCACATCAGCCTTGCAAATGCAAGTTTACAGGGAAAACTGTCCCTGATATTTTATTTCCAAGACACTGACTATTCTCTAATTCATTCCTGACTTTCTGACGAGAGTCACAGTATCACTGCACTTCCTTGGACAAGATACACAAAACTTAACTTGTACATGGGGTTTACCTTCAGCTTTGACCCTGCCCTTCTCGAGCTTCATTTCCCAGGGTTTGAAGAAGTATTTTCCTGTACAGATCTTTATCACATGGGTCACAGCACAGGTTCCTTCCACTCCACTTGTGACCAAGAGAAACTGCTTGCAAATGGTTTTTTACACATAGGTAGGAAAGATTAAGAGCTATCTCTGCTTGATTTTGTAAGTAGCGGTTTGAGATGGGGAAAAAGGCAATGGGACAGGAATCAGGAAATCTGAATGCATGAGACAGTGTGACAGGGAAGGAGGGATGTTAATTCCACTGCTCCACAAATGGAGCAGCAAGGACTTCCTGGTGACCAGTTTTGCAGGTCATTTCAAATTAGGCTCATGCTGGCAGGTGGGAAAACCATGGCAGTGGGAAGCAGCAGCTTTATTCTTACCTAGTCTGCCTTTTCCTTTGCCTTCCACACTAACTAGGGCCTTCACCAGGGCTCTCCCTGTCCTAGAAACCCCTTTTCTCATATATAAAACAAGAGAGCGCGTCAAGATCATCTCAGGGGTGACTTCCAACTCGAACATCCTGTGATTAGATGACATCATGTTGTCAAGATGGTGAGCTGGTCTGTGATGTGTCTACTGTCGACGTTTTCTGGGTGTATAACCCACCAGATGGTATGTTCAAATATACACAGTAAGCCTACTTTCAAGAGAATCAACCACAATACTGCGCATTACATTTTGAATATATGGATCATGATCAGAGGCATAAATTCCATCATAGGTTCAGTCTTAACACGTGTAGGTCTAAGGCCGGATAGGTACCTTACCCTCAACGTCAAAATGAAGACTCGGGCAAGCCACTGGGAGGACATCTCCCTCAGAGACATAAACATCAGACAGGCTGAAGGGCAGGTCATACCATAAACAGACTGAACGTTTTCCAAAAATATTATTTTCAGTCTTCTTAGATTGCTAAGAAACCAGATAAATCACATTATACGCAAAAAAAAAAAAAGACCTCCCAAAGCATTCTATAAAAACTTCCAGTCATTTTTTCCCCTAAAAGTATGTCTTTCAGTATTTCTTAAGACAAAAAAAGAACTACCCTAAGGATAATTTTCTTTCTCCTTTTAAGACAAAACTTGGGCACTTAGGTATTACAGATTGTTCAAGAACAACTTGGACGAAAGATTGATTTCTCCTAGTGATTTAATTAATAAACAAGTGTGTGGTTCAAAATCATTTTGGAAGGCACATATGGAAAACCAGGAAAAGTTCAGATGGATGAAAATTGAATGATAAATATTACAAAAGAGAGATGATTATGCAATTGAAAATTTAGATGGGAAACTCTTTTCAGTTATAATTGGTAACAAGGAGGCATATGATTTCCCAGCAGAAATAAAGACGGCAGGCAATAAACAAATCTTTGTGGAAGAAAGAATAGGATATATAAGGAAAAAAATGGGCGTTCCTCTGCTTAATTATTAGGTATCGACTTGCTGTTGAAATACCAAGAGTATTTACAGACACAAAAGGCCGGGCAAACCTGGAAAACATCAGATGTAAATGCAGTGCATTTGTGTGAACTCTACAGTGAACCATAACATGTCCTAAAACAGCTGTTTTATTATAGGGTTGGAGATGAAGGACTTTGAAATCTATTTTTTCACTTCTATTTTCCATGTGTCTAAGAGTTTATAGCTGTAAGAGGTCTGTTTTATAAATACAATATCTTTCTATTAATAAATATAGTCACAGGACAAATACGTTTGAAAAAAAATTGCTAGTAGCACAAGATATAAATCAAATACTATTTTTTTTTGTTTTATTGTAGACACACTATTTATAGTTGCATGTATGTATAGGAATATAAAACGATGTTATGATTTAAGAATACCCTGTGGAATAGCTAAGCTGAGATGATTAATATTATATACCCATTACCTCAAATACTTATTTTTATGGTGAGAACATTTGAAATTGACTCAGACTTTTGGCTAAGATCAAATATAGTATCTGTTCTTACCAGTTAAACCCAAATACTTTTTTTTTTTTTTTTTGAGAGGTTTTTCGCTATAGGGCTCGTGCGCTTGCCAGACAGACAGAGAGAGACAGAGAGATAGAAAGCGAGAAATCACCCCCCAGGGGGGATGGTCATGCCGCAATCCCTTCTCCTCCATTCTCCTCTCAGGATCTTGGGCACGCACGCACACGCGCCCGGCGTGAGTTGTAAGCCACCGGGTCCGAGACGTGAACCGCGGTCGACTACGTGGGAGTCCAGTGACATAGCCATTACGCTAACTACTGGTTCCCAACCCAAATACTTTTTAAAATTTATTTTTTTAATTGCCAGAGGGCACATGTACTGGCCAGAAAGAGAGAGAGAATGAGAAGAGGGAGAGAAAGTCACTTACACTGGGCATGGTCATGCCACAGTCACTCCATTTCTCTGTCTCTCAGGACTCCAGACATACACAGGCCTGCTCCCAGCATGTTTTTCAAACCACTGGGGCTGGGATTTGAACTCAGTCCATGTGGTCTACCATGGCCATGTGGGACCCGTCTCCTTTAACCACTAGGCTATTCGACCAGCCAAATATTTTTTAAGAATATAAGAAACTAGAAGAAAATAACATTAGCTATAATGCCTTTAGAACGTTAAGTTCATTTCAAAAAAAATTTCAAGAGATCCCAAATAACGTAATATCAAATCTGGGGTAGCAGACATAGCCCGGTGACACCCCTGTTCATGAAAAAGCTCACAGACACAGAACTGCAGAATGTTCGTATCAGCCAAATGTCACAAAAGGGAGAAACGCAGGCCAGGCAGGGTGGGGGCAGAGGCGAGGGACTCGGGCCACCTCACCAGCTGCTGTCCCTGGAATTTGTCCGGCCCAATTCCATGTCCACACAGCATGGCTTTGTGCCCCTGTCTTGTGTGCCCAAGCTCTCCGACTGGCCATGGAACTGTACCCCGACACTGGCTCCCCGTGGACAGCAGCGCCTGCTGCGTTAACTCAGCCTGGATCGCCCCCACACTGCTCCTGCCAGCACTAGGTTTTGGCAACCAGCTCGCTCTCTCCTCAGACTCTGACCCTGGCGCCCCCTCTCTTCTTTCCATTTCACTGCTCTTCTGCATTCTGACAGCTCCCAGGGCCCTCAGCCGCTACAAAGACAAAAACTCCTTGGTGCTTCATTTGCAAAATACTCAAGTAGAATGCCTCTACCTTCCAGCTCTTCCTCTGAGGCCCTCTTTGCAGTCAAATCAAGGCCGACTGAGCCACGGGTTCAACTCAACCCTCACGGTGCCCACCTCTGCCAGTGCCTCACCTAAACTGCAGGAATTATCAAACTCTCTAGATAACCTTGTGAGGTTACCTCCTTTTCCAATAACGGCTCTTACGTTCCTAATCTCGGCACCCAAATGCCAGGAGTCACCTGGAAGTTCCCGTTCTCCACGTTCCCATAACCAAAGGGACACACTGTTCCTGCTATCCCGGCCTCTCTATCTTGTACCCCTCCTACGTCACCGGAACGTCATTCCATCCCTTGCCATGTCTTCTGGCTGCTTTGGGCATTCAGTGCCCCCAGGTCTCTTCTGGGTCCCTTGAGTCTGAACTAGCCTGGGTGTCCCCGGAAGGTGAGGGCTTAGCTTATGGTCCAGAAAGGAGCCCCCACACCAAACAAGCAAGGAAAGAATGAATGAAAGGAAGAAAGGAAACAAAGAATTCCAGACCCAAATGTAGGAAGGAACTAAAATAAAGATTTCTGTTGTCTGTTTTCTAAATCTTAGGGGAGAAAATAAAACATTGAACGGGGGGTAGGTGAGAAAAGGGAGAAAGGACATTCATGGGCATGAACTAGGAGGTGGAGGGTGTGCTGGCTAGGCCAATGGGATCTCATCGAGTTTCTTTTTGTGGAGAGATATTTGCTATAGGGCAAGTGCACTCGCCAGAGAGAGAAAGACAGAAAGTGAGAAATCACCCCCCAGGGAGAATGGCCACACCGCAATCCCGTCTCCTCCGTTCTCCTTCTGAGATCTTGGGCATGCATACACACGTGCCCGGCATGAGTTTTAAGCCACTGGGTCCTGGAGTTGAACTGCAGTCGGCCATATGGGAGTCCAGCAACATAACTGCCATGCCTTCTGCTAGTCCCCATCAAAATCTTTTACAGCTGTTCAAAGGAAGCGACAGTCTCTCCATTTCGCAGCTGGGTAAGGGTCTCCAAATGCGTCCTTAATTCCCCTGTACCACAAAGCCAGTAAGCGACAGAGTCCGAACTGTAACCAAGATGACTGACTCCAAGAGCCCACTGCTGTTCCCTAGAGACTGTGACTGTCACCATCCCGAGTCACACAGTGGCAGCTCACAGGGGCAGTGCTTACTAGACCTAGCCCATTTCATCCGACATTAAAATCCTAGAATTTGAGAAACCAGAGGAAAAGCCCACAAACACTGCCGCTGTGCTTTAGACTCTACACTCTCCTGCATCGGCACTAGCCGCATATATCAGGACCTTCAAAGTGCAGCATCGAAAGTCTGCTTCTGTACGCTCATCCACAGGACCAGGCCGGCTCCGCTTTGAGAAGCTCTCTGCTACCTGTTTTAAGCTCCACCGAGCACGTAATGCAGCGGTAAGGCTTTGACACATTGCAACTGATTTTACTTATTATTTGCCAGAGGGTATGTGTACTCATGGGGACAGAGTAGGGGTGGGAGAGTGAGTGAGAAAGCACCCCCCCATGGCTCACGGTCATGCCATCCCTGCTCCTCCATCTCCACCCTCTGCTGAGTTTGGGGTACACATACACGCCTGCTGTGTTTTTCAAGCCACCGGGTCCAGGACTCAAACCATGAGGTTGGCCATGTGGGATCCAGCTTAAGCACTAGGTCCCAAGATGGCCTGCATCTGATTTCACTGTAAAAGAAAACTGCTTTGCCGTCCAGTTACCAACAGATGCAATACTGACTGCTACAAAGAGAAGAAAACAGCAGGTTGAACCCTGAAGGACATAGTAGAACCTACATAAGATCTAAAAGATTTGAAAATAGCAGGTCAGGGTCCAGCAGGTAGCATGGTGGTTAAGGCAGTGAACTCTCATATGGACAGCTGCGGTTTGAGTTCCAAACCCAGAAGCTTGAAAATTATGCCGGGCATGTGTGTGTGCATGCCTAAAAATCCTGAGAAGAGAACAAAGAAAAGACTGCAGCGTGGTCTACCCCCTTGGGGGATGATTTCTCACTTTCCCTTTTTCTATCTCTCTCCAGTGAGCACATGGGCCCTTTGGCAAAAACCTTAAAAAAAAAAAAAAAAAAAAAAAAAAAAGTGTATAAACATTGCCATGAGTCAAGTGAGGAAACCAGTGCTTTCAGCAGCTTCGCTTTTCCTCAGGAAGCTTCAGTGATTTGAATTTGAAAGGACTATACGGTAGGGGAAGATAGAAAAGAGAATCACAAATGCAGCATACCAGAGGAGCCCTTTTACCTTTTCTTCTAATTTCGTGGAACGGCCATCCTATTTCCTTGCAATACATTTCTTTTTGGTATTTCATCTTGGTTTCATTTAGTGGTACCTTTAGAAACTCAGTACAGTCCAAAGGCAAAAGCAGGTGGGACTTGAACTTGCTACACAGATCTCTTCACACTTAAATCAGGTGGCCAGGCTTAGTACCCTACACGCATGCAACTTCAGAAGTATAGACACTGAGGTAAGCACCAAGAAAACATTACAACATGGGGCCAGCAGATGGCGTGACGGTTATGTCACTGGACTCCCACGTAGTCAACTGTGGTTCAAGTCCCAGACCCAGCGACTTAAAACTCACGCTGGCCACATATGCATGCGTGCCCAAGATCCCGAGATGAGAATAGAGGAAAATAGAGATGAGAATAGAGGCATGGCCATCCTCTCTGGGAGGTGATTTAAAACTTTCTGTTTCTCTCTCTGGGGAGTGCATGCACCCTATAGCAAAAATTTCTCTTAAAAAATCAAAACCTCTATAATCATTAAAAATCTGATGTCATATCAAAACTATAAATATAAGCGTATTCCTTGAAAATACATATTGTTACTCACATACATATTTGCATGTACATTTATCTATGTTGTGCTGAGTCGTCAGGAAAGTCGTGATGTGTTATATAATTACAGATGGCATTTGTGAAGACAGGGACTCCTGCCTCCAACCATAACAGAGGTAGGCCGCCACCAGTTAAGGATCAAAGAACAACTGAGACCAGTCCAACTTGTAATTTAGGCTGGGAGATTACATCAGCATTTTCACGCACTACTCCAGGGTTCAATCATTCTAATGAAAATGACTGGAATTACTCTTCTCTGGCTAAATCTACAATTTGGGCCTTTTGGTTTATTTCCCAGGAAGACAAAGAGCTGCCCGCACCCATCCACACAATGACCTTTCACAACCTAGAATCATGCACTAACGCCACGATGTTCATTTCTAAGACCCATGTTCTAGAGGAGTGATGATATCGGTTGGTTCTAAGTGTCTGAGAGCAGAGGTGGGTTCACATATTTTCCACTGTGACAAATGACAGGTTCCACGACCTTGGAGACTACCCAGTGCATTCAGCCCTAAAATACAGAGTGCGTAGCCATATTTTTATTGGATAATTATTATTAATAGATACAGGCTTTTTTTAAAAAGTTATTATTTTCCTTTATAAAAGAAAGACTGGGTGAGAAAGAGGCGGGCAGGACCCTGGACAGTTTCCCCACACCATAATCCCTCCCCACTCCAGCCTTCCAGTCAGCCAGCGAGGCCCACAGGTGCTCAGACTGACCCGGGACTCAAGCTTGGTCTCGTCCTTTGGCTTTGGCAGTGCCCAGTGGTGCCCCACCTACACAACCACAGCTGGGCCAAGAAGCTTCTTCTAGAAGTTGCTATAGACACTTCCCTCAGTACTTTAAGGACAATAAATGGAAGCTGCCCAATATGCTGCCCCCAACACCACAGTGAACACGTCAGTGTCTAATCTTCAAGATTCTTACATACGAGTGTTAAGAGAAATGACACTGTTCCACACTTCATGTCATACTGGAGTACTTTCCCCATTTACTTCTTGAAAACAATAGAGTACTAACATTCCATCAAGTATTTATTGTATGCTAAGTACTACTCTGCTGTTTTATGTGGATTCTCACATTTGTCCCTTGTAGCAGCCCATAAACTGGCTTTATTATTATTACCAATTTACAGGTGAGGAAACTGATGAAGAGCAAGAGAAGAGGAAAAATCTGCTCAAAGTTACAGAATCAGTTTTAAGAACCAGAGAGAGATCAGAATCCAGGTGGTCTGAACGGAGAATGCATACTCTTAATGCTTTTTCTTCACTGTGACACACAGATCAGTACAGATAATGTGTGGGTTTTTTTTAAAGTCGTATTACTTACATGAATAGAATTTACCAAATCCCTCACTGAAAGATGTGTGTGTTGTTCTCAATATTCTGCCACTGTAAACGGTACTCCAATTCCTATCCTTCACAGTTCTGTGTATTTAAATATCTAACTTTAATAGTACAAAGAATTCTCATATAGCTTTCACCCAGCCCTCTCCAAAGTTAACATCCTACCTAATCATGTCCTGATTATCAGAACCAGAACATTAACATTGGCATGGTACTATTATTTTTTAGAAAAAGATTTTCTTTTGATCAGGTGCATGCGCTCTCCAGAGAGAGACAGAAAGCAAGAAATCACCCTCCCCTGGGGGGATGGCCATGCTACAATCCCTTTTCCATTTTCCTCTCAGGATTTTGGGCATGCACACACACTTGCTTAGTATGAGTTTTAAGCCGCTGGGTCCAGGACTAGAACCACGGTCAACTACGTGGGAGTCCAGTGACATTACCATTACGCCATCTGTTGTCCTGGTGTTATATTTTTTATTTTATATATCTTTTCCATGAGAGAGACAGAAAGACAAGAACCCTCAATGGTTCTCATGCCCTGATCCTCCCCCAACCCTCCTAGTCAGCCAGGACCATGGGCTCAAGCACATCAGCATACACAGGTCAACCCAGGAACTGAACCCTGACTTTCCACACAACCTCTGCATCGTGGAGTGGTGTGTTCCTGCTAAGCCACTGTGGCTGGCCTGGCATGGTATTTCTAACCAGACTACACACTATGTTCGAATGTCACTGGTTTTTCCAGCACTGTCCCTTTTCTATTCCAGGATCCTATCTGGAACCCACACTGCATTCACCTGTTATGTGTTCACGGTGATCTCTTCCAGCCAGTGATAGGTCCTCAGTGCTCTCCGGTTCATCACTGTCTCGACACCTCTAAAGACGACTGGCCAGTTACTCTGTAGGGTCTCCCTCAGTTTGGGGTTGGCTGATGTTTTCCCACACTGACAATGGAGTTAGGCCTCTGGGAGAAGGGACACCAGAGAAGTGCTATTGTGTTCTCATGTTTCAGAGGCTTCATGACAATGATGACTTATGACTGGGGACATGAACCTTGAGCACCTCATAAGATGATACCTGTTGGTGTCTACACTGTCCAGTCACTATTTTTCTTCTAGTACTTCATAAATATTTTAAGAGAGATACTTCGAGACTCCACAAATACCATGTTTCTCCCCAAACTTTTGCCCACTAATTTTACCATCCAGTGATGGACCTTGTAGGCAACAATAATTACTATGGTATTTGCCTAATGGTGGTGTCCTATTTTCCACTTTCCTTTTATAGTTATCAATTAAAAATCTTTAACTTTTGCTTCATTTGTTTTCTTTTTCTTTAATTGCCAAGGGGTATGTGAGCTTTCCAGAGAGAGAGAGAAAGACAGAGAGAGAAAGCACCGCCAAATGGGGCATGGTTACAACGCAATCCCTTCTGCCTTTCTCCATTCTGTTAGGATTTGGGGCATTCATGCATGCCTGGTGTGTTTTCCAAACCACTGGGTCCAGGATTCACATCACCATGTTGGATCCTGCTCTCTTAACCACCAGGATATGGGACTGGACCTTGTTTCTTCTTTTAAAAATCAATTTTTCCAGGCCAGCAGGTGACATGGCAGTTAAGATGCTGGGTCCCACATGGCTTTCTGCATCAAGTTCAAGTCCTGGACCCAGCAGCTTGAAAATCACACCAGGCATGTGTGTGTGCACGCCCAAAATCCCGAGAGAAAAGTGGAGAAGAAGGAAATGCAGTGTGATCACTCCCCCAGCTCTTTCCCTCTGTCTCTCTCTGGCAAGTGCATGTGCTCTATGGAAAAAAATCATTCAATTTCCCTAGAGATAAGCAACTGGAATGTCACTGACATGGTGGACAGGCAACATAATCTTACATATTATCAAAGTCAGACGCATTGAGGAAATATAATGAAAAATAAGAAAAAGCAATAGCAATCTTTCAGAGCCCTCAGAAAATATACCTTAGCATATTAACATGGGAAAATGAATGGAAAAAGATGAAGCCAGAAAACAGTCGCCAGTGTCTTTGATATGAGCACACACAGCTTTGATCAAAACACCAGCAGAAACTGTGGCGGGATGGTGACAAGGAGGAGACCACCACACAGTGAAGAAAGCAGTGCTTCCTTGGCAGGTGCTAAATTGCCAAATTAACTACTGTATGAACAACTCGTTCAGGAAACGTCTACTCAGGATATAGAATGCGGTTCCAAGAAAAAGCTTTTTCTCTTCTCAAAGCTAGCCGAGAGAGAGACACAGGAGAAGAATGGGTTCCTTCAGCCGGCCTCCAACCATCCCCCACCGCCACTTCCAGCGCTTCAGGTTTGGGTGGAAGGTGGGAAGAGGAGGAAAACAAACACTGGCAAGAGACAGGAAGGGGGGTTTGCAAAGATGATGGAATGCTTAGTATGCACTGGAGTTTAAACAGCAAAACGTGAGTCACCAAAGGAAAGTAAAATGTGTCCATCCCAGGAAGCCCCCTGGGCTTTCTGCCACCAGGCCTTCCCTTTATAATCCTATTTCTCACATCCAGCTTCTCAAAACATCCCCGCTAGCCTGCTGGCCTGCCATTTTAGCCCTTATGTATTTATCTCTTATATACCTGTATGCATTTATACTCTCTGTATTATTTTAAATGATGGCAGGAAGTAGTCTATGTTCCCCCCTTTTTATTTATTTATTTTTTTCACAGATGCATGCCTTTGGAAACAGAAAGGTATGTACAGTCCTCTTTAAAGCACATAAGTAATTTAGGTATAAAGGCAGAGAAGTGGTACAGAGTAACACTAATAAAATAGGATATGCTCTTTATGTGGAATGGCTATAAAAAGCCAGCTATGACCTGGCTGCAGTTTTTAGATCGAGCCATGCCACATCACCGCAGCCTTTCTCCACCCAGCTGTGCTTGCCCTACGGGATCGTCTCCCCAAATCAGGGCACAAAGGCCACTGAGGATGGCCGGAGAGGGCGTCCCGCAGGGCAGTACAATGGAAAAGTGGTATACTTCACAGAAGGCCATGTTCTCTGCTTTGCATCGGTAGATGTGGCATGTGGAAAAGTATAGAGATACAGAAATAGATTTTTAGACTTTCACATGTAATTCGACTCCATTCTAAGTGCCCAAGACAGGGTGGGACAAAAAACGCACCATGAAACTGCCCTAGTCCTATTAAAAATAATATTCCTGCATACAAAGTGTTCCAAAACTTTTTAACATTTCTGTTCTTGTTCTTTGACCTAAAAAGAAAACCTGACTTCATGCTACCGTGGCCTAACAGCTCAGTGTAAATAATAACCAACATAAGTGAACTGCATTCGTGGGACAGGGCTGGTGAGAGTGCATCACACACGGGCACCCCTCTGCTCCTGCGCTGCTGCTTACACTGTCACCACACCCAGGAACCTTCCTTCTGGCTCCGTGGCACCCCTCAGAAACACCTTCAAAAGATAACCACATGCAACCGTGCTCCCGGTTGCAGCTGTTCGTCTCTGCTCTGGAAGCCCGCAGTGTTCTACATGCAATTCTGTATTGCGTGAAGAATCCTACAGGCGCCGGCCACCTACAATTCCAGCCTCCTGATTATTTAATCCCAGGCTCGTCGAGGTGCTGCTGGGAAAGGACATGCAGATGGAATTAAGGCCACCAGTCAGCTGACCTACGCCAGGAGATTATTCTGGGTTACCTGCGTGAGCCCAGGTAATCACGCCAGTCCTTCAAAGCACAAGAGGAAGACAGGACAGCCACACAGCAGGTGCACTGGAAGAGGAAACAGAGGGGATGTGAGGCAGGCAGGGGAGCAGGGGAGGTCAGATGGTTCTGAAGGGCAGAAAGGACACAGCCCACCCTGCTGGCTTCCTGGAGGAAGGACAAAAGACCTCGGCCCAAGAATATGGGTAATCAGAAGCTGGGCTGGACGCCGCTGATGACCAATGCAATGTGGACTTTGTTGCTAGAACCACATGGAACAGAATCCCACCCTCGACTGGAGAGAACTGGAGGGCGAGTCACCGCTAAGCCTCCAGAAAGGAAGGCGGAAAGGCCTGCACACGCCTCCGTTTGGGAGCTGAGGAGCTGGGGCAGAAGCAGCCAAACCAACTGATGACTCGCACCTACAGAGGCAGGAGCGATCCAGTCTGTGTCATTTCAAGCCACTAAGTTGCGACAGCAATAAAAAGTTACTGTACTCGCCATTGTATTTAACCTTAGGTAACAGCTCAAATCTCAAATCTCAGTCACGTTCGAACCACCCGTGAGCTCTTTATTTTTTACTTTTTTTGCTATAGGGCGCATGTGCTCGCCAGAAAGACGGAGACAGACAGAGAGACTGAAAGCAAGAAACCAACCCCCAGGGGGGATGGCCACACCGCAATCCCTTCTCCTCCATTCTCTTCTCGGGATCTTGGGCACGCATGCACACGCTCCTGGCATGAGTTTAAGCCACCGGGTCCAGGACTCAAACTGCGGTTTACTACATGGAAGTCCAGCGACATAGCCATTATGCTAACTTCTGGTCCCTGAGCTTCTTAAAAATACACATGGGTCCCATTCCCAGAGCTCTGAGGCTGGCCAAGGGGAAGGGAGGACAGGAGAACGCATGCCATTTCTCTCTCTCCAAGTGGCATTTTCCTCGCCATTTTAAATATTAGCGTCATCTCTGACAGGGCCCACGTGCCTATTCAGGAAGTCCGCACCTGACAACCACAAGTAAACCACGGCTCTGATTTTTTCCCACCGTGCATTAGTGCTGCCTCAGTCAGGACTTTGCATGACAACGCGGTACCGTGTACTTTTGTGTAAAGCTTCTTTCACACATGTTGCGTGCACGCTGGGCAGTGTCCTGCTGTGTGAATGAGACACACCAAGACGTTCACCCATTCCGTTGATGGACATTAGGGTTGTTTCCAGTCAGGGTCTATGATGAATAAAGCCGCTACGGTTGCTCTTGTAACGCGCTTTCATTTCTCTTAAACTGCAGGATCATAGGCTAACTATGTTCAGTTTTGTAAACACATACCAGATCTTTCTCCCAAGTGTTTATGCCATTTAAATGGTTTTCCATCACAGTGAGTGCAATTCCGCCTCCTACTTTTTTTCTCCCTTTGCCCCAAATGCTTCTGATGTGTAGCCAGAGCTGAAAATGACTATAGACTAGCATTCCTTATCTAAATGTGCACCAGAAGTGTTTGAGATTTTGGATGCCTTTGGAATATTTACATAAACATAATGAGATATCTTAGAAATGGGACTCAAGTATAAACACCAAATTAATTTGTTTCATATACATTTCATACACGTGACCCATAGGTAATTTTATATAATATTGTTTATCATTTTTGTTTTGTTTTTGCTATAGGACCTATGCACTCACTGGAGAGAGACAGAGAGTCAGTGAGAGAAAAATTGAGAACTCACCCCCCAGGGGGAATGGCCACGCTGCAATCCCTTCTCCTCCATTCTCCTCTCAGGATTTTAGGCATGTGCACACGTGCCTGGCGTGATTTTCAAGATACCATGTCCAGAACTCGAACCGCAGTCTGCCACGTGTGAGTCCAGCACCTTAACTACCACACCTGCTGGCCAAGATACGGTATAACTTTGTGCATGAAGCAAAGTCTGTGAAAGCAGCAGTGTCCCTAGCTCAGTGCCCCAGGTGGACCATCAGGGACTGTTTGGCATCACCACGGCTCCAGACTGAGTTTATGTATAACTGGTAAGTAACCACTTTCTTCCATTTATTTCCATAGAAGTACCTAACAGGAGGGAACACGACATACCATCGCTACAGTGAAAAACGACGTGCTGAGGCTTGTTGACAAGACCATGTGTGGAGCACCTGTGCTTTTACTGCGACCTGTTACTTGAGGTCAAGTATGGAATTTTCCACTTGTGGCATCGCATCATCAATGCTCAAATGTTTCAAATTCTGGAGTATTCCTATGTGAGTCTGGCTGGTCAACATGCTTTCTTAAAGACTACGACACCTTATGGCTATTCCTTCTGCCCACGCTGTGGCCAGGTTCTAACGGTCTGTTTCCTCTCCCCCACCCAGCTGGCCCTGCTGCTAGATTACAGGTCCGGGCACGCCCCCGACCCAGGTCAGGCCCTTTCCATGCTCCCCTCTGAGCTCCTTCTGAAAGTCCCGGCTGGCAGGATGAGGGGCCCGGTGTGTGCACGGTACCTCTGGGTCACTATTAGCCCAACATGCGTGGAACTCCAAATCTAGCCAAGGGGGAAGGGTGGGGTTGAACCGCAAGTTCCCTGAGGTCAGTGTCTGCTGGATCCTTTCCCACATGTGCGTCTACGCTATGAGCCCCTGAGCAGTGCTTTATCAGAGTCCTTGTTTTCTTATTTCCATCTCACCAGTTCTACTCACAAACATTTTCGAATTTCAGATTTCCAGATTAGGGCTGCCCAACCTGCGTGCTGGATTAAAAATCCCTCCAGGGCAAGATTCACATCTTACTCATCGCTGCTTCCCCCAGTATATTTAGCACAGCCTTCACCAAAGCAAGAACTCATGAATCATTCAATTTCATCTTGAGACAGCTTCAGCTTTTGCCAAACATGGTATGCCTTCTATACCTGAACACATCTATATCATTTTGAGTAACACATTTTATGGTTTGTGTGATTGTCTAACACCTGTTCTCTTCCACGTTGCCTGTCTTATTAAAGGCTGACACCTGAGCCCAGCCACAAGGCTGAGCACACAGCAGGGATGAAGGGAAAGGCGTGTGCTTGGGGGAAAAACTCTTCTAAGTTTTTTGTTTATTTTAATTAAAAGAATAATGTAGGGAACCAGCAGTTAGCGTAATGGCTATGTCGCTGAACTCCCACGTAGTCGACCGCAGTTCGCGTCCCGGACCAGGTGGCTTAAAACTCACGCTGGGCGTGTGTGCGTGTATGCCCAAGATCCCGAGAGGAGAATGGAGGAGAAGGGATTGCGGCGTGACCATCCCCTCTGGGGGTGATTTCTCGCTTTCTGTCTCTCTGTCTCTCTCTGTCTGGCGAGCGCACGAGCCCTATAGTGAAAACCTCTTCAAAAAAAAAAAAAAAAAGAATAATGTACAAGTTTGTACTCTGGGAGGGTCCTAGTCTATGGTTCTTACTATTTTTTTTTTGGGGGGGGGAAGCCTTTGAATCTGATTAAAGGTACAGATCCTTTAAAAAAAAAAAGTCAAATTATGTACACACTCACATTCATACAGAATTGTGCTCAGTGCCCAGCTGTTCACACGGCACTCCTAAAGGCACTCCTAAAGACAATCCGAGGTCAGAACTACTGCCCCTGTGCTTTATATAAAATGCAGTCATTTCAATAAGTATGTGCTGAGTATCTGATTTGCTCTTGGATGACACTAGGTACAAGGAACACTGTGACCAAGACAGGCTCTGTCCTTAGGGGTGGGGATGGAGGAGGGCACACACGTGCCAACACCATCACTTAATCAAAACTAGTATGTTCTCAAATCCCATAACTCAGGCCAAGGACTACTTCCGTGCCAACACCTGTGACATACAGTAACAACCAGAAATGTAAATAACCCCTCGGGATGATATTTGGGGCACATAGATTTATGTTTGAATTGTGTCTGGGGGGTACACGGGAGGAAAGTGTGAGGGTATTGATGTTCTTCTCTGCAGAGAGCCTGGGGAGACCAAGAAGAGGAATGAGAAGCGTGTCTGCATCTGGCTGGATGGTAATGAGACGGCTACGGCTTACAAAGGTTTGGCTCATGGACTTCTTGGCTTTACAGTGGTGCAAAAGTGATACGCATCGGGTAGAAAGCATCCTTCAAAGCCTGAATTCTGATCTTTTCCTGGCCCACCACATGCAGAATGATACTCCGGTGCAAGGCTGGGTGGTGGCTGTAGCCCCAGTCCCCCAGCACCCGCAGTCCTTTCTGCATGTGACCTTGCCCACCTGGAGGCTGATGAGCACATTCAAGGGAGGCAAGGGTAGCCTATGATTTTGGGTGGGGTGGGAATATTAAATGCATTTCCTTAGGATGGGTTTATCAGACTCAGCCCCATCATAAATCAGAGGTATCTGTACTGAGAAGAGGAAGGTTCCTATAACTGCATAATCCAGAAAAACTCTCTCTTGTATGGTCTAGGATAAACACGGTTTCTGAGAAAGCAACAGTTTAATACAAAACAACTCTGCTATCTACGGAAAGGTTGAGGAAAGGGTAAATATTAAGACAATGAAAACAATCCAATACTTTAGCCATAATACATCACGACAATGACAGGGAACGGAGTTCAAGAATGGTTCTGGATGGAAAAGTGAATTATTTCATATTAGTGGGTTTTCTGATGGAAGCTTATTTCTTTAAATGCCTAAATCTTTATAAAATAATTGTGTTGGCAATCTTTCCAAATCTATTTCACACTTCCTGTCTCCTTAATCAAACTAAGTAAACACAATGTAAGATTTCTGATGACTCACTGAGCACATCCATTATTCTGATGTGCTATTATGCAGCCATCCTCAGAGAAGCTACTGACTTACACAGTTGCTGGCCCCTCCTCACATCGACTCTGCCTGTTCCATTTGGAGACAGAGTGCCCTTAAAGGTTTCATTTTTCTCTCTGCCTCGTTATCAAATCCCGTCTTGCTACCCACCTCATACCTCACTAACAGCAGCCCATCCAACTTCATCCTTCTAATTCATGGCCACATGGGAAATAATTGTTTCTTCAAAACAACTTCAACCTAAGAATATAAGTATCAATCTAAACACTTCCATTTTTCCTAAGTTTGTTCTGGAAAAATTAAGTGGGTATACCTACTACTCTGTCAATGAAGAGTTGGCTCAGAGATAGCCAACAGGAAAAGTGAGAAATCACCCCAAACCAGGGTGGGGGGATGGCCACATTGCAATCCCTTCTCCTTCATTTTCCCCTGGATCTTGGGCACACAAGCATATGAGATCAGTGTGAATTTTCAAGCCACCAGGAACTCGAGCCACAGTTGACCGTGTGGAGTCCAGGGCCTTAACCACTATACCACCTGCTGGACCCTCAGGCCATTGTTTTGAGCAGTTGTTTGTACACTGATCTGTGTCCACGTGGCCATTTGCTTCTGATATACCAAAGAAAGAGATTAGGCCCCAAATTTTTTGGTAAAAATTTAATTATTAAAAATAGAATAGGTTCCAAATGAAGGCCTGAGTAAAATTTATAAGGTTACACAAACTGCAGCATCTATTAACTCTATATCATTGGAACTCTTTTTGTTTTATTCATAATTTTTTGCTTGTTTTTAACTTTTTTTTCCCCAGACAATTGACCTTACATAAATGACACAGTATCTCAACCATAAAACAAATAGTTTTCCTTTATGGGATACTTTTGCTATGTGTCTACAAATGCCTTTAAATTAAAATTTATCTCCCTGTGTCCTCAGTGGATTCAGGACAGAGTACTTCCTTCACAGTTCATTTACTCTTGGGTTGCAGGCCTGTTGAGAGAAAAGCATCCGTCTGGAAAATCCCACCAGTGGCCTTCTAGTATGTCATCAGCAAAAATAGGATGTTTAAATTCACAATGTGACCAATTAAATTCACGTCAAAAATACAAGTTTACACTTGAGTGACAGGAGCAGCAATCTTGAAGGACTCAGTTCAATGTTTTAAAAATTCCCTAAACATACAAATATTCAAAATTCCACGGATGCATCTGAATATGAAATTCTGTGGCACTTCTTCATGTTCAAATTAAAGTAGGCTCTATCTGGGAATCATTAATATTCCATTATACTACCCTTAATGATTACCACCCCCACACTCATTTTTTTTTCCTTTTTAAAATTTTTTTGCTTAAAAATCTGTACTCCTTAAGCAGCATCTGTTCTGTAAAAACGTTCAACATTCTTTCTCATAGACATGTTTTCTTTTTTTTTTTTTAAAGCATGAACATGATTTGTGGCTCTTCAGCTGGCTCACAATATCACCCTCATCATCATCACCATTGTTTATTCAGGGTCTGAACCACAGCAAAGGCAGAATCATTGGTCGGCCCATGACATCATGTGACCAGGAGCAACATCGTGCTACCAGACCCGCACCAGGAGGCAGGCAGAAACACGTTGGGAGCCTGTGTCACTCAACTCAGCTTGAGTCACTTGATCTGCTGAACAAAAGCAGCAATACTGCATTTATTTCTTATTTTATTTTATTTTATTTTATTTTGTCATAGAGTGCAGGTGCTCTCCAGAGAGAGATAGTGAGAGGGAAAGTAAGAAATCACTCCCTAAGGAGTGATGGCCACACCATAATCTCTTCTCCTCTAGGGATTTTGAGCACACACACACGTGTCCATGGTGTGATTTTCAAGCCACCAGGTCTGGGACTCAAACCACAGTTGACCATGTGGGAGTCTAGCACCATAACACCACGCCACCTGCTGGTCTGTAATATTACGTATTTTAAGCCAGAACCTTTAAATCTGTCCTCCTACAAAGCTTGCTACCATAACTCATCCCTTAGAAGGCTCTCTTTGGAGAGAGCCTCTCTTCCAGTCCTGTCCTCCATAGCTACGCTTGCTACCAGGTTTCTGCGACCTTCCCTTGGAGAGCGCGCACCTACCCCAGGCAGCTGTTGATGCTCTTTTTTTAGCTACACTTAAATACCACCCATAAGTTCCTATTTTCAACTACAGACTCCGAATATAACTCAGATACAGTATTTCTGAGAACTCACTTCAGGCTTTTCATTTATAAAAAGTTCAGACTTCTTTCAGACAGTGGCCTGCTTCTTCCTCTCCTACAGTGTTTTGGGAATGATCTCTCAAGAATGCTGCTACAACCAATTTTCTTGGATTTAAACCTGAACAGTCACCAGTTTTCCTATAAAGTGTATGCTTTTTTATCTAAAGCAATAAACGCAATATAAAAACTAAAACTTAAGGTGATTTGAGTTTATAAAGGAAAAAAAAAAGATGTTAAGGACACTCTCAGACTAGGGTTAAAATGATCCTTAAAGGAAGGTACAGAGTTTTTACAACTTTAAAAACAAACAAACAAAAACAAAAACAAAAAAAAACAAGAAAGAAAAAGAAATTTTTGCTATAGAGTGCATGTGCTTGCCAGAGAGATAGAAAGTGAGAAACACCCCCAGGGTGATGGCCACACCACAATTCCCTCTTCTCCATTCTCCTCTTGGGATTTTGGGCACACATGCACCCAGATTGAGTTTTAAGCCGCCAGGTCCAGGACTTGAACCACAGTCAACTACATGGGAGTCCAGTGACATAACCATTACACCATCTGCTGGCCCCAAAAATGCTGCTACAGCCAGTTTTCTTGCATTTACATCTGAACATTCACTATTTTCCCTATAAAGTATATGCTTCTCTATCTACAACAATAAATACAATATAAGAACTAAAACTTAGGAGATATAATTTGAGTTCATAAAGAAAAACAAAAGATGTTAAGGACACTCTCAGACTTGGCTTGAAGTGATCCTTAAAGATCACCAACCAACTTCTTGTTTTGCCATGCAATATTTTGCCATGAAATATTCTGAACGAGGAGGTCTGAGCACAAGAGAAACAGAGCAAGCAGCGGGTCCGGTGGGGACCAGTGAAATGGAGAGGGTGGGCCCGGACACTGGGCTGCAGGCCTACACAGAAAGCTGTGGGCACAGGCCAAATATCTTGAGCTACAGACAGAGAAATCAAGGCACCAAGAATGAGGGCCCATCGCTAGTCACCTGGGACACTACGTCAGGCGTAGATCCAGTCGTGGCAGTGCCTCACTGTCTACTTAGCTTTTGTACTTCTATTTTCCAGGAAAAACCTACTGTGAATAGTCAATATGTAACTGTATTGTAGGCAAATCTGTGACTGTTGGCAAAGCCATCCTGAAGGACAGATAAAGTACAGAATATTGAGGGGGGAGGGGGAAACTAGTGGGTCCTAGATGGCAAGATGCTAGCCACTTAATGCACCTTGCAGTAAGTGACCGTAATGCCCACTCCTGGGGGAAGGTACTATCATGCCATATCAGACCAGGGAAAGCTGAAAACAGTTAGGCTGTCCAGCCAGGGTGAAATACTGCACTTACTTTCCAGCTCTGACTCCACTCACTGCACCGCCCAAAGCCTTCTTCCATCACAACCCACCGAGTAGATCCCACCTTAACTGGGAACAATGCAGGTTTTCCTAGTTTCTATCTTCTACTCCACGCAGCTGAGATCGTCAATGAACTAGAAAGGCACGGGGGGACAACCTGGGAAAACATGCCAGCAGCAGAAACTCAAATACTTTCATGCTTAACGTTTTTCCCTCCATGTTGTCTCCAGCCACATCGGGCACTGTGACTGCTCCTTGTGTGGCCAATTGCTGCTGCAGTCTTTTCCACTTGTATTTCTACCTCCTCCAAACTGTTCTTCACAACATCTGGGTAATAAAATAAATAAAATAAAAATGGGTGGGCATGAGGCCAGCAGGTGGTGTGGTGGTTAAGGTACTGGACTCTCACATGTCAGTCAATGGTTCGAGTCCTGGATCTGGTGGCTTAAAACTCATGCTGGGGACATGTGCATGCATGCTCAAAATCCCAGGAGGAGAATTAAGGAGAAGGGGCTGTGGTGTGGCCATCCCCCCCTGGGGGGGAGGTGACCTCTCACTTTCTCTCTCACTGTGTCTTTCTGTCTCTCCAGTAAGCTCATATGCTCTAGGGCAAAAACCTTAAAAATATATAAAATTTAAAAATAGGTGGGCACGAGAAGACCTCATCTTTCCTAAACTCAGCCTGTTGGTGGCGAACACAGAAAAGCAGGATAATTGTCAATGTTTTCATTTCTTTCCTGGCAGAAAAGGTCAAGTCAGAGGGGTAGATGGGTGGCTCAGGAAGTGAGCTGGGCTGGGCTTGCACCCTCTTGTTTTCAAAGAACCTTAGAGCATCTTCTCAGACCCCAGGCAGGTCCCTTTTGGAGTCTGCGTTTGTAGAAGGTTGCTGATCTCCGAACCTGTAATAGGTTGATTAAAGGTTGATTCTGTTGATGCTGTTTACCCTCCCATACAGCTGTGACTGATTAAAGAGCCTAATGGTTACGAGACTGCACAACATAATTTCCTAATTAGGTTTCTTCTCTGTCCAAAAAGGTGCATTCATGTTTATTTAAAATGTGCTTTTCTTTGTTGGTTTTTTGAGTCTATTTGAATTCTACCTTCCTAGCTAATTTCTTCATCATTTTTGCAAATATTTTTTCCCTAAGGATACCAAATGAGAACAGTACATTTAAAACAAAAGACATAATGTGTTCAGCCAACTAGATATATTAAGGAATGAACACAGATAGCCTATATATTCCTGGAAACTTCTTTTCAAAGAATTTTGCCGCTGGGACCAGCAGTTGGCGTAATGGCTATGTCGCTGGACTCCCACATAGTCGACTGCAGTTCAAGTCCTAGACCTGGTGGCTTAAACTCATGCCAGGCGCATATGTGTGTGTGCCCAAGATCCCAAGAGGAGAATGGAGGAGAAGGGATTGCAGTGTGGCCACCCCCCCCCCCCCAGGGGATTTCTCACTCTCTCTCTGTCTCTGTCTTTCTGGAGAGCACATGCACCCTATAGCAAAAACCTCTCAAAAAAAAACACAAAAAACAAAAAAAAAAGAATTTTGCAAGCAAATGGCGTTATGGTTATGTTGCTGGACTCCCACATAGTTGACTGCAGTTTGAGCCCTGGACCTGGTGGCTTAAAACTCACAATGGGCATGTGTGCGTGCATGCCCAAAATCCCAACAGGAGAACAGAGGAGAAGGGATTATGATGTAGCCATCCTTCTCAGCGGGGGGTGGGGGGCTGGGGGGGAGGGGTGATTTCTCACTTTCTGTCTCTCTGTCTCTGTCTCTCTGGTGAGCACACACACCCTATAGCAGAAACTTCTCTCAAGGAAAAAAAAAAAAAAAGAATTTTGCCTGGGACTAGCAAATGTCCTAACGGTTACATCCCAGATCCCGCGTCTTGAACTTCACACTGAGTGTGTGTGCATAAGTGTCCAAAATCCCAAGGGAAGAATGGAGGAGAAGGGATTGCAGTATGGCCATCCTCCACACCCCCCCCGGGAGGGAGTGATTTCTCGCTCTCTCTGTCTCTCTGGCAAGCGTGTGTGCCCTATAGCAAAATAAAATCTGTCTTTAAAAAAAAAAAAAAAAAGAATCTTGCCTTAATGCTGTCGTTTGAGAAAGCAAGGGAAAACAAATGCATTTTAATGAGAACTTTTAGTGGGATTCTAACCAATAGAATATTTAACAATCTACTTCACTATGTAATTTATCACTCCATTCCTGGAATAAAGCACATGAATCCTGCGAGCCCAGGCTTACCGATTTATATCCTTTCAGTTTAAGTGTCAGTCTCCCCTGCCCGTACACACACACACACACACACACACACACACACCACCCCACACACACACTACCCCACACACCACCACGTCTGAGAAAGTACAAAGACTTGTTCTTCTCTGAAGAGACTGCAAGCTAAGTTTGAGGTTAATAAATTCCCAAGGAGCTAGAAACAAGCAATTTCTACAAAATGTTAAATTTCTGAAGAATAATCTAAAGGCAAACATCTCTGAAAGGGCGACACCATTATTGACTGGTCCAAGCAAGATTTACCTACCTCGCTTTTCAATGATTTGCATTGTCACGATCTGTCCTGTAAATGAGCCATCCTTAGAGCTGTCTGGGTATTTTGGCACATTTCACTGGAGGCATGTTTTGGAACACTCTGTAGAGGCTGGCCCGAGGTGCTGGTTAACGGAGCTGGACTTCGCATGGCTGGCCATGTGTTTCCAGCACGGGCCTAGGTAGCCTGAGAAACATGCCCAGCTTGTGTATGAGCAGCCCCAAATCCTGATGGGACGGAGAAATGAAGAAGGGATTGCAGCTTTGACCACACCCCATGGGGACGTGCTTGCTTGCTCACTCTCTGAGCATATGTGCTCTCTGGCAATTAAAACACTATAAATTGTGTTTTGTTTTGTTTTTTAGTTCCATTAAAATCCTTCTGAAAAGGTTGGGGCTATTTGTTGTTTCTATGCTCTCATTCAATAAAATGATATAAAAATCTATAAATTTTAAAGAGCTTATTTGGTCTAGCTGAATGATTAAGGAGCTGGGCCTACACGGACAACCGTGGTACAAATCCTGGTCTTGGTGGCTTGAAACACAGGCCAGGCACATGTGCATGCATGCCCCAAATCCCGACAGATGCAGAAACGGAGGAGAAAGGATTACAGAGTGACCACACCCCACTGGGGAGTGCTTTCTCCTCCTCTATCTGTCTCTCTCCCCCCGACAGACACACCTGCCCTCGGATTGTTATACTTCCTTCTTTTGTACTTCCCCTTGGCACCTGTTGAATTCGATCTCCCCTCAAGTAAATAAATAAGATCTAACCATAACTAGGGTAAAAACAATGACATTATTTGAGCACCAAATGGAGGCAACAGGAAAGTTGCAGTAGAAAAAAAATAGGGGTTCATGTTCCATCTTCACATGCACAGTCTGGATGTCCCCTCGAAGTGAAAGCTTTGTGCAGTCAGTAAGTGACCGTCCATTCCGCGTGTTCCTACACCATTTTTTTTTCTTTTTTTTGGAGAGGTTTTTGCTATAGGGCGCGTGTGCTCGCCAGACAGACAGAGAGAGACAGAGAGATAGAAAGCAGGAAATCACCCCCCAGGGGGGATGGCCACGCCGCAATCCCTTCTCCTCCATTCTCCTCTCGGGATCTTGGGCACGCACGCACACGTGCCCGGCGTGAGTTTAAGCCACCGGGTGCGGGACTCGAACCGCGGTCGACTACGTGGGAGTCCAGCGACATAGCCATTACGCTAACTGCTGGTCCCTGTTCCTACACCATTTTTCAGGACCTTGTTTTCCTTATATTCTTGGCTTCCTCCTTTCTTTCATGTAAATATTCTGGTTGCTGGAAAAGTCATGAAGCATTTTTGCAAAGGAAAAAAAGATCATGACTTTTCTAACAATCCGATACTTTGAAATGGTCACTTTGTCTCTAAATAACGGATGACCAGGGCTCAAAGTTCCCATGGCCCTCTTTGTATGTGATGAGAAACAGAGAATTACCCACTACCAGCCTCTAAAATGGAAAGCAGGTTAGACTCAAGATACCAGTGCAGCTTTTCTGCCAAAACCAAGAATAGAGGTTTCCTGTAAAGCTCAGAAGAAATAAAATTTAGGGAACAAGATGGCAAATGAGCAAGGCCTATATCTTAAGAAGATGAAGTGGAAGAAGAATGAAGAAAATTTTAAATTTTTTCAATTCATTTTTAAGATAAAAATTGCACTTATTTTTGGTGTGAAACACGATGTTTTGATCGATTATATGTACACATTGTGGAATCATTAAATCAAACTAATTCATTCATCTATCAAGCACCTTACACACTTATTTTCTGTGGTAATATTTAAGATCTACTCTCAAAATTTTCAAGTATGCAAATGATATTATTAACCATAATCATCATGCCATAAAATAGAGCTCCAATATTTATGCATACTCTCTAACTGAAACTCTCAGACTGGCATCCCTCTTCCCTACCCATAGCTGCTGGTACCCACCCTCCTACTGGTTCTACTTCACTGGTTGTCTTTGGAATCCAACTTATTTCTCTTTGTACTAAAGAAAACCGTCATTTCAATGCGGCCTCTGGCAAATTTGGAAGCAAAACATTATTTGAATTATTTGAAACAAAGGCTTGAAACAAGCTTCTCATTTCTCATACATTTAAATATGTTAAGGTCTATTTTTTTCTTAATCAGATCTGTTGGGGAAAAAAGGCAGAATTTGGTTTACACATTGGTGGAGTAACTGCATTTTTAGGGAGAAAGCACACACGTCCATGTTTCTCAGCACTGTCTGATCTCTGAAGACATGCGCCCATTTTGTTCCAGCATTTTCTCTAAGTCCCACAACACCTGGTGAATACCCAATAACCCTGCAGTAAGTGTCCCCAACTACGCAGCCACATGGAACAACAGACGTAGTCCAGATGTTAGTTCTGGTCCAAATGAATCAGAACAGACAGAAATCCAAATGTTACTTTGATCTAGAGAAATCTAAAAGTAATAAGATCAGTACGTAATAATAAGAGCCTCAGTTCAATCCATTTAAGCTTTTTGCCATAGGGCCTGTGCCCTCGCCGGAGGGAGAGAGAGAAAGTGGAAAATCACTACCCAGGAAGATGGCTACACTGCAATCCCTTCTCCTCTAGTCTCCTCTGGGGATTTTGGACATGCATGCACTTGGGCCTGGGGTGACTTTCAAGCCACTGGGTCTGGGGCTTGAACCACAGTCAGCTGTGTAGGAGTCTAGAACCTTAACTCCCATACCATGTGCTGGCCCTAATTTACACAATTTTTGACATTGAATCTAGGTGTTTCTTTATATTTCCATGAAGAATCCTAATGAAGTTAATCATCTTTTTTTCTTACATCATAAAATACACTGCCATGAATGCCTGTAGTCTTGTAAAATCGAACGGGAGGGGAGGAAGAGAGGCGAGGTTACTCAGAAACCTGTAAGAGAACACCGATCTTCGTGTGTCCATCTGTAGGAATGTATCTGTGTGGATACATATAATATTTCCCCCAAAAGTGAAGCAGATATCCCACCCAATAATTTATCTCAGCAGGGAATTCAGCGATAGCCATTATTGGAGAAAGAGAAAAACAGGGCCAGCCCCAGAACACAGCAGTTAAGCATATAGCAGATCAAGAAGCAAGCCTGGGCCCTGTTAGCTTGCAAAGCATGCCAGATACATGTCAGTGCCCAGCGGCCTGACGGGATGGAGGGTCGGAGAGAGAAGGCCTGCAGCATGACCAGGCCCCCTGGTTACTCGCTCTCACTGCATGATCTTATTTTTTACATGCACACACCCTCTCACATTAAAAAAAAAAAAAGTAATAAAGAAAAGGGAGGGAAAGATGAGGAGGAAGAAGGAGGGACAAGGAATAACACACAGAAATAAAAATGGCTTAAAGAAAATCTCTTCTTGCAGAAATTTGCAGAAAACAAAACCGAAAACAAAACCAAAAAAAAAAAAAACACCCCATGCCTACTGAAATGGAAAACTTTCACCTTGGGAGGGGTAAGCGGCCGAGGTTTGTCAAAACACAGAATCAGTATTTCACTTGACAATTCCCATGCTAAATGCCACTGTCATTTCACTGTCACCTTCCGACAGTAAGTAAATAGTTTAATACATATATTCCCCCTGAGGTTTATACACAATCTCATTTACACAATGGCAACCAATCATCCGGCAAATTCTTGGCTGAGGAAATCAAAGAACATATGTTTACCCAAGGTGCGCGGTAGCTGGACCACACTTGAACTACATTCGCTCTCAGATGGCTCCATCTTCGGTCTACCCAGGAACTCACCCACAGTCATGCCAGTTACCACGAACCTGCCACTACAACCTAAAGGCATCACTGAAAATTTTCCTATCAATTTTCCTTTCAGATATAAGTTGACAGAAGCTAAACCAATCCTCCCTTAGAGCGACTCCATTATTTTCTGCGCTAGGACTCAGAGTGAACAAAAACTTGCTCCCCCTGTGTGGTGTCAATGGAGTGCGTGTAACGTGTTAACGTGTTTCAGGTCACTTCCGGTACCTTTTCTTTTCCATTCTCATTTGGACTTGTAGCTTCAGAAATGTCAGCATTTGCTGTCTAAAGGAACAATCTAAAAAAAATACTTTCTTTATATGGAAACTGAAACTATTTTTCTTCTTGTTTTTTTATAATCTATTTTTTTTAATGAGCTGCAAATACAGTAAGATTCATAAATCTAACAACACATATTTAATGCCTTCTTTCATTTTCCCGTAGTATATCCATTGTTCCAAATCTGGAAGAATTCTGTTTTATACATTAAGTTACACATAAAACACAATAAAGAAGTTATCGATCAACAGGTCCATTTCCATAATACAACATAATCCAACCGCATCATCTTTCTTAGCAACTTCATCCAAAAGAACTGATTCCAAACGAAATCTGTATGTGTACTGAATTTTAAAAAGAAGGTAGAATCAAATAGAAAACTGTAAAAATCCCATTCTTGATGTGGGCATCTTGCCCTTCAACTTCTAAAAGATTCATTTTCTGTATCAATCATTATTTTGCATTTGATCAAATACACATCTCATTTATAATGCTATAAAACACACGAGTTTCCAAATCAATTTCGTTGTCTCCTTCAAAACAATCTGACAATGGAAGAAAACATGCTGACTGTTACCAATAATAAAGCTAAGTGCAAATAATTCAGGCATTCCGCAATTACTCGGAATTTAATTTAATCTGTTTCCCGAGACATCCTGACCAGAGCCTCAACAGTCAGAACCCCTACCACCACTGTCTGCGAAGGTTTGTTCTGTCCATAGAGAATATACCTTTGAACCTTCTTCCAGTTCTGACAGTCTGCTTACAAACAAACATTGCCCACTCTGTATCATCAACTCATCCAAGTCTACTACTGATTACAATAAAGGTTTTTAGCAATTATTAAAGGTATGGTACTTTGAGCACGAAGCATCAAGGATAAGGCCCAATGGAAACATCACCAATAAAATCCAAAGCAAGAAGCAAAATACTGAAGCGATCCTTAACCTTCTTGTGATTAAGAAGCAAGCGGTGAATGCAAATACGAGCATACTCCAGAACCCGACAGCACGTGCTTACTTTCAGCAGATCCTTGGAGAAATCCACACCCTCATTTACCCCTTGGAGGTTTGCAATAAACTCCTGGCAGGTCATCTTCTTCCCAATGTTCTGGAATAGACACAAATAATTTATGATAATGACATTTATGGAATTAAGATTAGCCCTGAAATATGTGATTAAGCACAGAAAGTATCAATTTGGTTTTTGAAAGCATGAATATTCAAACATACACAAACACATGTACAGATGCATACATACACATCATTTTAATGTCTAAGACCAACGGATGTATTATGCCTTTAAAACTCATCAAATAAAAATATTAAAATTATGTGACATCTTTATTTTAATTGAGGCAAAAATCTGAACGATCCATGCTACATTTATATAAATAACAATGTCATCTTAATAAAAACAACACGGGTAAAAATGACATTCCCGGGTTGAACTCGGATAGCTATATATTGATTTGTATTTCCTACATATTGACCAGAACTGTGAAGGAGCTCACATTCAACCGACTTGTAAGCTAACAAGCTAGCCTGTCACAATCTCACGGATGCTGACAGAGAAAGTAAGACTACCGGTGAGAGACACAGGGTTTATTATTCACAACAGGAAGAGCCAGAGTATCGGCATTATCTTGCCCCAGTGCCCTGGGCCCCCAGCCTCACAGCCAGCTAGCTGCACTATAGGAGAGAAACCCTAAGCTGGGGAAGCAGGGCTTTGATAATGGGGGTAAGGACGCCTACCCCTTCGCTCTGAAGGGACACCAGCTCTATCTTCCATAGCAATAAGCAAACTGGACCGCTGCTCTGAAGTCACTACCTTTTCCAAAGTTGTTCACAGAAATGATCCTTAGAAGAGGGACAAAAGCAGAGGCAACCAAAGCCTCTTTCATAAAACACAGAAAACAAAGACCACCCCCCATGAAAATGTGACTCCCAGTAAGCATTTCCAGGCCGATTTGAGGATAATAAAGTTTAATTAAAAAAAAAAACACAACAATAAAATGTAATTAGAGAACCTAAACCACAGAAAGAAAAACAAAAAAAGATACAGACATGCTAAGAAAACTAAGAAAATTGCTACCATGAAGAATCACTTCCTATGTGAACTCCGATCACAGAAGCTACTGGTTGTGAAGGATTCTGGGGTTCCATCTGAACACCCAACCTGCAGAGAGGAGAGAGGAGGATGTGGAACACAGGCGAGCGGCACAGGTGTGGCTTCTCTGGCACAGTGTGGTCCAGATGAACACCCATGTACCAACGTGTTAATACACCTGTACACAATGTTCTTAGGAATAAACGGATGCTTTCCAAAGCCATTTCACTTGCTCTAGAACACCAAAAGGAGAGTAGGAGTCGCATTCAGAATGAGGTGGCGTTCTCCTAAAGACTTCAAAAGGCACACAGAACCTCAACTGAGAACACACAGCTAAGCACACACCTATGTGTTTCAAGAGTAATCACTTCCCACCTTCCCTTTATTTATTTATTTATTTATTTTTGGAGAGTTTTTTGTTTGTGTTTGTTTGTTTGTTTGTTTGTTTTGCTATAGGGTACGTGCATTCTCCAGAAAGACAGAGAGACAGAGAGGCAGAAAGTGAGAAATCACCCCCCCCGGGGGGGTGGCCATGCTGCAATCCCTCCTCCATTCTGCTCTCGGGATCTTGGGCACGCACGCACATGCGCCCGGCGTGATTTTAAGCCATCAGGTCCAGGACTCGACTAGTGGTCGACTACATGGGAGTCCAGTGACATAGCCACTACGCTAACTGCTGGTCCCAACCCACTTCCCTTTCCAGGCTGTCCTACACCTACTTTACCAAATCAAAAACTTTGCCTGCTTTATGTTCTATAAATAGGTATAGCGAAAATGCTAAAGGTTTGGGTTTTTTGTTTGTTAAAAATGGAGTATGAGCTAAAATTTTTTGCTATGTAAAGTAAATGTTTGTGGAAAAATGTCAAAATAAATGAAAAAAAATCTTATCTCTTCCATCAGCAAAGAGGGAAGAGTCAGATTTTACATGAAAAAATGGGATGAACAGTTGGACAATGACAACTAGCTTTGCCAACTAACTTACTGATAGATAGTTCTCATAAATTAAATAAATCTACAGTTCCAAAGTCTTGATGAAAATGTACTTAAAACACAGGAAATAATTTTAAATAAAAAATATCCAAAGATCGATCGAAAAACATGGTAACTCAATTCTCCCCATCCTTGAGAGTGTATCAGGTCAACCAAGGTGCCTCAGGCACTTTGACAGGACTGGGCAGGGCCACGTTGGATATGTTCCGATGATGGGAGAAGAGGAATGAATAATAACTAGGTAAATTCTTCTCCAAGTCAGAGAGTTTCCAATTCTTTGCTTTTAATGGAAATCAAAAGAGGACCTAATTTAATCATCAGTTAACCACCAAAAATGTTTCTGATATCTGAAAGATTCAAATACTTAGAGCATTACCTATTTTTTAATCAACTGTTATTAATCACTATTAAATAGAAATCATTCTACAAGAAAAAATTTAAAACATGAAATCTTAGAAAACTTTCCATTTAAACAGTTATTACAAATAATTGAATAATGATCAAAAAATACTTAAGCATAACAGCATACAACAATAAACTCCTATGTAAAAGAAGACTAAAACTATGAGTACAATAATCTCTCTTAAAAATGAGTGTGTAGGCCCAGATTCTGTGGCACAGTCAGTCATGAACTGCACTCCAGAGCTGTAAGCCACATGCTGACCGAGGTCTGAGTCCCCAGTCTGATTAGCCTGAGAACATGTGGGGTATGTGTATAGGCTCTTGGGAGGCAGAAAGGTGTAGGAAGGGATTGTGGTGCGACCAAGCCCTGGGGAGGGTACTTTTCTCTCTCATCAGTGTGCACATACTCTATCATGAATTAAAAAATAACTGGGTGGGAGTGCCAGCAGATGACATAATGGTTATGTTGCTGGATCCCCACAGAGTTGACCACAGTGAGTGTCCCGGACCCAGCAGCTTAAAACTCATGCTGGTGTGAGTGTGTGCATGTCCAAAATCCTGAGAGGAAAATGAAGAAGGGAATGTGGCATGGCCATCCCCACTGAAGGGTGATTTCTTGTTTCTTGTCTGTCTCTCCAGGGAGTGCATGCACCCTATAGCAAAAATCTCTCAAAATATATATACATACATATAAAATTCATATAACATTCACTTTTCGGAACTATGTAATTCAGTGAGTTTTAGCATATTGGTAAAAGTTGCACAGTCATCACCTCTATCTAAATTCAGAATGTTCTCATATTCAGTCACTTCCCAAATCTCTCCCACCGTCCCGATATAGCCATCTCCTGGCAACCACTGATCTACATTTTATTTATATGGATTTGCCTATTCAGGACATTTCACGTAAATGGAATCATGTGAAAGTTGCCTCTTATGTCTGGCTGGCTCTTATTCAGCATGTTTTCAAGGTCTATCCATGTTGTAGCATGAATCACAGCACTTAAGCCTTTGCAGCCAGGTAACATTCCAGTGCACGTGCGTACTGAGTTCTGTTACCCATTCCTAAACTGATGGACAACGACTACGCCCACCTTCTGGCCATTATGAATAACGCTATTAAGAATATTCAGGTACAAGATTTTATGTGGACATGCGTGCATCCCCGCTGGGTATACACTTAGGAGTGGGGTTGCCTGGTCCTGTGATTAGTTCATTGGAGGAGCTGCCAGGCTGCCTTCCAAACTGGCCGACCAGCTTCACATTCCGGCCAGCAGCGTCTGAGGGTTCTCATTTCTGTTCCCCTCACCAACATTGCTCCTCGGTCCCTTATTTTAGCCATCCGTACGAGTATAAACTGGGATTCTGTGATCTCGATTTGCATTTACTCTGACATCTACTGATGCTCAGCATTTTTCAAGTGCTTATTGGCCATTTGTATATCTTCTCTGGAGAAATGCCTATAACCATCCTATTCCTTTTGTCTATTGGGATATTTGTATTTATATCGTGAGATACAAGAGTTCTTCATACACTCTGGACATACATTCCTTATTAGATATATATTTTGCAAGTATCTTCTCTCCTGTAGAATTTCCACTGTTTTTCCTTTTTTTCTTGGTGTTTTTCACTGAAGCATAAAGTTTTTCACTAGAGGGACCTGCAGTTAGCGTAATAGCTATGTCGCTGGACTCCCACGTAGTCGACCGTGGTTCGAGTCCTGGACCCAGTGGCTTAAACTCATGCCGGGCGCATGTGTGTGTGCCCAAGATCCCGAGAGGAGAATAGAAGAGAAGGGACTGTGGCCTGGCCATGCCCCCTGGGGGGTGATTTCTCACTTTCGGTCTGTCTCTCTCTCTCTCTCTGGCAAGCGCACGTGCCCTATAGCAAAAACCTCTCCAAAAAAAAAATCTAAAGAACAAAAAAAATTTTTTTTCACTAGATAAAATCCAGCTTTTCTATTTCTCTGTTACTTGTGCATTTTTGTGTTGTATCTAAAAAACCTTTGCCTACTCTAACAACACAAAAATGTGTTTTCTGAGTTTTATAGTGTTAGTGCTTACATTTAGATATGTGATTCAAGTTAATTTTTGTATGTGCTCTGAAGTATTGTAGAAATTCAACTTTATGCTGTTACATGTAGATACCGAGTTGTTATAGCACCATAGATTGAATATTCTACTCTTTCTCCTAGCAAACTATCTGGCACCCTTGTTGAAAGCCAACTCACTACAAATGTAAAGGCTTACTTTAGACATTCTACTGCAGAATTTAGATGTCTAACTGTATACCAGTAACAATGCCTTTTTTTTTTTTTTGAGAGGTTTTTGCTATAGGGTGTGTGCATCCAACAGAAAGAGACAGAGAGACAGAAAGCAAGAAATCACCCCCCAGGGGGGAAGGCCACTCCACAATCTCTTCTCCTCTCGGGATCTTGGACACACACACACATGTGCCCGGCATGAGTTTAATCTACCGGGTCCAGGACTCGAAACGCGGTCAACTATATGGGAGTCCAGTGACATAGCCATTACACCAACTGCTGGTCCCTAACAATGCTCTTTTGATTATTGTAACTTTGTAATAAGTTTTTGTTGTTGTACTTGAATTTGTGACTAAAAAATATATATAAAATTGACCAACTACACCATTTTATATATATGCATTCAACATTGTTTCATATTAGTTTTAATGGGTATACCAGACTGTTGGTAAAACAAATCTCCAGAAGTTTTTCATCTGGCAAATGTAAGGCTATACCCTTTTAAATAATAAATCTTTTTTTTTCCTCTCACCCAGTCCCTTCTAACCACTATCCTATTTTCTGTTTATATGAATTTAACAACTTTTCTTACTTCATATAAGTGAAATCATATGGTATTGTTCCTTTGGAGACTGGTGTGTTCCATTTAGCATAAAAGTTCATCCATGTTATAGCATGTGACAAGATTTCCTTTTTAACTTGAACAGTATTCCACTGTATGTACATATATTTTGTTTATCCATTCACTAAGTGATAGAAATTGGTAGGTTTTTACCTCTTGGCTATTGTGGAAAGTGCTATGAATGATGATTGTGCGAAACTCTTAGAAACCCTGTTTTCAGTTTTGATAATTCCTCAGAAATGGGATTGCTGGATCACATGGTAGTTTCGTTTTAACTTTTTGGGGAATCTTAATACCATTTTCCATAGTGATTGCACCATTTACAATCCCGCCAACAGTGCACACAGGTTTCTGTTTCTCCTCATACTTGCCAAGCTTACTGCTTTTGTACTGTGATAGTAACCACCCTAATGGGTGTGAAGTGATACCCATTAAAACTAAGTGTAGTTTTAATTTGCATTTCTCTGATCAGTAAATGTTCAACATGTTTTATTATGCTTGTAGCCACTGGTACATATTTGAATAAATATTTATTCAAAAACTTTGTCCTTTTCATAATGAAATTATTTGATTTTGCTGTGGCATTATAAAAGTTCTTTACATAGTTTAGATATCAACTCCTTACAGATAGATGATTCATAAATATTTACTCCATTTCATTGGCTGGCATTTCATTCTTGTAATGTTTGATGTTATACCTTTTTTTTTTTTTTGCTTTTATTACCTATGCTTTTGGTGCTATATTCAAGAAATCACCACTAAGTCCAGTGTTACCAAGCTTTTCCCCTATTTTTTTCCTAATACTTTTATAGTAAAGTCTCAATTTGTTTTTGTGTATAGTGTAAGATAAAGATCTAACTTCCTTCTTTGGCCTGCAGATATTTAGTTTTCCCAGAATCTGTTGAAGAGCCAAGCCCTTTCCTCATTGAATGGTCTTAGTACCCTTATTGAACCTCATATGAGCATTTATTTCTGTGCTCACCATTCCATTGGTCTTTGGGCAGCATACCACATTATTTTGATTACTGTAGTTTTGTAATAAGTTTGAAATAAAGAAGTATGAGGCCTCTGATTTTTTATTCTTTTCCAAAACTGTTTTGGCTAATTGGGGTCCCTTGAGATCCTCTTTTATTTTGCCATCCCATCAGGATTTGGTGCACACATGCACATGTGCCTAATGTCTTTTACAAGCTACTGGGCCTAAAATTTGAACCACAGTTGACTATGTGGGATCCAGGTCTCAGTGTGCAGTATTGCCAAGTGGTACAGGCCCATGAATGCTCTCAATGCATCTAGAATGGTCAATCCCATAAAATTTTCAATTTACTATGCCCAGATCTATAAAAAAAAAAAAAATCACTATGACAGCTACAACTTTACAAATTCATTTCTTAAAAATTATGGTCTTTAAAATGTTCATAAAAAAATATGTATGATGAAAATTTGTGCAATCAATACAGGGGCTAACGATAACCAAGATGCATGACTTTTTATAGGTCAAAGATGTCCAAAGGCTTCTTAAATATTTGATTAACTGAGGTTGTTTATATTTGTCATTTGTTTTTCTTTGACTCATAGGTAATTCTTCCAGGTAAGGTTCAGGAGCAAAAGGTGAATGGTCTAATCAGTCCATTTGTCTTCTTACTGACATATGTAGTTAAACTTCTCTCACTGCCCTGGGATTTTTATACCATCCTAACAGGGACTAAATGTAAAATAATGTGAAGACACACAATGCCTGGAGTTCTTCTCCTTGTTATGTAAAGCTGAGCCAATTATTTTGAAAAACTACTATTAAACATTGTCCACTGAGTAAAGTGAATGCTAATCATTGATTTTATATCTCTAGGATTCATAGATATCACAGAGAAGCTCATGCATTGCCATAGTTCTATTAATTTTCTTCCTAAATTGGCCTATAACTCTGGATAAAACTAGGCTGGGTCTGAAACAAATGCTGGGCACTGGCATAGAAGTGCTTTCATAGTACTTTCTCATATTCTGAACTCCTTCCAATTAAATCGGTAAAGCATGGAATATTGAGAGACCACCTGATGCACTGAGAGGTACAGCAATGGTCCCTTGAAATCAAGGTCATATTTCCAATCAAATAGGAAGTACTACTGAATATGAATCTCTAGATCATTACTTTTGTAATCAGGAGACAGTGCAATCAAACCTAAAAAAATATATACAAAATGGGGGGCCAGCAGTTAGCGTAATGGCTATGTCGCTGGACTCCCATGTAGTCGACTGCGGTTCGAGTCCTGGACCCGGTGGCTTAAACTCACGCCGGGCACGTGTGCATGCGTGCCCAAGATCCCGAGAGGAGATTGGAGGAGAAGGGATTGCAGCGTGGCCATCCCCTCTGGGGGGTGATTTCTCGCTTTCTATCTCTCTGTCTGTCTGGCGAGCGCACGCACCCTATAGCAAAAACCTCTCCAAAAAAAAAAAAAAAAAAAAAGAAAAGAAAAAAAATATATATATAAATATATATATATACAAAATGAAAAATCCACAAGAAAACAATTCCATTTGAAACCAAAAATACCAGGCAGGCCAAAATCTTTAATATTCACTTAATTAAGGTGTCACTTTTAATAAAAGAAAATAGTAATCAAAAAGTCAAAATACCCTACACAGGGGGTTCTTATTTCCAGATACAGTTAAGCTATTCTCTGCATTGGCTATACTGCCATTTTCAAATACATTTTCTTATCATTAAAAGGTACTGTCTTCTTCATTTAATTAATATATATTAACTGTACTTAGACTAAATTATTTTTATAATTATTAACAATTATTATGTTTATTACTTCTGGATAACTTAGCTTGAGTATGTTTTCTTATTATTTTTTAAAGAATAATTTTTTTATTTAATTTTATTCATTCATTTAATTTGACCAGAGACAGACAGAGGGGGGAGAGAAGTGAGAAACGAAGCTACCAGGTTCGACTTGAATCATGGTCGGCCATGTGGGAGTGTCCAGCGCCTTCACCACCACGCCACCTGCTGGTCCCCCTTGGGTATGTTTTTAACATAGCCCCATTTAGAATTTTAGGTAAAAAGATTATTCCCAACCTTTCCCTAGTATGTTGGGAGGAAGGCTTGTTGAGCTGCAGAGGTTTCATGTACTAAGGGCAAGAGTCTAAAGCAAATTGTTGAAATTTCTGGAAAGGCCCAGTCAGTAAATATGTCGGGTTCTGCAGGCCTTCTAGTCTCTGTTAGAACTATTCAACACTTTCATGAGTGGGAAGGTAGGAACAAATGGTAATGGCTGTGTCCAATAATTTTTTTTTTAAATAAAAATAGGCCCGGCAGAATTTTGCCCGTGAGTCAGATTTTGTGCCACCACCCCTACCACCACCCCCTGACCTCCACCCCAGTCTGAAACAAAACTGGAAGGAAATGGAACTGGTATTGACATCGTCAAGAGGGCGTACAAAATAAATGAGGCAGGACTAATATCCGCTTTTCCCTTGTTAAAAGTTAAGGCATTCCCCTCCCACCCCTCTACCCCCATAGAGAAACAGTTCCCAACTTTTCTGGTGATAATGAAAGCAAAGGAGGAAGACGGGGAATTTCACTCTTAGCAGGGACACCCAAAAGCCATACAAGCTCCAGTCTAAACTCAGCATAAACAAGCCCCAAGTCCGCTCTGAGAACACCTTTGCTTACAGAACAAGGAATGGAACCTCCTTCAAGGCCTAACTGGAACTGAGTCCTGGGGGGAAACAGTCTCCCTAGGTACTTGCTAGGCCAGTGGGCCACTGCACGTACTCTGCCCCAGAGGATGAACCATTAGGCAAAATGATCCTAAAATTCCTCACTTTTAATACCATAGGGTCTGGAAGCCTTGTGGAAAACATGCTGGCGGAGAAACTGAAAGCTTTCATCGTCCACTGGCAAAATCTGGCTTCATAAATCTTGGGATATTAAAAACACAGCAGGCACACCCTCCCACATGAAAATCCACCTACTCCGACATCTACAATGAACAGTGGGGAAGCATGCTTGTGATTTGATAATTACTTCAGCTATGAGCTCTGCTAAAAGCCCGTTTTGCTTCTCTGAGAAGTGGGATTGTGCTGTACTGCCCTCAGATGTCCACTCTTTTATATGCATGACTGAGGCAAAGCAAGGCCCTTTGTAAATTTTCAAACCAGGAAGCCACAGCCATGATGCTAAATGTGCTCCTTCAGAAATCCCAATCACAGAGCTAATTTAGGTGTAAGAGGTTCAACCTTGAGAGCTATCTGAAATGTTACTGGGATTTTCTTTACTTCTCCTATAATAACCTTGTTGTTAAAAAAGGAACAAAACAAACAAAAAATAGATGGAAAGTTGAAAATAGAATCTCACATCTTGGCTCTCAAAGTGGTTCAGGGATCCTGTTCTGGGTATTCATGAGGTCAAACCTATTTTTATCATAATACTAAAGGTATTACTTTTTTTTTTTACTTTCATTCTCCCATAAGTCTACAGTAGCATTTTCTAGAAGCTACGTGACTTGTCATATATTGCAGCAGACTAAATGCAAAAGCAGATAGAAGATTCTAGATGTTTTCTATTAAGCCAAACATAAAAAAGACTTGCAAAAATTGTAAACACTATTCTATTCTCTCCTTTTTTTCATTTGGTAAAGTATCAATGTTTGTAGAAAGTATGGGTTTAAAATCATTTAATAAGTATTTAAAAATTCTATCAGATTTAGCTCATAATGTTACATATTATATATGAATATAGAGTAGCATTAATATATATTATCAACGTACACACATAAAAGCTTTTTGGAGTCCTCAAAAATTTCAAGAGCATAAAGACATCCTGAAACCAGAAAGTCTAAGAAGCACTGTCACTGCAGACTGTACCAGTGCTTCACACAAAGCATTTCCCCTGCAGTGTGAGAAGACAAAGGAAGACAGGATACAAAGACAGATCAAACTGGTTTTAACTTTCTTGGCAGAGAAGGAAAGTCATCCAGGTAAATAATGGGTTTTCAATGGGCCTCATCCTCCCTCCACCTCCTCCCCAAACCATCTGCAGGAGGCGAGAAAGAGAAGACCGACTGACTGACCATAAGTGGGGCTGAACCCGCTTTCCTTTACACCTCTGCTAACAAACTGCACAAATGCTGAAAGCTCACAACTGCCAGAAAAGGTACATGGTGACAGGATAATGTGTAAACGAGGTACTCTGAGGCCCTACATGATCCCTTTGACTTAAGTGATAAAAAAGCAACCCTGATATATAACCTATGTATACAGCTGTCCTATGAAAAGCAGAACTTACCAAAAAAAGCAAGGGATGGAGGAAGAACAGAGGAAGAAGAAAAGGAAAAGAGCCTTTCTTTTTTATTTTTTTTTGATTGCCAAAAGGTGTGTATGTTCACCAGCTAGAGACAGAGGGTGAGGGGAGAAACCCCCGTGGGGTGCGGTCATGTTGTAATCCCTTCTCCACCATTTCTTCATTCTGTCAGGATTTGGGGTATGCACCCACAAGCCAACCATGTTTTTCAAGTTGCCAGGCCTAGGATTCATATTGCGGTCGGCTGTGTGGGATCTGGCTCTCTTAGTCGGTAGGCCACAGGCTGGCGGAAAAGTTTTCATATCAAAGGGTCTTAGGACTCCAACACAATCGACCAGCGAATTGATTAAAATTATGACATGGTTCAATAAAGAGTCCTATAAAATCTAGTGGGTCATCAGAAGAGTCGTGATACATTTTTGTATAGAAAAATATGTCATGACTTTTCTGACGACCCATAGACCTTTGCCAATTTGACAGTAAATTGCATTCTAAAGGTCATTTCGAAATCAGACATTTTCAAATCATCACTTTCTCTATAAAAACATTTCTCCAGCTGCTAGTTTGGTTCTCAAGTTTTCCCATACATGCTTGTTTTGGCAAGAGAAGCAGGAATGATGAAAATGAGTGTCACGTCCTACCAGAAACCTTCTGTACCTTGAGATCTAAGCCTGATGCTCCTGGGAAATTTCAGGATCACTGACACGCTCCCAGGGATGAAGGCATGGTGGGAGCCACCCTGGCTAGGGAGCGCCTAACCAGGGGAAAAGACAGAGATGGAAGGCACCAAGGAGGTGGGGGAGAAGACTCAGGGGAGCACCGGCTTAATAGAAACCAGGACCACAGCTGTGACCTACAGCAAGGGAAGGTTCAGACACACGAGTGCCAAGGGGTGCTTCCACGGCAGAGGATACGGAAGATGCAGGCCCGCACAGATAGGAAGAGCCATCGGCTGGGTGACGAGGGGAGGGCAGGAGGCGAATGTGCTTAAGGCGGCTGCCAGGTCCCATATACCACTAGACACAGGGACTGCAGAGGATGCTGCTGGCTGCACGTGGGTCAGCGACCTCATGGAGGCTTGTGTACTTCCGAGGTGGGAGTATAGAACGGTACAATATGAAGAGTGAAAGTTTTTTTTTTTTTTTACTATAGGGCTCGTGTGCTTGCCAGAGAGACAGAGGGCCTGAAAGTGAGAAATTACCCCCCCCCCCCCAGAGGGATAGCCACTCCACAATCCCTTCTCCTCCATTCACCTCTCAGGATTTTGACATGCATGCACGCACATGCCCCTGGCATGAGTTTTAAGTCACCAGGTCCGGGACTCGAACAGTGGTCAACTACATGGAAGTCCAGCAATGTAATTGCTACACCATCTGCTCGTCCCAGCATTACATTTTTAAATAACAATTTGTATAACTGCATAATAAACAATCATTTTCCACTATTGATGTATATTTATCCACCATTTAATGTATTTACCATTTAAAATTTAGGCACCTAGAGGGTCAATCCGAGAATTCACTTTACACATCAAAAAAGAAAGTGAATTTCTATGACCTATCTCGAACTGAACTCCATGTGTCTTAACATTATTAAGTTTAAAAACTGTATTACACCTTAGTCCTTGACTTCTTTCTTCTACCAGTATGATTAAAATCCTGTTTTACCCCTTATCAGACTTATAACCCAACATCAAAAAAGCCAGTAAAGTTCTACCCAATATAGTAAGCTCAGAGTTCCGTGTGCCCTAAGTGTCCCAAGGACGAGTCTTTGCAGAAGGCTCACCCTGAGTAGACTGCTGCCTCCCCAGAAGAGCCACACCCCTGCTTCTTGCACCCATTGCACATGGCGGGCTAACTCCTGCCAATATGGAGAGCATGGAATCCTGGATGCCTCTGTGAACAACATCTCACGTCGGAGTGTTAGAGGGTTGATTTTGTCAGGAAATCGTAATTAAAAACATTGCACTGGCTCCTACCTGGGCCTGTGGTCTGACCGTGGCCAGCCATCAGTTTGCCTTTCTCTCGAGACTTTCTAGCTGTGAAATTGGCCAAGTGACTCTGTTCCTCTCTGTCTCATTTTCCATTGCAACTCAGTTCTATGTGTACAACTTCTACCAACTAGGAATGCCAACCCTATGGAGAGGTTCCTGCCTGCTCTACTGCCTCTGCCACCTGCCTGCAGCCCGGGCGACATTCTTGCAGGATGGCTGAATGCTGCCCAACTGTGATCCAAGAAGTAGCAAGTTGTCCTCAACATAACGCTTTTGAAGACTAGTTCAGAATTAGTCCAGTTTCAATTTAACAAGTGAAATCCTTTTATCCATATCATTTCCAATAAAATGCAAAGTTTACACAACAAAAAAACCCAAGGATTTTCAACTCTTTTTTTTTTTTTTTCTTTTTTTTGGAGAGGTTTTTGCTATAGGGCGCGTGCGCTCGCCAGACAGACAGAGAGAGACAGAGAGATAGAAAGCAGGAAATCACCCCCCAGAGGGGATGGCCACGCCGCAATCCCTTCTCCTCCATTCTCCTCTCGGGATCTTGGGCACGCATGCACACGCGCCCGGCGTGAGTTTAAGCCGCCGGGTCCGGGACTCGAACCGCGGTCGACTACGTGGGAGTCCAGCGACATAGCCATTACGCTAACTGCTGGTCCCAGGATTTTCAACTCTTTAGTTCAAGCAATATTCAAAACAACTAATTTAGTGAAAGAATAAAAAAAAACCTCTACGTTGTTTTCAATGTAGACATTTATATTGTTTGAACAGAAGTTTAATTTGCATGTGCATTTTGCAGCTAAACAGACATTTTAAAAATAAAAGAGATTACTTAGCGAAGTAGCCATGTGACTAGTTATTGAACTGTCAGGTAAGCAAATAAACAAACAAACAAAAAAACAGGGACCAGCAGTTGGCATAATGGCTATGTCACTGGACTCCCATGTAGTCGACCGTGGTTCGAATCTCGGACCCAGTGGCTTAAACTCATGTTGGGCGTGTGTGTGTGTGTGTGTGTGTGTGTGCGCGTGCCCAAGATCCCAAGAGGAAAATGGAGGAGAAGGGGTTGCGGCATGGTCATCCCCCCGGAGAGTGATTTCTCACTTTCTCTCTCTCTGTCTCTCTCTGTCTTTTTGGTGAGCACATGTACCCTATAGCAAAAACCTCCTCCCCACAAAAAAAAATGGAAAAATACCTCATAACTTTCCCAGTGACCTAATACAAAATATCCATTATAAGAGAATAAACTACTTGAGACAAAGAAAAGTTGATACCATTGGTAAGATAATGACAAATCTTTTTTTTTTTAATTGAAAAAATATGTCTCTCTAAAAAGATACTTTGGACTCTTTTTTCCTAGCCTAACTGGTGAGCTTTAACTATAAGCCAAGATGAAATTAAAATACCACCGGAGGGTATTTCCACTACAGCACCTCAACTCCCTTCTACCATAGCTTTGGAACCTGACTAGCGTATGCTGGCCCGACCAGCACCATCAGAGACGAGACTTGGCTTCCAGGAACATGTCTCAATCATTTTGATCCTTGCCCAGATGGCACAGAACTTGGAACGGAGTAGGCATACTCTAAGTTGTTGGTGAGTGAAAGGATCCATCAGAAAAAGACAGAAAGGCATGCCCACATGTAACAATTGACATCTATATTAGAAGTCTTATATTAGTATACATTCCATCATTTTATTAGGAACAAATTAGCAGGCCAAACAAAAGTCCATACCAATGCATTTTCAGTGCACCATTCCTTAGAGTTTTTTTTTTTTTTAAAAAAAAGATTCACAAAGAACAACCGAAAGAAATTCATTTCGTTCATTTCCCAAGTTAGCCCTTCCCCACAGACGGCATTAGGACAGGCCGGTCTCAGCACCAGAAAGGTCATGCCATGGCTGTTAGATACAAAGGGAGGGGAGTAAGGGGAAATGGGTGATTAGTTGATTAGCCCAAGAAGAGGATTCTGGTACTGGAGCAGATAATGAGGTGATAGCCGAGGCAGTACAGCACTGAGGAGAAGGGGAAGGAGACAGACAGAAGAAATATTCGTGTTATCTTCTGTGTGAGTCAAGTTCGCAGGGGCCATGCTAGTAAGTCAGACACACGCTGAAACAGGAAGTCAAGCCATCATGATGCAAGGGAAGCTGTATCTAAAATTATGGAGAAAAACTTACCACCTAGAAGGAAAATGTATTTTTAGAATGAATCCAGAGGAGGAAGATAAGAGAAACACATTTTCACATGGTTAGTTCTTAGGATCATTATGATACATCCAACCACTTGTAATGCATGTTGTAAATAAGGATAAAGACAGCGAGCATCTAAAGCCTAAATAACCACACAGTTTAAGAAAAAATAAAATAAAGCCGAGATAATCACCAAAACATGATCCTGAAGATAATATAAAGAGATACACTGTTAGTTATAATATTCTCCTTCTATCAGTAATATTGCTAGTGTAGTTCACCATCTATAATTAGCATAGCTCAAGATAATATCAAATGTTCACTTAGATCAACTGTCTCTTCCAACCCAGGTGCCAAAAAGAAGTGATAGTTCATCTACTCTCCTTACTATTCTTCAAAAGTTGTCTGCAGACAGGACAAGAGCCGTGAGACACGGTCTGTGGTTGGGGCCTGCCGTGACACCGCCAGGTCGCCCACTGCTGGGTGAACCTAAGCAGGCTAAGTTCATTGAATCCCAAGTGAACCCCACACCATTATTTGCTGTCGTTTCACGTTACTGTAAGAATATCTGTGCTTATTTGAAAGTATTATTAAAGCTATATTAACTTTTAAAAAAGGAATCTAGAATTTGATAGAAAAAAATCCTCCCCAAACCTAACATCCTTTACACAAGTTTTATGAACCTCTCAATGTTTAAATAGTAATAGAACTGTTAGTGGATTTATTTTTTTTATCATTACATGTTTGCCCAGTTAAAGGATGCTGAATGCATTATCTGCTGTTTGTTGACGGGACCTCAAAATGTCTAACAAGATCTTTTGAACTTCTCATGTCGGGAACTGCTGGCTTAGGTGGACGTCGTTGGTAGACCAGCACACTCAGAATTTTCTCCTTCCGGAGAAAGCAGGTTAAGAAACTCGGGGGTGGGAGAGAAAGGAGGAGGCCAAGGGCAAGTGTCACCACCAAACGGGTGGGGAACAGTGAAAATTCACTGCGATGACAGGAAACAGGTCAGGACAATTCACTGGCCGGTCAGCTCTGTAACAAGCTGGGTGAATGTTAGAGTCTCATTCTCTTTTCAAGGCTCACACTGCAAGAATCTCAGTTCCTTTATTTCTACATGATTTATGAAGGACTTCAAAAAGCTTGGGATAAAAAAGAATTGAACTATGGGTTTATTCTAGTACCAAAAAAAGGGAAATCCATGCACAACACACATTTCGTAATATACATTTTTCCATGAACTTCTTGAAGTCCCTGCATGTCAGAATCCTCCCTGACAGTACTTAGACCCTTACTCCAAATACTCTCAGGACACGAGCTGCAGAGGCCTACAAGCCACTAATTAATTGCAAGTTCACCTCCCACAAACTGCCAAAGAAACCTCCAAGCTGAGTATTCTGAGTGTGCTGAGATTAGGGTTCTGTCCCTGTACCTTCTCTTCACTCTGTAGATGGGAAAACCCTCTTCAAATAGTTCCTCCAACTTAATGGTCCATATGGCCCCTGTTCTTCCTGTGTTAGAGGCACACACTTGCTTCACATAATGGATTATGTGGGCCTTCGGAACAGAATAAATAAGTACTAGTTCTTTTAATGTAATTGTTTAAATTTTAAGATTATAGTAAATCACAGGACACAGAAACGTGATTTACTATTAAAAATAAATAGACCTGGGATTAGGAAGTAACTTTTATTCTACATATAGACAGAGCTACACTTAACTAAAACGTTTTCATTTTCTCTAATATTAAGAATTTAAGTTAATGCTAAATTTCCACTTCTATCAAAGTGAAAGTTTATGTATAGTGATCAATTTAAGCAGTTTACACTTAGCTGGCTCGATGACCTAGTGGTTAAGTGAACTAGATCCCATAGGCTAACTGCAGTTCGAATTCTGGCCCTGGTGGCCCGAGACACACACCAGCTATATGTGCACCCGTGCCCCAAGTCCAGACTGCAACATGACCACGCCCCACTGCGGGGTGCTTTATCCTTCCCTCTCTTTCTCTCTCTGGCAATAAAAAACAAATCATCCTTTGTTATAAATAGAAGATGTGAACATAACTAGATTATTCTGGCATTTCAACTAGTAAAGTACTGGGTGAATTTAGGAGTGAAGAGAAGATTTTCTTAGGTTTAGTGCTGCATTTCCTGAAGACCCAATTGACATTTTCAGATCTAACTTGGATTCTCTTTCTGCCACTGTAAATCAATGGTCATACCCAACCAAAAAAATAAAATAAAAATAAAAATAAAAACAAGGAAAAGCCCCGGCTGCCATCTAGTGGAGAGAGGAGCACAGAACACACAGTCCAGAGCTGAGCTGGGAAACCACAGGACAGTCCTCTGTGCACTTCAGTCATGCCCTGGAGTGGATGTAAGATAAAGAGTTCTCTCTCTTTCCAAAATTGTGTTTATCAACCAGCCATGGTAATCATGCAGAGAAGAGAGGGAGACAGAATAAATGTATGAGGACACAAAAGCCATGATAAGCTCAAGACATTTTAGATTTCTGTAAGACAGCTTCACAGATCTGCACTTACATGGCCGTGTAAATCCGTGTTAAGAAGCATCATTGCACAGGTGAGGCAATGGACTCCATCTGAAGAGAGACAGAGATAGAGACAGAAGGCATGAACTCACTGCTCATTATTATTTATCACCATTAAAATAGCATATATTAAGAATCTATGAAAACACAACTCTGTGGTCTGAGAGACAGAAATTAGTTAATTATAAAAAAAAAAAAAAAGACCAATGCACACAGTTTAATTCTACTGTTGATAAAGTAAATTGTTCTTCTCTGTCTGGAGGACAAATGAACAATCCACATGTAGTATCCTTTGACACAGGAAATCTATTTCTAGGGCTTTACACTAAGAAAGCAATTATCTATACAAAGTATAGGATATCCAGAGAAAGGTTGGATACCATGGGAAACACGTAAGTGTGACCCTCCAAAAGCACGATTCTGTTATGTTGAGGTCATTAAAAATGGTCATTACACATCCAAGCATACATGTTAATAGAAAGATATTTCACAAGAATACTGAAAGATTATCCCTGGGTAGTGAAAGTATAATTCTCTTTAATAGCTAGTGGGCAAATGCACTTGCTGAAGACAGAGGCAGTGGGTGGAGGACAAACACCCCTCAATGGGGCATGGTCACACTATAATTCCTCCATTTCTCCATCCTGTCAGGATTGGAGACATGCACACACACATGCCTGGCATGATTTTCAAGCTGCCGGTCTATGATTCAAATCCCGGTCAGCCATATGGAATCTAGCTTCCTTAGTCACTAGGCTACAGGACTGGACCAAGAGGTTATATTATAATTTTTATCTTCTTTATATTTCGGGGTTTTTTTTATACCACAAGATGAAAAATGAAAATAAGTTATTTTTAATATTGTTGGGTTTTATCTTGTTTTGTTTTTTACTTTTGGGGAGGAGAGTGAATTAAGAAAGAATTGAAAGTTTAAAATAACATCGAGGGACCAGCAGATGGCCTAATGGTTATGTTGCTGGACTCCCATGTAGTTGACCACAGTTCGAGTCCTGGATCCAGCAGCTTAAACTCATGCCAGGCGCATGTGCGTGCATGCCCAAGATCCCGAGAGGAGAATGGAGGAGAAGGGATTGCGGTGTGGCCATCCTCCCGGGGGGTGATCTCTCACTTTCTGTTTCTGTCTCTCTCTCTGTCTTCTGGCGAGCACACATGCACTATAGCAAAAACCTCTCAAAAAAATAATAACAACATTTTCAATTATTTGCCATCACTTCTCTGACTAAAGATATACAGTTAGAATGAGTTTGCCTCTTTGTAGCCATTCTTTTTTTTTTTTTTTTCTTGGAGAGGTTTTCACGATAGGGTGCGTGTGCTCGCCAGACAGACAGAGACAGAGAGACAGAAAGCGAGAAGTCACCCCCTGGAGGGATGACCACACCATAATCCCTTCTCCTCCATTCTCCTCTTGGGATCTTGGGCATGCACGCACATGTGCCTGGCGTGAGTTTTAAGCCACCGGGTCCGGGACGCAAACTGCGGTCGACTACGTGGGAGTCCAGTGACATAGCCCTTATGCTAACTGCTGGTCCCCTTTGTAGCCATTCTTTAAAAGTCCTACTAGATTGAAGGTTTTGTCTAAGATACCATGGATCAGGCCAAAGTAAAATATGGAAATAATATGTGAAGATTAAAAAGGTAAATACTTAGGGAAAGAAAAAATAGAAAAAATTATCTCATACTTAAATAAAAACATAATCTTTACTTTATAAAGAAAAAGAGAAAGCATAAAGAGTTAAATTTCTCATTTTCAAACACTAAAATTAGTTTTTTCTTATTCTCTCTAAAGTCTTAATCCACATATAGTAAACAATAGCAATTCCATATGTGGTAAACAATTTTTAAATTTAAGCTAAATGAATAAAAGCCCTAATTACTGAATTCATAAATTAAGAATGGCCTATTCCCTTAAAAATATGCCTTTTAGTATACTAAGCAATTTCTGTTATCAATGTCTCTAAGTTGGCACCAGGTACCAAAAAGTATATTTATTCCAGTTCCAGTCTACTACTATAAATTCTATATACATTTAAAACAAATTCCTGAAAGCATTTGTATAACTCGGCTGCCAACTGTTGAATATCCTTATCTACAGGCAGTTTGTCAATAGTGCACGAAGCCATATTCCTTCCTTTACTCAGAAATCTCAACATCCTGACGTTGAAGAAAAGTCTAATAAAAAGAACCTTTCCTATTTCTTTCATTCTTTAGCCAGTGCTGAAGATGAGAGAGAGAGTGAATAACTGGTCCAGATCGGAATATGATTGCGATTATTATTTGGTGAATTATCAGGAGCCACAGGCTGGGGCACAGGGGTGGGGAGCACCAAGCACATACCAAGCATGCTTATTCCAGTTAACTGGCAAGACTGAAGCAAAGAAATAATAACCGCGTCTTGTGCATCTAGTCTCTGTGATTCATTCTAAAATCTCTATGAAAATCTTCCCAACTGTGAATAAATGTGCCTGACTTCAAACTCTGAAAACTTTGTTTTGTTGCAGGGGTTAACATGCAGCAAAGACTTTTCTTCATGGGAGGGCCAACAACAAAAAAGTGGAAAATTACTTTGTAAAAACAATACAAACAATACAGTGGTCACTAGAACTAACATCAAACAAAAGCACTAAAGACACAACTCCCCGTGAGATTTACAAAATGTTTCCAACACTAACCACAAAATGAAGCAGACATGCACCTTCACCAAGACATGAAGAAACCAGAGGTCAAAGAGAGGAAATAGGAAAATGGAATTTCACTTATTACAATATGCTTTGCACAGAAATCTCAGAGTGACTGAGCATGAGCAATTAAAAAAAGAAAAACAGCAACCTGTCACATTACAGAACTGGGAAACATGGTAAAATAATTAAAGAAGAGCACAGACTACCATGCTGTCATTAAATATTAGGCTTTTAAAGACTATTAAATGACAGGAGAAAATGTTCATGATGAAAGGGAAAGACAGTTGGAAAAATGCTGATTCTACTTTGACATTAATTATTACATAAACAGGAAGTAAATTGTAGTGTTAGTAATAGGTATCTCTCTATACTCAGAGATCTTAGGTAAGTCTCATCTTCTATACTTTCCACAATAGAATGTAACTTTAATAATAAGAAAAATCACTATGGTTTCACAAAATAAATTCCAAGACTTCCATCAGATTACCTTGTGAAGCAATGGTATTGGGGTTACAGTAAAAATATCTATTGGAGAAGTGTATTAAGACTCTCTCTCGTTCTTGAGTTTCTCCCGCAAGAGAAAATGCTTTAAAGAAATACCTGCAAGAGAATTAAGAGGAAAAAGGTGAAATTTTAGAAAATGTTAACATGCTCTTAGAAATTAATCATACAAGGACCAGCAGATGGTCTAATAGTTACATCGCTGGACTCCCAAGTAGTTGACTGTGGTTCGAGTCCTGGACCTGGCAGCTTAAAACTCACACAGGGTGCATGTGCATGCATGCATGCCCAAAATCTAGAGAGAGGAATGGAGGAGAGGGTATTATGGCATGGCCATTCCCCCTGAGGGGTGATCTTTCACTTTCTGTCTCTCCATCTCTGTCTTTCTGGCAAGTGCATGTGCCCTATAACAAAAATCTCTGTTAAAAAAAAAAAAAAATTAGGGATCAGCAGTTAGTGTAATGGCTATGTCGCTGAACTCCCATGTAGTCAACCGCGGGCAGTTTGAGTCCCGGACCTGGTGGCTTAAACTCACACCAGGCGGGTGTGCGTGTGTGCCCAAGATCCCGAGAGGAGAATGGAGGAGAAGGGATTGCGGCGTGACCATCCCTCCTGGGGGGTGATTTCTCACTTTCTGTCTCTCTGTCTCTCTCTGTCTTTCCGGTGCGCACATGTGCCCTATAGCAAAAACCTCTCCAAAAAAAGAAAAAAAAATTATAATTATACTGCCTTCTGCACAGATTTCCCTTAAATTTATTTTGTCAATTATCACCATATTTTATCACTAATTCATTGTATGAGGAAGAAAGGAGGAGATAAAATGCTAATTTATTCCTTAAATTGTGGAAGAAATTAATGTGTGTATAAAGCATCTTTGAATAATCAGAAAACAGGTCAAGAACCGCACACCAATCAAAACCAGAGTCACCAAGACTATCATTTATTTTAGATTAATCCAGATACCATCACTCATCAGTGTAAATGCATTTTCCTACACACAAGATGGAAAGGAAAAAAAAATCATTCAAATGTTTTCAGAAACTTTACTATTCTAAGCAACATACAACAAACCTTATTTCTATGAAAAATCTGCCTTCTTCATTATTATCCATTTAAAGTCTGGGGCCAGAGCAGGTAGCATGGTGGTTAAGGTGCTGGACTCCCTCATGGCTTATTGCAGTTCAAGTCCAAGACCTGGCAGCTCGCTTTCTCACTCTGTCTCTCACACGTGCATGTGCCCTATGGCAAATTTTAAAAGTATTGATAATAGTAATAATAATAAAAATTAAATAATTCTTAGAGTCTTCTGCTAATCTAAATTACAATGATCAAACTTTAATTTTTTATGACTTTTTAAATAAACCATATCAGAATGTAAATTTTAAAAAAAGATCTTCTCTCCACTCTTGCATTAGAAAATCTGTGAGTACCAATTCACAGAGTCACAGGTAAGGCACTGTGACACTCTAATCCAAACAGCCAGACTCGCTTTCTCACCATTCTTTAGTCTGCCACCTGGACTGCCCTAGTCGCAGACGACCAGCTCCTATGACATTTCATAAAAACAGTACAGCTTTCTCACTCCCTGCTATGTTTATTATCTACGACGCCGCCTGAGCTAAAGTCACAAAGTAACTTGGGGTGAAAAACAATCAGATTGTGACTAGAGAAAATTATATTCCCTGCTCAAAATGAATTACTTGGAGGCAATGAGAACAGCAGTGACATTTAATCATACCTGAGAGACTGATCCAGCGTCATTCCTGTAAAATCAAAAAACTTGAGATACTCTTCTGCCACGAGTTTACTAAATTCATTGCTGTAAGAAAGCAGAATAGGCTTGGTTATTGAAATCAGAACTACTGAAACACACGCACACGTGCGTACACACACGCACACACTCAGACACCAGCACCAGGTGGGAACGTACTTCTTGCCAAGGTGCTTAGCGACATCCGACCTCTTGAACCTGTCGAGCTGGTAAAGGCGCCTGGCCAGCCTTTTGGCTGCTTCCACGTTGCTGCTGGTACCATTGCTGAGACTTTCTGAGGCCTCCTTTTCCAGAATCTCAGTGCTCCCCATTTCGGAATGATCGTCTAGTCGTGTTGTCTTTACCCCAACATTGCTATAAGCATCGATAAGAACAAAGTAATATATAAGATTGTGCTTATACAGCAACAAGTTATACCTGATGAAGTTGCCATGGTACGGTAGGCCTCACTCAGTGACAGCTGTTGACATGTGGTCATTTTATGCTTTCATAGTCAGAAAAATCTTCACTATATTTCAAAGGACTAAACAACAGATTTCCTAAACACTAAATGAGCAATTCTCAAACTTTCTGGTCTTAGGATGTTTATATATATACATATGTATTTTGAGAGGTTTTCGCTATAGGGCGCGTGCGCTCGCCAGACAGACAGAGAGAGACAGAGAGACAGAAAGCGAGAAATCACCTCCCGGGGGGGATGGTCACACCGCAATCCCTTCTCCTCCATTCTCCTCTCAGGATCTTGGGCACGCACGCACATGCGCCCGGTGTGAGTTCTAAGCCACCGGGTCCGGGACGCGAACCGCGGTCGACTACGTGGGAGTCCAGCGACATAGCCATTACGCTAACTGCTGGTTCCCAAGATGTTTACATATTTTTAAAAGTACTTAGGACTCTGGGGCCAGCAGATGGCATAGTGGTTAAGGGGCTGGGCTCCCACATGGCCGGCTGTACGTAGTTCAAGTCCCAGACCTGGCAGCTTGAAACTTAGGCTGGGTGCATGTGTGTGTTTGTGTGCCCAAAATCCCAGGAGGAGAGGGGACTGCAGCGTGGCCACAGTTCCTGGGGGGTGCTTTCTCACTTTCCCTCTCACCACCTTTCTCTTTCACCAGCAAGCACAGGCACCCTATGGCGAAAACCTTACCAAAAAAAAAAAAAGGTACTTAGGACTCTAAAGAGCTTTCATTTATGTAGCCTTCATTTTCTTGATATTAATCAATTTAGTAATTAAAACAAAATTTTAAATATTTGCTAATTTAAAAATAAATCAATTTCATATATTATAAAAACAGATTTCCCAAATCAGCCTAAATTACTGGAAAAGTCATGACAGATTTTTCTATGCAAAACTTCCAACAACCTAAGGTAAAACAAGAAACAGGGATTTACATTATTTATAAATTTTAAATACTTAATTTTAAAAATAAATTTAAGGGTTAGATTAATAGAAAACAGCTGGATTCTCAAAGTCACTTCTACCGTCAATCTGTAATAATATATTGTTTTGGTTGACTATATTAGGAAAATCAGGCCTTGTATAAATTTAAAGTTTTTAAATTTGTTTTCAGATAATTATATATATTCTTTTTATGATGCAATACTGTAATAAGGTAAGTGGTCGTTTCATAAAAGGTATTTCCCATGTAGAATGTGAATTCATGTCAATGACTATTTTGTGCCCTTACATGAAAATCTGTCCTACACTTTGAATAGATCATTTTCCCAAGCAGGATTTTTAAATACCATTCATTGGTCATATGCGAAATATTTGTTGACATATGATATAAAAAGTCACATGCATTCATGTCACCACAGAAATCTTCAGAAAAGTCTTTTAAATATGGGAAGCTGTCAGACTTTCAATGGCAGATGTACATTTTCTACAATTGAAATTTTATCAGAGTTCGGATTTAATCAATGGCTACTGTGTCAGTTTGTGTTCCTAGCAGGCTTACTCTTCTCATTTTCAAGACGGTCTGCCAATCTCCACAGTGTGTGAGTCCTTCTCACACGAAGAAAATGACGTTCTATGAAAAATGTCACAACGTATAGTCCCAACTCAAATGCCTCAGTGCTCTTCCCGGAACGACATCAGCGGCACCGGCGGTTTATTTCCAGTTCATCTCACGTGAAATTAAAAAGACAAGAACCCAAGTGTGGAAAGGTAACCAAATGAATCTGCGCCGAGTTTGTGAAGGACATTTTCAGGTGAAACTGGCCTTCTTCATACAGAGCCCGCGGCAGTGAGGCCACCACTCTGTCAGTCTGGTGCCACTCCCTTGATCTCTGCGAAGGGCTCCATGGTTGATCTGGGGGTTGATTTTGGACTGTGCAATCTCCACAGGGTGACAAAGCCAAAGAATGTTGCAGAATCTCATGTCATGACTGACCTCACAAACATACTGAAGGAGGAAGCCCCAGGCCAAAGGCCTTCTGCTCTAGGTAAGGGTCGTGTGGGATAGATGGTGACCCGCTGGCAAGTGTCAGCAAGAGCATTTATAACACGAAAAGCAAGGAGGATATATTAATTTCCAAATCCTCCTCTTAATGTGGTGACAAAGGCATGTTTTTGATAAAAATGCCACGCTGGCGTGGCCTTCCACACACTTACAACAGACTCTAAACCAGAACTGCCAAAATTTTTCCATAACAGACGACACAGTAACTATTAGGCTTCCGGGCCACACAAGTTCCCTGTCACACATGCTGCACCCTTTGCAAACATGCATGCCAATCCAAGACAGGCTGGACTGGGCCCCTGGATGGTAGTTGGCACGTCCTTGCTCTACCCCAGAGTTCTTACACCTGGCCTGCATTACAAGTAAAGCAACCATTGACTATCCAAACTAGGACACTCTGAATGGGGAACCGCGATGATAAAACCATTAAATATGTCATTATAATTGTTGCAAAGTAAAAAAAAAAAAAAAAAAAAAAAAAAAAAAAAAAAAAAAGTCATTATCAATAAAGAAACAGTACTGCTTATGGGTACAGAGTTTCTCTTTGGGGTAATAAAAATATCCTTAAAAGACAGATAATGGTGAGAGTCAAGCAACTCTGCTACTACATAAAAACCATTCAATTTCGTAGTTCAAAACGGTAAATGTCATGGTATTTGACTTGTAACTCAAAGGTATTATGTTTTCATTAATTAAAAAATCTGAACTTAAAAAAAAGTCTTAAGTTATAAACTCACTCCATGTAATAACTGACAGAAACCATCGGAGCAAGAACAAATACATCTTTAAGCTGAACTGTTCGACCTCTGTCTTGTTGCTTATTCTACCCAAGTTATAAGGTCTGTTCCCCACCAGTGGCGGGGAGAGGGGGTCTGGCAGCGTCACAGTCACTCAGAATGCACTGTAGAATGGCATTTCCCAACCCTACCCCCAGACTTGAAGTGGCTCCTTGTCCGAGCAACTCCTCTTCAAACACACTAGCAGGAAGTACCTTGCAGGCTGCCCTTAAAGTGAACTGCAAGAGTAGGGGAGAGAGAGACAGGTTTCCTTCAATTGTCTTTAAATCCAGCATCCACACATGACAACTCTGCTCAACGCGTATGTCAACTCACACACTCCCGGATGAAACCATGCAAGAAGCTAGGAGTACAGAGTGGAGCCCAGCAAGCCCATGCTGGCCTATTTTAGGCAACCATACATGTTAAGACTTCGTGGTCTAAAAGTCTAATAACTCATGCCACTGTGTGACACTGAAATCACATAGGAAGTTCCAGGTTCAAATTCTGGGTTGACTGGGCACACCTGGGTGGAGTAAGGGGGAAGGGAAGGGTCAGCATCGTAAGACCTGTCAAAAGTCCCTGACTCCCTTCCTCCCCTTTCTCCCTTTCTCATGAAAGAAAAAAAACTTCAAAAGTCTAGAAAGTTAGAAGCTAAACTATAGGCAACATGCATGCCTGAACTAGAGACTTAAACTGGAATTGATCCGGGCACACCGAAATGTCTGGTGGCCCTACTTGAACTACGATAAGCCACCTTAATTAAACAGTCTTCCAACAGAAAAGACATACCAGTTAACTTTATTATGGTGTAATCCTCCTGAAAATGTACTTAAATATTTTATATCCTAAACCTTCCATGACTGAGTTAATGTCATCAGTTTTGTGAAATATATCCTATCAGAATAAACAATTCCTACCTATGGGATACCAATGAAGAAACTCACAGTAGAAACGTCTTTTAAAGTGTAGCACATGGTCACTTTGTGTTTTCTCCCGTGACTAGTAGAAATGTAAAATATTTACTGCATAAACTAGGTTAGTAACAATAAAGCAATCAAGAAACAAAATGAGGATAAACAACTCCATTCCTAGGTGGCTTCATTCTACCCCATGTCACGATTTATGAGATTACTTGGAAAGAAACAGACGCCGCATCTTGTAAGGCAGAAAGCCCAGCAGTAGGACAGAATACAACTCACCAGCAATAACACGGACACCAAGAAGAGCCCATCGCACCCGCTGCGGTACACCTGGGCCATACTTCCTCTTGCAAGCCCAGAAAGCCCCTGCTCCCCCAACTCCTGCCTACAGCCCAAGAGGCCGTGGAGAACCCAGCTCCCTGTGAGGTCACATACTATGACCTCACATTCTCAGCAGAGTGCTCATTGTTGGAGTCTGTAATGTTTTCACAGCCCCAGTGAAAACAGGAGCCAGAACACAAGGGGCCCTGTTTATCTAGGGCATCGAAAACAATGCAGCCCAGCCTTGCCCACACTGGGCCAAGCAGCCTGGAGGGCTCTCTCACAGGGTAACACCCCATTCTCGGTGCCTTGAACACACAAGACAGTGTCCTGGTCTGCTGAGTAGGCGATGCTTGGACTAGTTTGGGTTTTCCCTTCTTTCCTACACCTCAATTTTATCCCCCTTACTTTTCTTCATCAAATAATTTTACAGTCACATAGGGTGAAATCCCTACCCTTTATTAAATGTAGAGAGGACTTTCCAAGAGGGTCTTACTGTGCTCTAGAAAATGCTTCAGCAAGGGCATCCTTCACACCTCTGAGTAAAGGTGGCAACACTCACTCACTAAATGGGGATCAGATCACTGAACCTAACCACCAGGCCTTCTTGTGATCTTTACATCATACCAAGATTACTGGACTTCCCTCAATTTTTTTATTACACACCGTATACATGGGTTGGTTGGTTTGTTTTAGAGAGATTTTTGTTATAGGGTATGTACACTCATCAGAGAGAGACAGAAAACTAGAAATCACCCCCCAGGAGGGGATGGCCACACAATTTTTTCTCCTCCATTCTCCTCTCAGGATTTGGAGCATACACATGTCTGGCATGAGTTTTAAGCCTCTGAGTCTGGAACTTGAACTGTGGTCAACTACGTGGGGGTCCAGCTGTGTAACCATTATGTAATCCACAGGTCCCCGTACACACGCTTCTAAAGACCATTGTGTATGGGGACCAGCAGGTGACATGGTGGTTAAGATGCTAGACACTCCCACATGGCCAACCACAGTTCGGGTTCTGGACCTGGTAGCTTGATTTCTCACTTTCTCTCTCTCTCTCTGTATCTCTCTCTGGTCAAATTAAAATTAAAAATGAATGAATAAATAAAATTAAAATAGATAATTGTAAAAAAAAAAAAGACCACTGTGTAACCTACAAAGATGTATAATGATCATATACAAATCATAAATTACAATACTTACAGAAAAAAAGATACAGTAATAAGATAAGGATTAATACTTTTTAAAAAATAAAGAATATCCAGCTAAATTTGAATTCTGATAAACAAAAAAAAATACTGCTTAGGAGTTAAGTCCCAAATACAGGAGAGGAAGTATTTACACTAAATTATTAGTGAATATCATAAATGATTCATTAATTATCTGAAATTCAAGTTTAACTGATCATCCAACATGTCACCTGGCAGGCATATCTCCAAATGCTCTTCCTGAACTTTAGACAGAGTTCGAATAATGGTGTCCCTGACTGCCAATTGGTCCGTCCCTGTATTCACAATGAGATGCCTTCTGGGTTTGTTCTGACTTGCTTCTGTGATTTATTTTGTATTCCTTCTATTTTTCTTGTGTGATGTGCAGATTCTTTTCTAATTTCTTCTAAATACAAGAAGAAAACCCTCTCTTTATCGTCACCTTTCTTTCCCAACTTGCACACCAGCTCCACAAATGTCAAACTATACCAACTTTACAAAGATCCTACACAAGATAAAAATGCACATTCTGGGGTCAGCCCTGTGGTCTAGTGGGTAAGGGAGCCAGACTACATAGCCAGTTCAAATCTTAGCCCTGGCCGCTTGAGATACATTCCAGGAACATGTGCCCTAAATCCTGAGAGGGATGGAAGAAAAGGGAGTGTAGCATGACTATGCCCCATTGAGGAGTGCTTTCTCTCTCTGTCTCTCTCCAGTGAGCATGCATACCCTTTGTAATTAAAAAAAAAAAAAAATCCAGGGGCCAGCAGGTGACCAACCATGGTTCGAATCCCAGGCCTGGTGGCTTGCTTTCTCACTTTCCCTTTCTTTCTATCTGTCAAATTGAAAACATAAATAATAACAACAAATAAAATGAAATAATTCTTTTTTAAAAAAAACATATTATTGGGATGTTAAAAAGGCCCTAATGAGCAGACCCCGATTTCTCTCAGACTGCCGCATTTTTTTCACACTTCGCCACACAGATTGAAGGCAACCCCAAATAGCTTTGCACTCCTTACATCTGTGTTCCCTTCCACTCGTCACCCCCCACACCCAAATCTGCAGATCCCACTGACACCACAGAGCCCTGGGGAAGTAAGAACTGTTCTAAGGGTCAGAGTTCTCCCCCAGACCCCTCTGCATTCTCAGAGGATCCCTACAGACCTTTCCAACTGCTCTGCCTTTAAAGTCTCCTACCTTCCACCTCCCACTGCTTTGAACTCCACTGTACCCATATGCCAAGAGGCCGACATCACTCAATCACCATCTACTAGAGAAAGCAAGGGCAGAGCGTCACTGTGCCCACTTCCTCGCCATCCATAGCGATGCCTGGCACCTTCTAGGTATGACTAATCTGGGAAAGTTCCAGATACACAGGCATCGGCAGAGGGTAACAAGTGCCTTATTTCCTATTTAAATACCCAAATTTTAATTTTTAATGATTCTTTACATTTTGTGGTTATAAAATTAGGACAAACTAGGGCTGGCTCGGAGGCCTGGTGGTGGAGGTACCCAGAGCCCACACGGCCAACCCTGAAGTTTGAGAAACACACAGGATGCAGATGTGCACATGCCTAGAAACCTGAAAGGAGGGAGAAGTGGAGAAGGGACTGCAGCATGACCATCCCCCGGGGGTGTTTTGTATTTTTTTTGTAATTATTTTTTTAAACAGGATCCATGTGCCCACTAGAGAGATTGAGAGAGAAAGAAAAGGAAGGTGAGAAAGCACCCTCCCTGTGGGAGGACCACACTGAAATCCCTTGTCATTTCTCCTTTCAGGATCAGACATACGCACACACGTACCAGTGTCTTTTTTAAGTCACCAGGTCCGGGAATCAACCCACGCAGTGAGCCATGTGGGATCCAGCCACTTTAACCACACCGCCCGCTGGCTCTGCAGGGTTATCTCCCTCTCCCTCTCTCTGGTGAGTGTACACACCCTCGAGCACAAAAGACAAAAACAAACAAGGCTGGGTGTCAAAGGCCCTGCCTACATTTATAACGTGTACCCCAAGAGTTGTGCATAGAAAACACGTCACTTCACTGCATTTTACACATGAATAGGCAAAGGCGTGAGAGAATCTCCACGAAGAGTGGGAAGAAATGGCCCCAGCTGCAAGTGGAGCATCAGAAGCCCTTCGCCTTCTTGTCGTGGAAGCCACTGAAGGTCTGAGAAGGGGCAAGGCCCGGTCAGACATGGGTTTTGGTGAGATCATCTCTGTTTGGTGTGTGGAGGGAAAAGCCCAGGGCGACAAACTGGGAGAGAGAAAACAGCTGGAAAGGCCTGAAAACGGCAGGGTCGAGTCCAGAACCAGAGGGTCTCTGCAGGTGCCAAGGAAAAGGCTGCAGGGAAAGAAGTCGCAAAAGGAAAAACGCACGGACGCGATGGGGGGTTTGGGATGCATGAGGAGTGGCACTCAGGGAGGGTGGAGGCGAATCTTTAGAACTGGGTGGAATGTGACTGTGATGTCGCCAAGGTCATAAATGCAGCCGCCTCTCCGTACCTGCGCTTTTACTTTCTGAGTTTGTTGACCTGGGGTCCAAACAGAGTCAGTGGAAATGCTCAGAAATAAACCACCACCCCCCAAGTTTTAAACCGTGCCATTCTGAGAAGTGTGGTGCAACCTCCCACTACCTGACTCTGTCCCCCTCGGGACGTGAACCATCCCGTGTCCAGAAATCCATGCAGTATAGACGTGTGTACAGGAAAAAAAGGTGAGCGTGGGGTTCGGTACTACCCACGGTTTCAGGGTAGTCTTTCCGTCCCTCTTCAGCACAGAGGCCAAAATCCACTGGGGTCTTGGACATGCCCCACGCATGAGGGGTGCTGTACAGGAGGAGGAAGAGGAATGTATACAGCATGTGCGTGCACAGACAGCAATGGGAGACAGAAGGGGGGAAGCGTGAGTTCAGTCCCAGAGCACGATAAGTAGGAGGTGTCCACAGGTAACCCAGGCAGAGCTGTCTGGTAGGCATGGCAACCACCCACTACTCTGGAATTCAGTGAAGGCGCAGTGTCCACCCCACCCTGGTGCAGGGAGCCCCGAAATGTGCCATCACAGGAAATGTCTAGCTCTGTTATCACTGAACAGGATTCTGATTACACTCTAAGGGTGACGAGGCCTCCTTTCATTTGTTAAGAAAATTCCACTTGGGGGTGCTCCGCTTGCCAGTAACAAGCATGTGTTTAGAAAATGCTAAAAGTATCTGCAAGGAGCTCCAACTGGACTCTCCAAGTTCCAACACTGATCCCAATGACACAGGCTCTGGGACCTCGGGGAAGTTCCGTATGTACCTCCGAGAGCTTCGGTTTCTTCCAGTTATGAAATGAAGATAGCAGTACCAACTTCACAAGGTGAAGAACACAAAAAGGTCCACATAAAATGCTTAGCGCGGTGTCTGGCGCCGAGCACACACCGAGCAAACAGCACTGCCGGTACCAGGTCCACTTGATCCCACTTCACCCTGTACCATTACTACAGTTACTAGGTTAGGGGCTGACAGGTCGCATGATGGTTAAGGCGCTGGACTCCCACATGGCTGGCCATAGTTTGAGTCCCAGACCTGGCACCTTGCTTTCTTTCTCTCTGGTCAAACTGAAGAATAATAAATACAATAAAGTGAATCATTTTTTAAAAGATTACTAGGCTATTCTGATGATCACATGTGATAATTCATCTGACAACATCTTATTAAATTTAAATCATTATATAAATATTAAGAATTGGCAGAATTCATACTTGACTTTTAAGGATGATTGCTTACCAGAACCCTAGTTAGAAAATTTACATAAAGTATATTCCCTAGAAGAAATTGCATCTTACCTATGACTTATAGGCTTTTGTAAAAGAAACGAACAAAACCTAGTTCTGGAAACTCCTAATAGTTATTTCTCTCTTTAGCGCAGGGGCCAAAATTCAGTCTTTCTCAATGACAGATTTTAATATGTGTCACCTAGCTGTTCAGCCCCCAGGATACCTTTAAAACTTCATTTACCCAGGTCTGCATTCAGTATTCCAGAAGAGGGCACCAATGTGTAAGGTAAGACACCGACCTCACTAACGGAGAAAGGCTGCATTTGCCTCGACCTGCTGATTTCTAATAAATAACTGGACCCCTCCCCCTCTATGGGAGCACACATCTCGGAGCATGATCTAGATGACACTGGCTTTCCTTTCGTTTTCTGATGTCCCAGCGTGTTTGCTTTAGTCCTACGCTCGCTCACATAATGCAACGCCTGTAATTTATCAAGTAAACATTAATAAAACCGTACTGCAAAAATTTCAGATGAATAACTTGCAAAGCAACTATGACTAGCTTGATAAATTAAAGATGCAAAAACACTTGTGTGTCCTTTATTGGCACAGAAGTTCCTCAGAGGGACCAGCAAGCCCCAGGGCCAGTGGACGGACAAGAAAGGAGGAGAGGGAGAGCGAACCATCCACCATCAGACGGGCCCGTTTTCCTGGGATGTCCTGAGGATGTTGCTGGATCTTCTCTTCTATCCATGTGTTCTCTGGATTCAATCATAATTTGTATACGCTCACTGGGCATTCGGAAGTGGATGGTTCTCGCAGGGATGATGACTGTGATTTTATTTTATTTTGCCATAGGGTGCATGCACTTGCTGGAGAGAGACAGAGAGTCGGAAAGTGAGAAATTACCCCCCAGGGGAGAGGGCCACACTGCAGTCTCTTCTCCTCATGAGCTTTGGAGCACGGATACACAGGTGCCCAGCATGACTTTCAAGCCACCGGGTCTGGGACTCAAACCACAGTCAGCCATGTGGGAGTCCAGTGTCTGAACCACTACACCACCTGTTCAGCGGCGCTCGTGCCCAAGAGCTGGTGTGCCTGCTCCATTCCTGTGACCCGCTTCCTGTCCAACACACACCTAAGAGTGCGCCTCAGTCGGGAAACCCGCCTCCACCTCACAGGCAGTGACGAGTTAGGTGTGCCCTAATCCAAGCTGAGGTGATCCTGTTGTTGTCACATGTTTGTTTTTGCCCCTTTTTTGACAGAGAGACTTTTGCTATAAGGTACACGTGCTGTAGGGCACATGCACTCGCCAGAGAGACAGAAAGCGAGAAATCACCCCGTGGGGGGATGACTATGCTGCAATTCCTTCTCTTCCATGATCCTCTTTGGATCTGGAGCACACATGCACATATGCCTGGCATAAGTGTCAAGCTGCCGGGTCTGGGATTCGAACTGCAATGGACTATGTGGGAGTCCAGCAACATAACCATTATGCCATCTCCTGGTCCCTACTTATCTATTAAAAATAACCCAAAAACCAAAAACCAAAAAACCTCATACCTAGTTCTCAAAAGTTAAACCTAAAAATTATGGGTAACTAATCCTAATGAGAAAAATTACAGAGTAAATGGATTTCTTATGAATTAATTAAGACCAGTATTTACAATCAGTACCTAACAAGTTGAATGAAAACTCTTGGCTTTTTCCTAATTACATTGAATAACATTAATTCTTCTTCTCATTCTTGCACCAGTTTTAGTAGAAATGAAGACTATTTTACCAGCTCACTAAAACAATGGTGCAGATATTAAATAGCTATGTCACTTCTGTTCCAAATACTGGCATCTCTCTCTCTCTCTCTCTCTCTCTCTCTCTCTCTCTCTCTCTCTCTTTCTCTCTCTCTCTCACACACACACACACACAATTTTAAAAACTGCAATTCCTGACACCTGTGAATTTCTCTGCCCATGTCTTCAAATAACCATTTTTATTTTGAATCATAATCTAGGCCATCACTTCAAACTTGATATTGTGAGAAGATGAAAGGGAAAAAGCAAGTGTCTTCAAGAATAAATAACCCAGGAACCAGCAGTTAGCGTAATGGCTATGTCACTGGACTCCCACGTAGTTGACCGTGGTTCGTGTCCCGGACCCGGTGGCTTAAAACTCACGCCAGGCACGTGTGCGTGCGTGCCCAAGATCCCGAGAGGAGAATGGAGGAGAAGGGATTGCGGCGTGACCATCCCCCCTGGGGGGTGATTTCTATAGCAAAAAACCTCTCAAAAAAAAAAAAAGAATAAATAACCCTTTGCACTATTAAAAAAGAAAGTAAAGAAAAGTAGAAAGAGCAGTGCTCAGAGTTGTCCTTAACCTCTAAGGCCGCAGTGCAGAGGCGCCAGGTGGCTAAGAGCGCTGAGCAGAGGCGAGGCGGCGGGCTCAGAAGTCCCTCAGGAAGAAGCGTCGCGCTGTGTTCAGCCTGGCTCCGGGCTTCGCTCACCAGCCACGCACGTCTAGCTATTCTCTGTGGGACACTCCCCTTGTGAAACCGGCATTCGAGCTGTTGCCGAGGTGCCAGGTGAGAAGATGCTCTCTGTACCACAGAAACTTTGACTTAAGAGCGGCCATGGGAAGGTTTTAGGTGACATGAACCCAACAGCTGTCCCAGGCAGTGACCAGGAGACCCGGGAGAACAGCAGGCAGAGGGAGGTCTGGTCACACAGGTGCCCTCCTGAAAAGGACGGACCTGCAGAGCCTGAACAGAGTCTGTCCCTCCCCACTCCACTCGCTCCCAGGGCACCGCTGGGCATCTGAGTGTAGGACACACCCATGCCATTTCCTCCAAGGACAGCCTACCCCCTGGGCTGTGCTGACACCCCTCGACCCCACCCCAAGGTGGACAAGCACTCCTGAGAGCAATACTCCACCTAGGTGCAAAAATACAGTACAAACACAGAAGACGGCAGCTTTATAAGGGCGAGAGCCATGACCAGGCTGTGATGTCCTGGGCAAAACTGCCCATCTCTCGTCTGACACCTCCCTGGTGACAGTCTCTGCCCCCTGACCTAAATGCCAGATTCTGTCAACAGAAGCCACTTAGCAAGGCCCGGCTATCTGCCACCAGAGGGCGTGTCAGAGACCAGCCCAGAGCCCGGCCGGCACTCACCTGGGACCTGGGACTTCGGAGAGCAGTGACATTTCAGAATGAAACTCACCACACACGTCAGGTACTGGCCTCACTAGTGTCCCAACCCCATACCTAGCTCATGGTTCTTCTAAGATAAAAACACCTGTCAGATGTCCCAGTTCGAGCGTCTTTCAGTTTACAGCAGACGCGTGTTTAACCAGGCTTCTCCCAGTCTGGCCGTGGTCTAACCCCAACCCAGCACACGTGCTCACTCAGAAATGGCAGCGCAGCCAATCAGCACCAACAAGGTTTTATTTACGCTTTACTTTTCAATTGTGTTTATGAGCGCAAACAGCAACACCACCACCAAACTGGCCACACCAATAGCGAGAAAAACACCAGGGAAGCCAATCAAACCACCTACCAGTCTGCGACTTCCACTCGGAGAACACGCCCCTTCCTTCGGGGTGGGTAGAAAACAGAATTCGCACTGGCTCCAGTCCTGAAACTCATTGTCAAAATCTCTCTTACAAGTACAGTCAAATATCTAGACAGTCTTCACGTCTCGGTCTGAATTCCCACCACTGGAGCAAGGACTGGTAAGTTCCAAACATCCAGTCCTACCAAGAAGTCTTTACCCCAGCCAGTTAAAAAAAAAAAAAAAAAAAAAAAAAAAAAAGAACCATCAAACAAGCCCGGTGGCAGTGACTGCAGAGCTGTGACTTCTCCCCAACATGTATCCACCAGAGGTGTTAAAGCCCTGTCCCACCGTGCAGCAGGCTGACCGCTGGGTCCTGCACAGGAGATCCTAAATTCTGCACTTGCTGCAATGTCACCAGGTCCAAGTCATCTAAGCAATGACGTTTCTGCACTTTGTCACAGTGCTGTCACATGCTATTCACTTCACAGCAACCAAAACACTTGCAGAAGTAGCTCCCGCTGATACCACCTAAAGCCTGCCAAAGTTTGGCAGAAAGTGCATTGTTACACGAGGATACCACCACCTGCACGCTCTTGTACGATGACACATGTTGCTTACACTAAACACGCGTGCACACCCCACCCACGTTCACAAAGGTTTCCCTCATACTCTCACGAGAAGGCCTGGAAGGTGCTAGAAACTTAACAGAGGGAGGTTCAGAAAGGTGAAGTAACTTTCTCAGAAACTCAGAGGTCCCAATTGCCAGAGTTGAACTGCCTTTGTCCAGTCCTAAGTTCTTTGCCCAGTAAACAATCCCCTGCCCTGACACAGAGCCGAGATAGAAGGCAGGCAAATGGCCAGGAGGAAAAGAAGCTATAGGTTTGGAGGCTCAAACGCACCAAGGTTCAGGTCTCAGTTCCACCAAATTATGTCTTTCTCAGCCTCAGTTTCCTCATCTGTAAGGAAAATTCATCACTCAAAAACAGGCCTCGCCATGGAGCTGCCACTCAGCAGACTGGGACACATAGGAGGCTGAGGCTGAGGTTCGACTCCCAGCCCACACACAGAGACAAGCACTGTGGGGTGAGCCTGTTCCAGGGACTCGGGGCTGAGGCAAGAGAGAAGGCAAGCAGGCGGCCACAAGGGGCACCATGAGGCCCGGTCTGAACGAGCCAGCTGTGGCCTGTGGGTCTGCAGACCCAGCTACGCAGGGGCGGAGGCAGGAGGACAGCAGCACAGCAGAACCTTCTCTGAAGTAACATTAATAATCCTGAAATCTTTGTAAGCTTTAATGGCAGAACTCCCAGAGTCCTTAATTTTACAAAAAAGAAACAGGAAAAAAAAAAATTTCTAACAACTCTCCAGAATACATTCAGGGGTTATCTACCCATGCCAAACACACACACCATGGTAAAAATGCTATGGAGAAATCTGCAGTTGGGGTCAGCAGGTGACATGTGATTAGGGTACTAGGCTTCCACATAGCCAAAGGCAGTTTGAGTCCTGGACCTGGCAGCTTGAAACTCACACCAGTGTGTGTGTGTGTGCATGTGTGCCCTAAATCCTGAAAGGAGACTGGAGGAGAAGAGATTGTAACGTGACCATCCCCCCTGATGGTTGGGGGGTTTATTTCTCACTTTTTGTGTCTCTGGAGAGAGTGTGTGCACCTTCTATAGCAAAAATCTCTCTCTTAAAAAAAAAAAAAAAAGGAAAAAAAGAAAGAAATCTTCAGTGTTAGGAGACAGCACTTAAAAAAAGGAGAGACTAAGAAGGCTTTGTTCTATACCTGACTGCAATACAGACATCTGAGAGACAAACAAAGCGCCCCTCAGAATATCAATACACAGCACTTCAGTCCAGCATGCTGAGGCGACATCATCAGTGAAGCCCAGTCTCTGAACAAATGAGGGGACAAGAGTCACCCTGTTTTTATTATTTTAGATGTTTTCTTATCCATGATAGCAAGCATGCATGCACGTCTGACAGTGAGTGTGAGAGACAGACAGACACACGCCCTCCACAGGGCCTGGTCACACAGCAATTGCCTGCCTCTTGTCCTCCGTCACATATGGACACTCGCGCGTGTGCCAAATGTATTTCGGGCTGACCGGGCCAGGCATTCAAACTGCAGTTGCCACGTGAGACCTGGCTTCTCTTAAGCAATGCCTCAGTACTGTGCCACGGGGCCAGCCAAGAGTCATCCTCTTTTAATATGCCCCCCAAAATAGTATTCTATAAAATCCTAGTGCTCTAGGCGCTGAAAATTCGAGCTATTAAAACTCACCCATTTTAACTCTCTCAAACTTATCTGTCCGAGAATTCTTCTGTGCTAAGAACACCAAGTAGCACCTAGAGAAACTGCCTCCACTGCAATGTCCTCGCTAGTGCAGCTTCCCAAACTCACAGATACATTAGGGTTACGTGGAACTGTCTGTGTCCCCAAAGCTTTAAAAGTGTTGGCAATGTTGGAATGTCCGAGAGAGCTGACTCAGGGCCACTTCATTTGATCGGATGCTTGAGCTGTTCTCTCCTCCCTTGGAGCAAAAGGTACCTGAGAGTTAACTGATGTGTCAACTTGACTGGGCCCTGGGATGCCCAGATATCTGGTCAAACATTACAAGGGGTGTGTCTGTGGGGAGTGGAGGGAGGTTCAAAAAGAGATTAGTATTTCAGATGGGCCTTCCCCATTAGGTGGCTGTCATCCAATCCCTTGAGGGTCTGAATATAACAAAGGACTGAGGAAGAGTGAATTCAATCTCTGCCTGAACTGCACAGATGACAACCGAGATTTTCTGCCCTGTGGGGCTCCTGGTTCTCAGGGCTGCAGCCTGGACTGTAATCCACATCACTGGCACTCAGGCCTTTAGACCACAGCCACTGCTTTCCTGGGTCTCCAGCCCACAGCGACAGATTGTGGGACTTCTTAGAGTCCATAATCATATGAGCCAATTCCAGTAATAAATTTCCTTCCATTGAGTCACTGGGAAAGTCGTGATGCACTTTTGCATAGAAAAACATGGAAAAATACATCATGAATCTCCTGATGACCTAATAGATAGGTAAATAGATATCTCTTGTTGGTTCCATTTTTCTGGAAAACCTTATTGTAAGTACATTTTCCATATGAATTGGTGCAGTCTTTGGATCCCAAAAGAATTATATCAGCAGCAATTTCCCTTTGAACTTCTAAAATCCCACTTCCTACAGGACCCATCAAATGGTAGTGTCTTATAACCTGAGTATTATCTTACATTCTCTGTGACGTAAACGAGCTCCTTCCAAAAACTCTCTTGTTCCTTTTCCTTGGGAAAATAAATAGAAACGTTGCCATTAAGGAGAAGAGTCATATTACATACGACCAATTCCAGGAACATCCACTGTGTTATCCTTGAAGTTTGAAGAATGCATGTCAGCCTCCAGGACTTTGGCCAAGGCCTTTTGGAAAAATGTTAAAGGTTTTGCTTTTTATTTTTAAAACTCTAATTATGGTTATACACACCCAGGGTCAACTTCCAGGCTGTCCTCACAACACCGAGATGAATCTTTCGATAGCAGAGCAGTGTGCCTTGTTCCTTTCAAATGCACTGTAAGTCTGGGTCTTAAGTTCTGTAAGGTAATTAACCTCAGCTCACACCAAAGTGATATAAATAGTATGATGGGTCTGACACTGCTCTGCACAAGGGTAACGTCAGAGTTGAGTACAGAGGCTTAAGGGGAAGACAGAGCTGCCTACCACCGATAAAGCGCCCCCTCTGACTTCGGTTCCTAAGGACCCATGCCTTCCACAAGGCGCTGTACAAATACAGAGCACCATTCGCTTCCAACACCAAGGATTCACAGTCGAGGGCACCATATGGCTTCCAACACAGAGGATTTCACAGTCGAGGGAGTGAAGACAAAGTTTGTACAAGTAACTGAAGCAATTTGGAAGTTTTTTGTTTGGTTTGGTTTGGTTTTTATGCTATAAGGCACATGTGCTTGCTGGAGAAACAGGGACGGAAAGTGAGAAATCATCCCACAGGAGGCATGGCCACACCACAATCACTTCTCCATTCTCCATCTTGGGGATTCTGGACACGCACGCAGGCGCATACACACGTACCCAGCATGAGTTTCAAGTAGCCGGGTCCAGAACTCCAACTCAAGTCAGCCATGTGGGAGGTCCAGTGCCTTAACCACTACGCTACCTGGTAGCCTCAGGAGATGTTACATCTTGCACAACTCAGACCAGAAGGTAACATTTACCAGGTGGACACAGGTTCTCCCAGCACAAGGAATGGCCCACACAGTTGTGGGGTATAAAAACACATGGCTTGGGGCCAGCTGAGGGTGCAGTGGAATGTAGTGGACTGGACGTATATGGGAAGACCCCAAGTTCACGCCCCAGAGTCTCCCTGTGCAGCCCAGGAGTATACATACGTAGTTGTGATCCAGGCTGATGGAGGCTGGCCTTTTTACTCTCCCTCTCTCTTGAAATAAACTTCTTTAAAAAAAAAAAAAAAAAAAAAGTTATAAAACTGGGGCCAGCCGGTTGCCTAGTGGTTAAGGCATGAGACTCCCACGTGGTCAACTGTGGTTCAAGTCCCAGATCCAGTGGCTTGAAACTCACACTGGGTGGGCATGTGTGTGTGCCAAAAATCCCAAGGGGAGAATGGAGAAGAGACTGCATCATGGCTATCCCCCTGGGGGTTGGTTTCTCACTGTCTTTCTCTCCAAAGAATGCTCTATAGCAAAAGTCTCTTTAAAAAATGTTCTAAGGCTACATGACTTGTCCAAAGCACTACAAGAGGCCAGTGTCACCAAGAGACAGTAAGAGATGAGGGTGGAATGATCAGGCAATAGAGCCAGGAAGAGACTGGCAGCAGACAAGGAAAAGGACCAGACCCGAGAGCGAGAACTAGTGCATTAGGGAAGGTGGGTGGATTAGGTCAGTGGGAATTTTCACACAGCTTAGAACAGTATCTGGCAAATAAGCGCTGTGACTGAAGGGCGACATTGAAGACAGGGGCCACTTAGTAGGCTCAGCACAAGTCCAGGTGACAGATGAGCAGGACTCCACAGGAGGAGATGAGCACAGAGCCCAGGGAGCAGACTGTGAGAAAAGAATGAAACTGGTAGAATGCAGGGACCAGGGATAAATGGAAAACGTAGGAAAGGGAGGAACGGGGGATTTCGAGGCTTCTGACAGTCGGGAAAATCACAGTGCTTCTGGCTAGCCCTCAACCAGGGTAAGTATAAGTCAGACGATTTGCGGAGGCGGAAAATGGGTTTGATTGTTTTCACTTGCTGAGACAGAGAGCACGTAGGCTCACCAGAAAGTTACAGACTGAGACAGAAAAAGGGAGGCTCCATTCCCCCAGTGGGGCGTGGGCACGCCACGATCCCTTCTCCTCCACTTCTCCATTCTGTCGGGATCTGGGGCATGTGTGCGCCCACACCCTGTGTATTTCTCAAGCTGTCAGGGCCAGGGCTGGGACCACATGGTCGGCTGTGTGGGATCTGACTCCCTTAACTACTAGGCCATGGAGCCAACCCAGTTATTTATATTTTTTTAAGTAAGAAATCATGCGGTTATACTTTGATGCCGGGAGGAACTTAGGTTTCTGTCCTGTTTCAGAAAATAGATTCTTTCAACCTAAACTATCTCTGAGGACAGAGCGTGCTCTCCCCGGGCAAAGCCAATACCATGCTCAGCTTTGGAAAACACCCACAGGAGCCATGTGCTGGGGATGGGGCTATGCTGACATGATTCTAGGCAGAGACTCAGTAGAGAGCAGAGAGCACCGGACTGAGGTCCAGAAAGCTGGTAGCAGCAGAGCAACTCAGTGGTTAAAAGCAAGACCTTGGGACTCAGACCACCTTGGTTCCAATCCTGGTTCTGACATTTGCTCGCTGTGCAAAGATGGCCAAGTTCCTCAACCTCTCTGTGCATCCGTTACTCACCTATAACTGGGAAACGGGTGGTGCACACACTGCAGCTGTTACTGCGGGTCTCACTCCGAAGCCTAAAAGCTGCGTGACCTCAGGCAAGTCACCTGGCGTCGTTGCCTCATTGGAAAGTTCATTCTTTTCTCTTTTTTTAAGGTTTTAGAGACAGGGCTCATGCACTTGCTGGAGAGAGAGAGAGACAGTGAGAGGGGAAGTGAAAAACAACCCCCTGGAGAGGGGTGGCCACGATGCATTCCTTTCTCTTCCCAGCTGTCAAAAATCTCCTCCTGGGATTCTGAGTGTGTGCGCGCACACACACACACACACACACACACACACACACAACTGGCATGACTTTCAAGCTGCCAGGCCTAGGACTCGAACTGTGGTCTGCCAGTGCCTTAACCACTATGCCACCTACTGACCCCTTAAAGTCCATTCTTAAAGAAAGGATTAAGTTCAAGCCCTCGTACAGATCTAAATTGTCCTAAACCTAAACAGCACTTCACCAACCCACTAGCTGTCTCCTCCTGCTTAATTCTATTAGTCACACGGAGTTTCACGTCCGGGCGGCTCGGTCACCACGTCTGAGTTTATGATTCCCTGTGCAGTTCTGAGTTCGACATTCTGTGAAACCGCTGGCTTCCTCGTGAAAACATTGCATGAATATCCAGATACAGAAAATAACCGAGAGTTCTTAGTCTTCCTACTTACAGACTGAGCCCTGAGTTCCCAGTCTGTCCTTTGTGCTAACAGAATCACTACGACAACGCGGAAGGTGGGAGTAGGGGAGGAAAGGTAACTGGAAAGAGAAGAGTTGAGACCTCCTTGTAGTCACTCCTGGAAATATTTTCACCAACTGGTACACAGGCTCGCAAGAGCAAAGCTTCCTTTTTTTGGTCAACTAATAGCACTAAATATTAACTACTTGTACACACGCTTCCTGTTTTTTTCCCTCCTAATGCCTTTTAAAATGTGCCTCTATTATGGATGAGGTTGCAGACTTGCCGAGCAAGCCTGCGTTCAGACGCTGTCCGAGGCCGGGAATGCATCGCTGCAAGCCCTAAGAGCAGAGAGATGAAAGGATAAAAGCTCCAACACGGGCTGCGCTTCCCTTCACGCTCCAGGTCTCAGAGTCCATCATGCGTGAGGCCGCCTTTCTCAGCTCAGGGCTCTGTGCTCCACGCCCGCAACAGGAGCGAGCCTTCCGCTCGGGTCACGGCGGGTCTAACGCAGGTGAAGTTTAGATTCCCTCACTTCACTAACTTGCTAATCCAGGTGGCTTCCTAATCCCTCCCGTTCACCACTGAAGTGCCCAGCAATGCCCCACACCCCTCTCTTAACAACTAATTTATGATTTATTGCGTGACTATTTATCAGACACAATGGTCACCAACGCAGATACATTCTCAAAACACTCATTTTTTGAAAGAATTATTTTATTTAACTTTTTTTTTTTCTGTTTTTTGGAGAGGTTTTTGCTATAGGGTGTGTGTGCTCGCCAGAAAGACAGAGACAGAGAGAGAAAGCGAGAAATCACCCCCCAAACTTTGTTTAGTTTTACTTGACCAGAGAGAGACAGAGTGAGAGAGTGAGAGTGACAGAGTATGAGAGAGAGAGAGAGAGAGAGAGAGAGAGAGAGAGAGAGAGAGAGAAGGAAAGTGAGAAAGCAAGCTGCCAGGTTCGGGACTTGAACCACGGTCAACAACGTGGGAGTCCAGCGCCTTTAACCCACCAATGCCACCTGCTGGCCCCGCAGATACATTCTCTGCCACTGTTGTTTCAGGTCATCGTTCAATAGCCATGAGAAATGGTTTTAAAAAGCAGTTATAATAGGGCTGGCTCCACAGTGCAGTGGTCAGGCCTTGTGCATGGGGAGCTGGATTCCATACTGCTGACCACAGTTCAAGTCCCATTCCCAGTGGTTTGAAAAACATGCTAGGTGGGACCAGCAGTTGGTGTAATGGCAATGTCGCTGAACTCCCATGTAGTCAATTGCAATTCAAGTCCCAGACCCAGTGGCTTAAACTCATGCTGGGTGTGTGTGCATGTATGCCCAAGATCCCGAGAGGAGAATGGAGGAGAAGGGATTGCAGAGTGGCCATCCCTCCGGGAGGTGATTTCTCACTTTCTGTCTGCCTTTCTGGTTAGTGCATGAGCACTATAGCAAAAACCTCTCAAAAAAGAAAGAAAGAAAGAAAGAAAGAAAGAAAGAAAGAAAGAAAGAAAGAAAGAAAGAAAGGAAGGAAGGAAGGAAGAAAAACGTGCTAGGAACATGTGCATATATGTCCCAAATCCCAATGGAATGAATGAAAAAAAGGACTGTGGCGTGACCATGTCACTTTGGGAGTGATTTCTCTGTCTCTCTCTCGATTGCAAGCACATATATGCTCTGGCAATGAAAAAGAAACAGCTAAAAGAGCAATTCCAGGGCCAGCAGCTGGCGTGGTGGAACTAGACGCTCCCACATGGTCAACTATGGTTGGAGTTCCAGACCTGGTGGCTTTTTTTCCTCACTTCCCTTCTCTTTACGTGTCTGTCTTTCTCTGGTCAAATGAAAATGAATGAATGAATAAAATAAAATTAATAATAATAAAGAGCAATTGTAATAATGTTATTTTAAACAAAATACAGGATGCACTAGGACAAGCCCTAGGAGGAGGATGCATTACCTAGCTTAAGGAAATCAGCCTTCTTGGAGAAAGTGATGCTGGAGTTGACAATGGTAAGAGTGGGGGTGAGTAGAAAAGCCCCAGGCAAGACATATTTGAGACCGCAAAGGAGTTCGCTGTGGTGGAAGCTGACGGGAGGGGAGGGAGGCGGCCCGCGGAGCCTGCAGAGGATGACGCTTGAGGGAGCAGCAGCCGCTTATCATGAAGGTGTGTGCTGAGACACCCCTCCCCCCAAGTCCACTGGTTTAAGGACCCTTTCTCAATTCCCGGTAAGAGGCCAGTATTTTCACTTTTATTAGAAAATAATCAGATAACCAAATCTATGACATACTACATTAAGCAGATAAAATATGTTAACAGAAAGGATCTTAGGAACATTTTTTTAAGAGAGATTTTTGTTATAGGGCATATGCGCTCACTGGAGAGACGAAGAGAGACAGAAAGTGAGAAATTATGGTCATGCCACAATCCCTTCTTCTTTTTTTTTTTTAAATAATTATTTATTTTATTATTTTATTTATTCATTCATTTATTTTTTAATTTGACCAGAGAGAGATAGAGGGTGAGAGTGAGAGAGAGAGAGGAAGTGAGAAAGCAAGCCACCAGATTCAGGACTTGAACCCTGGTCGGCCATGTGGGAGTGTCCAGCGCCTTAACCACCACGCCACCTGCTGGTCCCCTCCACAATCCCTTCTTCAGGCTCCTCTCGGGATCTTGGGCACACGTGCCCGGCATGAGTTTTAAGTCACTGGGTCTGGGACTCGGACTACGGTCAACTACATTGGAGTCCAGCAACATAACCATTACAGCATCTGCTGGTCCCCTCAGGAACATTGTAACAGGGACTTTTTCATGGCAATACTTTTGTCACTTTGACAAAACTGACTAAAACGTGAAAACTTCAGGATCCCTGACAAGCCTATGGAGAAAATCTTCTGGGTTTTTCCACTCGTTTCATTTACCTGTATTTACTACGTGAGTCACCAAAGCATTCTGTTGATCTAATCCGACTGCCACTAACAAAATACGACAGTATCAGAACTGAGCTACGTTCCCTCACAAGAATTATTAGCCTCATTCCAAAAGATCTAGCACGATAAACTGAGAAAAAGAAACGGGAGAGGAAGAAATAAAATGGTCATTTCTTGCAGGTGTTAAGGATGTTTACATGTACCCCTCAAAAGTACTAAGAAAGAAGCATGCTGATGCACTTCTCCAGAGAAGCTGGGTCCTGTGCGGTGACCGTGCCTGGTCAGCCTGAAATGAGCCAGGCGTGCGCGTGCGTGCCCGAGACCAACAGGCCGGAGGCCTCGAGTAGGGGATCGCAGCATGACCGGGTTCCGAGGAAGGTGCTCATTTCTCTTTTAGCATGCACATTTACACACTCCATCATGAATAGAAAAAAAGAAGGTCAGCGAATAAGAAGATGTGTGGGAACAATGCTGTCCCATATCCAAGTATACGTGAAGGCATTCGGGTCGTTTTTGCTCCCAAGTCAGGAACGAGAAAGGCCCCTGGGTAACACCAACAGCTGTGAATTCCAGGAAGCGTCCTGGGTGCGGGGACCCTGCGCTGACCAGCAAGTGTCCTGGGTGCGGGACCCTGCGCTGACCAGCAGGCGTCCTGGGTGCGGGGACCCCGCGCTGACCAACAGGCATCCTGGGTGTGGGGACCCCGCGCTGACCAGCAGGCGTCCTGGGTGCGGGGACCCTGCGCTGACCAGCAGGCGTCCTGGGTGTGGGACCCCGCGTTGACCAGCAGGCGTCCTGGGTGCGGGGACCCTGCGCTGACCAGCAAGTGTCCTGGGTGCGGGGACCCTGCGCTGACCAGCGCACACCATCCCTGCCCCCGTGCAGCTCCCGGGGTAGAGGACTCACGGGTGCAGGGTGGGGTAAACAGCGGGTTCGTGAAGCAGCTAGGAGGCAGACTAGAAGGGGCGAGGGGAACACGAAGCCTTATGGGGAATGAATGTGGACTTTCAGAGAAGGGAGCCAGGCGAGGAAGTGCACACTCATGTAAAAGGAACCTTTGGAAGGTGCAGCGGAGGGCAGGACTGTCAGGGAGGGGCACTCCTGAAAGAAAGCAAAGCAAGCACCTAGAACCACCTGATGTGCCCAAAGAACGGCAATGAGGCCAAGGCAGCTGCCGCCAGTGAGCAGAAGAGTGGAGGAGACAGCGTGCGAGGCAGGGGGTGCGGTGAGGCGGAGCCCGCAGGGACATGCAGGCCACGGGAAGGACTCAGGCTTGTTCTCCAGGTGAGATGGAAAGGCGGGACCGAAAAGGGACTACAGGACACTAGTCAAAAGGACACTGTAACAAACCAGATAAAATAAACGTTGGTATGTGTACTGTGACACGGTGTGACAGTTTGGGCAATGGCCTGTCCCCCCAAGGTTCATGTTTTCTGAATCTGGAGGTCCCCTAAAAAGTCCTAAGTTGGGGAACCAGCAGTTAGCGTAATGGCTATGTCGCTGGACTCCCACGTAGTCGACCGCGGTTCGCGTCTCGGACCCGGTGGCTTACAACTCACGCCGGGCGCGTGTGCGTGCGTGCCCAAGATCCCGAGAGGAGAATGGAGGAGAAGGGATTGCGGCGTGACCATCCCCCCTGGGGGGTGATTTCTCGCTTTCTGTCTCTATGTCTCTCTCTGTCTGGCGAGCGCACGCGCCCTATAGCGAAAAAACCTCTCCCAAAAAAAAAAAAAAAAAAAAAAAAAAAAAAGTCCTAAGTTGGGACTGGGACTTTACCTACTGTAAAGGTGTTACGTGAAAACTTAACTCCCTCATGGCATCCCGGGGTGGGGCCCTTGGTGTGATCGAATCATGAAGGTGGGGCCGCCGTGACTGGGTTCCGGTGCTTATATAAGGACAAGGCAGGAGCAGGTAGAAGCTGCATAGATACACACCACGCAGGGCTCAGCTGAACATTTTACCTGAAGACGTTCTGTGATTCTTTGGATTTCCAGCCACCTGAACTGTGTGTTTGCAAATAGACCTTTCCTTTCTGAATAAATCACCCCATCTCTGGTACTTCTGTTAGCAACACGGCAACCCCCTATACACCTGGCAGCAAGTACGAAGAGCGTTGAGCTGTGAGCAGAGTTTGAAGGCAGAGCTAACCTGCTCGCTGACACGCTGTGTATTGAAGCCCCAGAGAAATCACCCAATGAGATGCTGAATAGGGGCTAGAGGCACCCGACACTTATAGGTCTGCCAAAGTACGTGTTACCCTGAAATCACACGTTACACGTGCTAGTTACAATCGGATGATACACGTTGGAATCCATAACTACCAGAGTCAGACATGCTCATTCAGATATTCCCTGCCATTATCTCACACACCACCAGTGCTGTCTGCACTATACTTTGCAAAGCAGTCATTTTAAATAAACATGAGGCATTTATATGGCAGTGTATCAGACAAACAGTGATTACTTTACGTAGATTCTATCTATCTGCACTTGTACAAACATACACACACAGACTGGAAATGCATAGACCAATATGGTAAGAATATTACTTTATTAGGGGTAAACTAAAAGATTTTCTTCCCAGAGTTTTTCAGATTGTCTTCCATGAATATATACTTCAATTCCATAAATTCCTCAAGTATATACAGTTGTTTTTTTTTTTTTTTAAGTATACATGCTAATCTTGTTCAAATCAAGTTGTTTCTGGTTTGACCTGACGAGAAGGCTATTAACTATACAGCCAGAACAAGGGGAGAGAAAGGAGCTAGGACGGAGGCCTACGAGGCAGGGATGAGAAGCTATGCTCAGAAACCAGCAACCAGAATCACAGAAAGCATATATAATCCTATAAACTCAGCAGACAGCACCCCATGCAAAATCACAATCCAGAAAGTGACAGAAAGCAAATGGGAGATGCTCTCGACCAAGACACTACCAAATTCTTGGCCACTCACTGGTCAGGGGCTGCTCTCCACCGAGACGCCACGGCCTGCGGCGAACAAGTCTTTCTGACCCCTGCCAATGCTGTGACGCCGTGTTTGTATCAGCTACACGAACACTTCCGTGTAAATGTCATCTAAGATACCACCCAGGACAAGTAAGTACTGGGATGCACACGCAGCTCAAGAGGACAAGAGGAAGTTCAATAAAAATCAGAGTGAGTTCTATACGAAGTTATGCTTCTCTCTGTTCTAATACTGTAATTCTCAAAGGGAACTAGAGTTCAGAGGAGATTTTTTAGGTCAAACCACTTAGTCCTTGATGCACTGTTACTGAGAAAGTCGGTAAATGTAAGTGCATGTTAGTGAAATGAGAGACTATGCTTTAAAAGCATGCCAGTCGGCGCTGAGGTTTTCAGTTCTCCACCTTGTTCCGAACCTTAGTCAGAGCAACGACTTGTTTTATCTTCAAGATATCCGCCCATACAACAGGCAGACAGCTACCAGGGAAGGAGAGAGTTACTCTGGGAAGGAAGAGACAGAGGACTCTTCTAGATACCTGTCATGTATAGGCATGGCTCTGATCCCTGTAATAAAGAACATAATGGTGAACGGCTAAGTTATCTCGTTCATCAAATGCATCATGTGTTACCTAGTTAATAACAGAGTGAAATCATGTCGTGCCACCTGACACAGTTCACACCTGAATCCACCTTACAGCCTTCAGCAGCGCTTTTTATTTCTAATACAATCTTCCGACCATGGCATGAGAGCTTTAGTTTTTATTTCATATAGAACCGTGGCTTCATGATTTGATCAAGAAACTTTAAGCCTGAAAAATCTGCCGGAGGTCAGCTTTGCCTGACCACTGTTGGCAAGTGAAAGAACGTGGATTTCCTCCAGCGGAAATGGTCTGACCCTCCCTTCTTTGTCTCTTCTGCTCTCCAAAAGCATTTTTGTGATTAGTGAATCTAAATATTATTAAATAAATGTATCCTGTCCTCTTTAAAAAAAAAAACAAAAAAACCTAAGTGAGTTGGGGAAACATTTTTGAATATATGCAAGACAAAGTTCATTTTTAAAAAAACAAAACCGTTGAATAAAACTAAAGCAAGCCTGTCCCGGCCAACAGCTTATTTCAGTTCATTGCATTTCAGAAAGGTTTTGCAGTTAGGCCTTGTTTGTTTCTCTGTCATCTCAGTCACTCTCTGAATATTTTTCAAATGAAAAGCTTGAGGAAAGGAACTTAGGCTAATAGCATGACAGATGCAAACACTAAAATGACCAGAAAGGAGAGGTCTTGGAAAGGGAGAACAAATCTTGAGAACACTTCACTCACTCAGCTCTTCCCAAAGCCAGGCTGCCACTCCCCATCTTCACCAAAAGAACTGCAAAAAGCTTCCCCAGACCCTCAGCTTGAGAGTTCCCCTAGTGTTCTCATCCTCAAGAGTTCTGATTGGTCAGCTCGGCTGGGCATTAATTCCTCAGAGCAGGGAGGGCCCGAAAAGACAAGACATTCTTAGTCCAAACACATTTTCTCTGTTGAACTTTTCAGCACAAACCCAACTGAGTATTTCCATATTTTTAAAGGAAAGGATTTCCTTTCAAAGAAAGAGAAAAAATACCCAAAACAGCAGGGCAAAAGCTCTCCTTGTAAAAGATCCAGTGTAAAAGGTAAACTTCTTGTGACACTTGGCAGAACTTCTCTGGGCCTCTGAAGGGAGAGGCTCTCTGTTTGCTCTAGTCAAAAAAAAAAAAAAAAGAGGACAGGCTTGGCCAGCCCGGAGGAGGCCTACCTGGCATGGCACCTTCTGCAAAGGGAAGTGGGAACCAGGCTTACTCACCCAGAGAAAAACAAGAGTTCCTCTGAAGGTTTTGCAGCTCCAGTAGTTCTGGAACACACCACTCCTCTCACCACCGAAAGTCAACTCGACACTGAACTGGGGTGCAACTGGGGTGCCCTCCAAATACCTCACTCATCGCCCGGAGCAGGTCCTGAGCATGGCTGAAGCTCTCCCATGACACGACGATGACACGAATGAGTGCCAACGTTATCTGCCCTCCTCCCACACGGCCCACGGCAGTGGCCGACAGACGTGGTAGTTACTTAGCAGCACTCTGTGGTTATCTCACCCACATCACTCGCAGGGACAGACAGTGCAGTGCCATGCTTCCATGAAGACTCTCCTCTCCTCCCATGTCCTGCTCAATTCCACGTAACAGCTCACATCCTTACACGGAGGGACAAAATCCTGGCTCGTGCTTGGTAGGCAGCAGTCATTCCGTGGGCCTTGAAGGATTCCACTGCCGATCCCCTTGTCGTCTGGGGCTTGAGCACAACAGCTCTGCAGTATCCCAGAATAACAAACTCACCAAGGGAGTGAGCGCCAGGGCTCGGTGAGGACCCAGCCCCACTGGAGAACTCCACCACTTCACGGAAAGTACTCGAGCCTCGGGGCAGTGGGTACTCACTGGCTCCCACTGACGGTTGGAGAGGACAGGGCATTGACTACAATGCTCCGAACATCTCTGATGAGCATGAAGGCTTCCAGAGGTGACCTGGGATTGGTACATCTGACGGGACTGGAAAGGTTCACGGAAGAGCAGAATTCAATTATAGGTCTATTTTGGTGTCAAAAAGAACTCTGAAATCCATGTGCAATTTTGTATAATATACATTCTCCATGAACTTTTTGAAGACCCCTCATAACTCTGCAAGTCTTAAATGAGCTGGACTCGGTGTGCCCAGGATGAAGGGAACACCTCCGGGGCATCCACGGTGAGTTCTATTTCATTCCTTCCCACTGCCATTCAGAGCATTCGGATGAAAATGACGTTCCAGGTCCTCTGAGATTTTACAGCCACTAGTGCATTCATCTCCACAACCACCCTAGGAAGTAATATTATTAGCATGTCTGACTGACGGATGGAGAACACAGGCCCAGGTGCCAGGTTTCCCAAGCTCACGGCATCATAGCACGTCAAAGCTGGGATGTGTACCCCGCTGTGTGACATCAGAGACCACACTCCAACCTCCAGCTTACAGGGCCTGTCTGGGAGAGGTCTGAGGGGCCAGGGTGGTGTGGCAGATTCAGAATGGCCTGATGGGGAGACACATGGTGATGGGACTCCAGAACAGAGGGTGCACAGTGAGGAGAGTGTCATTCTAGTTCCAGTGACATTAACTGTGCAGCGCTAGTCAGTCACCTGTCTCCTTGGCCTCAGTACATTCCCTGCACGCACGTGGGCGTGCATGCACATTCACCCCCACCTCTAATGCCTCACTACGCTCCACACCACTGGTACAGTTACTAGAATACCATGAGCTATTCAAAGAGCATGAAAACAAAAACCTGGGTTGGGGACAGAAAGCAAAAGAAAGTCCCATGATTTCTGTCGTGTAAAAATCAATTGCAATCAAAAGTGCCTGGTGACCCTGTGGCCGGCAGTGACAGCTCATGCCTAAAGCAGTTAGGTAGTTCCCACACTAACCGGATGGTCGGAGGACTGCAGAGCTTGCCATGGCCGCTGGTGTGCACGCCGATATGCACACACACTCGTGTACGGCATGGGAGGGAGGGGGGAACACGGTCTGTGTCCTTCATGAGAACCAATCACTAATAGGCAGCACGGCGGGGGGGGGCAGGAAGTGGGGTGCAGAATCTCCCTAAGATTCTGACAAAGCAGCTCTACTTCCAACCAGCCAATAAAACTCAGAGCTCTTTGTAATATCTTGATTTAAAAAAAAAAAAAATTTTAAAGAATTATTTATTTATTTATTTATTTTGATTCACTAGAGAGAGAGTGAAAAAGTGAGAAAGCAAGCCACCAGGTCTGGGACTCGAACCACAGTTGGTCATGTGGGAGCCCAGTGCCTAAGCTACCACAACACCTGCTGGCCCAATACTTTATGATTTCAAGCAGTGCCTGCGATGGGCCAGCTGATGGTGTGGCAGTTGAGGCAGCTGGATCCCACACAACTGACTGAAGGGATTGCGTCTCAGATCCGGTGGCTTGAGAAACACGCCAGGGCATGTGTCCGCACATGCCCAAAATTCCGACAGGAGAACAGTGGAGAAGGGATTGAAGCATGGCCATCCCCCGTATGGAGTGCTCTCACAACTTCTCTCTCTTGCTCAGAGTGCTTTCTCTCACTCACTCTCCTGCAAGCACACGTGCTATATATAGGAAAAAAAAAAAAAACACACAATAAAAAAGTACCTGCTATGTAAACTTACACACAAGCTTTAAAACCTACTAGCATGGAAGCACCCTCACCTCACTTGCCGGGGGATAGTGCTCGCTGGAGACCACGGGGAAGTGCAGAGAGGAAGTGTGGGCATGTTAGAACGGGTGTGAGGTAGGGTGCTGGGGAGTGGGTGGGTTGCACCCAGCTAGGATCAATGAGTCATGACCGGGTGACTCAACTAGGATGAAGATGGTCAAAATTCTGAGTGTCTGGAGAGGCCCTCCGCTGCTGCCCACAGGAACGACCTCTCCTCAGGAAATCTTCAAAGAGAGGAGCAGAAAGCATCCCCTACACTAAGCCCGACCACCTGGACAGTCCTGTGAGACTGTGCCTAGAGACCGTGCCTAATGGAGGGTAGCAGATGGAAACGCACGCACTAACAAAGTCCCCTGGACACTTACTTTAATGCTATTTTTTTTTTTTTTGAGAGTTTTTTTGCTATAAGGAGTGTGCGTTCCCCAGAGAGAGAAAGACAGAAAGCGCCCCCCACCACATGCCCCCAGGGGGGATGGCCATGCCGCAATCCCTTCTCCTCCATTCTCCTCTCAAGATTTGGGCACACACTCACACACACCAGGTGCTGCGTTTTAAGCCACCAGGTCGAGGATTAAACCACAGTCAACTACGTGGGAGCCCAGTGATGTAATCATTACACCATCTGTTGGTCCTGAGCTATTCTTTTTCTCAAGAGAAAAATCAAGACCTTTAGAGAGGTAGGGATGGAGGAGATGAGAGTACAGGCCTCCTCTGCTACTTCCAAGGCCAACATGCCACACACTATCACCACGCTCCCACATCGACCAGTATCTCAAAAGTCTCAGGGAAGCATAGAGGAGCGTGCACTTGGGGCCCACTGCCCGAAACACAACTACATGTGAGACTGGGGATGCTGACGGCTCACACCAGCAGGCCTCTAGGCTCAGGCAGCGCGGCCTGGACCAAACCACGGCCAACCCGCAGCAGGGCTTTGTGAGTTCCCGTAAACTCGAAGCAGCTGGAGACTGCACGGTGCCAGCGCTCACCTGCCTGTCCATCACGCCCTGTGGTTGTGGAACTACATAGAGATGGCTTGACACCAAAACGCTCTCATCAGGGACTTGCATAGTAAGGACCTTCTTTGGTTCTCTGGCCGAGCCAGCTCCTTGTTTTGTTTTAAAGTGAATAGCTCTCACCATTAAAAGGCATGCTTTTACAAATAGACGTTAGTTCTCAGTCACATGGAGTTCTTCGGCAAAGGTTTCAGACATAAAGATTTTCTGGGAATGAGTACACTGACTAAAGAAAGCCGCAGACAACGTCAAGGTGCAGACGTTCTCTTTTGTCAGAACGCACGGAAGTAGGCATGGGTTTTTGCTGAGCAGAGGCCTGTAAACTTGTGTAAGGGGACACTCGGTGTCCACGCTGTGTTTTCCCAGAGTTAATGTACTAATTGAGAAGCTTGTTTCTGTTATAGTAGTTAATTAAAAACTAGTTGTTAGGAGGGTTATATTGGGTCGTCGGAAATGCCATGATATATTTTTGCATAGAAAAAACAGAAAAAAAAATGTCATGATGTTTCCGATGACCCGATATGATTGAAAGTGGATGTTCCGGACAGGCTCTAGTGTAAGGGCTCACCCAGCAAACCCACACCTCTCGGGAGGAGACTCAAACAGCATCTGATTTCTCCACCTCCTCTCCCTCCCACAGTGATATGTATGAGGTGTTAGGAACCTTCCTCCTCTGGCAGACACGGCGGAGAACCGTTTCCTGAGTGCAGAGCTTCTCCTCTGCAACAACAGCCTTATATACAACCTCAATCCTCATCTAGCATCCCCGGCCCCAAGGCACCAGGAAAGGTACAGAGCATAGAGAAGCGGAAAAGGAAGGGGTGTGCAGTCCTGCCCCTTCTGCTCAGCTGAGCTTTGAGACTAAGGGAAAAATAGAAGGGTCGTGAGACAGAGGTGTACTGTGGCGGGGGTGGCGGGGGTGGCAGCGGCGACTGTGCACTGACCACTTCAAGGCACCACAAGGAGTGACTCATAAGCATTGTCTCAACTGATCCCCAAATGACTCTGAAGCACAGTCAGCCCTCATAGCCACACAGGTGTCACATCAGCAGTCGAGCAGCCAAGGGCAGAAAACATTCAGGGAAAAAATGTAAAAGTAAAAAATGCAGTTTTTAGGGGCCAGAAGGTAGCATGATGCCTGAGGCACTGATGCCCACATGGCCCAACGCAATTCGAGTGCCAGACCGGCCGACTTGAAGGTCATGCTGGGTATGTGTGCACGTGCACCCAAAATCGTGAGAGGAAAATGCAGAATAAGGGACTGCAGTGGGGTCATCCTCCTGGGACGATTCTCACTGCTCACCATCTCTCTGTCTCTGCTGAGCACACGTGTCCTGTGGCAAAACCTTAAGGAAAAAAAAAAAGAATATTTTGAAAGTTCTGTAAAGGAACAATACAACATAACAGCTCTTGATGCAACATTTACATTTTATTAGGTCTTCTAAGGAATTAGAGAGAATTTAAAGACATGGGGGGCCATGTTCAGGCTACAAGGAAATACTCGTGACACACCACTTTCGTATGGAACTTGAGCACCTGCAGATCTGGCCATCCTTGGGGGTCCTGGAACCAAACTCCAGCAGATGCTCATTGTAAGCATTTCCCTAATGACTTTTATAAAGGATATGGGGGGGGGGGGGGGAGTGTTGGTAATACTGTCAAGAAATGTCCAAGTTGGACTACCAAGACAAATAGTCTGATGAAAGAATATTTAATAATTAAGAAAGAAACTGGGATTCTTAACCCTGAACAACATTCTGCTCCTTTACAGTTAGGAATTCCAGCCTCAGCAGAGAATACCCAGCAGTTAGTTTGCCAGGAATCCAAATTTTAACACAATTATAGAAAGAGCACTATTTCATTCCCTTTCACTCATACAAATAATCCATAATTCTCTAAGAGCTGTGTTTTCCCATGGAGAAGGCTGTGAAAGTTCTGAGAATTATTCCTCAAATATAAAGATTTGGAATAAAGGAAGTTCCCTTCCTCCCTTGTCTCCCCTGAGAATTCTAAAAAGGGTGACATTGTCTACAAGTTGCTCTCTTCCCTGTTCTACTTCATGCACATATAAATAACTTGAGTCAGACACATTTAGCTCTTCCATGAGAAACTTGAAAACTCAGGACCAGCCGATGGCATAATGGTTATGTCACTGGATTCCCAAGTAGTCAATTACGGTTTGAGCCCCAGAGCCAGTGGCTTAAAACTCAGGCTGGGTGCAGGTGTGTGTGTGCCCAAAATCCCGAGAGGAGAATTGGGGAGAAGGGACTGGGGCATAGCCATCCCTCCAGGGGGTAATTTCTAGCTTTCTATCTCTGTCTCTCTCCCTGGTGAGTACACACACCCTATGGCAAAAATCTCTCTTAAGAAAAGAAAAAAAGAAAAGAAGAAACTTGAAAACTCTATTAATGACTCCTGTGGGCTCTAACACCTTTCCTCTTTTTAGTTCAAGGACTTGTATGTAAACAACTTAAAGCATACTTTATCTTGGCTACAGAGGGTCCTCTTTCTAGCCAAAATATTTATAGCTCTTCTTGTCCTGGTCCGTGAACCCCAACCACACAGAGACTGAACTGCTCCCACTGAAAACACTCTGAAGCTAGAAAAATCAAAATAGAACACACTGAGTTTGTTTGCAATTTCAACACAACCGCTACTCCACCTTAAATAGGATGGACCTCTTTCTCAGAGAACAAAAAGATTTATTGCTAAAGAAGTCAGAAGCACAGAAACAATAACTTTTCAGGGCAAGTGATCTCTCGGAGGGTCCCTCTGCTGTGGAAGGTTTTACTCGGGGGAAACCAGTGCGGTCACATGCCATCCTAAGTCGGTCTGCACAGCATCTACTCGGGCATAAAGAAAATGACGTCTGTCCAGAGTGAGGTCCCGAACAACTACTCCATACAAAGCTGCTTACAATCAGCGGTTCATCCAGACCGGTGGGGAAGGCACTGCCCTCCAGTCTAGGAACGCACGGCCATGGCTCGGAGCATGTCACATGAGCTCGCAAACTGGCCTAGGTTTTCCAAAGTCTTGTTACATAAATAGAATAAAGCTTTGACCTGAGGGTAAATGTATTCGGAAGGGAGAATATAATGAAGTAAAAATATGATCTTTTACCCACCGAAATATTTCTTATGGTGTATACTGCACTATGGCCTTTCTGATTTGAGATTACATTACTCCTAGAAGCTGGTCACATCTACACTGATGTTACCCTGAAGATGGGGTCGGGGACACTGTCACATGAGTACTGCCCGGAAAAACCCTGCATTTCCCACAGCAGACGAGTGCCATCGGCCTCCACACTGACCCATGGACATGTTCTTACTCTTGTTCCCAGAATTAGTGACACAGCAGGAGGGCCACGGGGGACATTCCACATTAGCTCCCTGTCAGCTGTGTCCTACAGGGAGGACCATTGGAGCCCTTTAACTCTGTCCTCACCTTCTGACCACAAGTAGGTCTCATGGTCCCATTACACCATAATTTCTCTAGGAAGAGAAATTTTTTAATACCCCGGTGACCAGAAAATATTCTCAATGCACCACTTAACGTGTGTGCTCGACATTGTCAGTAGGAATACGGACGTTGTGATTGGCACTAGCATCATCGAGAAGGCAAGGAGAATAATTCCCTGGGGAACACTAAAATGGCAGGCCACACGAGGCTCCCACAAGCCCTGGGAGGTCTGCATTTCCTCTTCCCTCACCGCCAGGCCTCTCCGTGGGCTGGCTAATGAAGAGGGAAATCACAGGCCCAAGGCACGGTGACTCTGGAAAAAACCTTAAATATTGCCTTGCCTAACAGCCTCATTCTAAAGATGAGACCAGTTCAGAGAAGGGCAAGTGACATGCTGAAAGTCACAGAGCTGACTGGGTGCACAAGAGAACCCAGGCTCGGCCTGCCAACACCATGCTGTCTTCAACTCTGCAGGGAGAAAACTGTCCTCCTAACCATACGGCCCACGACATCTACATGCTGGATAACTAAGAAACAAGAGAGAATGACACAGCCTTTCACCTCCTACATCCCAGTTTCATTTCAGCTGCTGTGGTTCACACTTCCGCTTTCATGTGAGCAACAAGGACCTTCTGAAAAGGCCAGGGGAAGAGGCCACCATCCATTGGACAGTGCGGCCCAGGGACGGAGACGGCCTCTCTCACTGCCCCAGCATGCACCTTCCGGGAAAAGCTGCATGTGGAGTTTCCAAATCAGCACGCATAGGTCAGCTCAGCCTGAGGACAGGTGCCCACGATGGGACTTCCGGGAAAGAACATTTAAAAAGTCAAGCTGTGTTGGTGGTCTAAAGAAGACTGCAGAAGGGTGGACCGCTCCCAACCTGCACCTGCTCTCTGCCTGCACCGCTGGCAAGCTTAGGAGCATGGCGGGTGTCTACTTAATGTAGCCTACCTGCTCCAGCTCCAATCTCCTCACTGTTTGATATAAAGGATTTTAATTGGTCTCAAAGACCTACTCCATGGAGCCAGAATTAGTATAATTTTGTACAAATGATGGATTTTGGGGGTTGGAATATACCATGTGAATTACTTAATCAAATCTCATTTTCCACATGAGTAATAAAAGCTTGAGAGAGAGAAGAACCCAAATACAGACAGAAGGCATGCCAGGGTCAAAGTCTCCTGACTCCGTCCCAGCAAAGGTTCTTCCCACAAACACTTGTGATGCTGTGGACAGGGGCCTGCCCTCCACTTTGAGCCTGCAGGCCACCCCAGTGACCATCAGACTTGTACTGCCTCCAAGCACAACAGCCATGGACACACTGCAAAATACAGACGTTGCCCACCAGCGGCTAATGAGCCCCAGCTCGGTAGAACATGGCTGCAGAGAGAACAAGGAGGCAGGAGCACAGTTAAATACTCGGAAACCCGGACTTGAAGAAAGAGTCCGCAGGACTGGCAGGGCGTGGAGGAATGCAGGGAAGAGAACACATGCCATCAAGAAAGCAGGTGAGAGGCCAGAAGTGGCATGGTGGTTAAGGCACTGGACTCCCACATGGCTGACCATGGTTCAAGCCCCAGACCTGGCGACTTGAAATTCAGGCCAGGCATGTGTGCGTGCATGGCCAAAATCCCAGAAGGAGAAAGGAGGAGAGGGACTGCAGAGTGGCCGTCCCCCCGGGGGGTGATTTCACTTTCCCTCTGTCTCAGGCAAACATGCCCTATGGCAAAAACCGTAAACAACGCAGCAGTAAATGCTCTGTTCGGCAAGGCTGACCACATAGGAAGATTCTGGGTTGGTGTCTGGAGACCTCTCTGAGTACTCTGGGCACACGTGTGCCCACGACCTACAGCTGGCTGAGGCTGAGAATGACCACGGTGTCAACAGCCTGTTGAAGGTAAGGTGCCGTCTCTGGCCCTATCTCCCTCTGTCTTGCAGAAAACTAAACTTAAAAAGGGGGGGGGGGGGGATGACAAGGGCAGGTAAGCACAGGAGGCACAGCTGCTGGTCACATAATACAAGATTTTGAGGGGGGAATAAATCCCTAAATCCTATTACTTCCTTCACAAGGGCGCTTTCTGAAAAAGAGGGCATATCCGATTCAGTTTTTAACCAAGTCAGTGTACAGTTACATCAGACGGTCTCCAGATATGTTTTCATAAAACTGAGTGCAACACAAGATAAATATTACTTTGACACTAGCCAGCTCTGGGTGGATGTTGATACCTAACACATCTGGGTAGGGCAGCCACACCCTTAGCCGGCCGCCTCGCTTCTGCAGACACATCTCCCAGCCCACTACCGCAGCCAGCCCAGGGCGTGTGGCCTCGAGACCTCCCAAGGAGACCTGATGCCACAGGAAGGGATTCTGCTGACTCAGGAGATGGCAGGCCCATTGTGCGGCCGACAGGCCAGGCCAAGCATAGGGCTGAGAAGCAGTGCGCAGCAGACCAGAAGCTCCGAACACTTGACAACTGAGGTTGGGGCTCAAGTGTGAGTGTAACCTGCCCTCTCTCAAGTCAGGGTATTTCTGGAAAGTCTTTGTGTGCGTCTGGTGGTGGGTGCCAGTAAAATATTTTGTTACTAAAAGCTCTTTACTTCTCCCAAGAAAATAAGTGACTGTCAAAGGACTGGGTTATAAAATCTATATTGTTTACCAACAGAGGAGCCCCAGAACAACCAGTAAACTCAGCCTGTGCTGGGGCAGAAAGCACAGAGGCGGGACCCCCTTGGAGAAGGGTTACTACAGCCTGGGCAGTGTATTGTTACATAAAAACCTGATGGGCCAGCCTTGGCCTGTGTTAAGGTGGCTAGATCCCACGTGCCTGACTGTGCATTCAAGTCTTGGACCTGGTGGCTTGACAAACATGCCAGGTGCGTGTGCATGAGTGCCCGCAAATCCCCACAGGAGAGAGAAATGGAGAAGAGATTGTGGCGTGACCATCCCCCATTAGGGTTGCTTTCTCACTTTTCCACACCAACCTCTCCCCCCCCCCCCTCCTCCAGCAAGCACGCATGCTCTCTGGCAAGGAAAAAAAAAAAAAAAGCCACAGCAACAGCAGCTGCCGTACTTTGGCTTTGGCTGGGTTTCACACTGACACGTTTCGGTACTCTCACTTTTCGAAGATGCTCAGCTGGGCAATGTCCACAGTGCAGTTGATCAATGATGAAATCAGTCAGAGGAGGATGGCCACACTCGCTCGCCAAGGTCAGGATGCCAAAAATCACAAGGTCAACTCACCCCGCATCAACTCACTCCCCAGGCTGACTCCAACCCCCTCTATCCGCTGGTCATTCCCTCACTCCAGTCCTGACTCAGCGCACACACAGCGGGCACTTAGGTAAGTGCCGATGTACTTGTCACAAATGTATGCAAAGTAAGTCTCCTTGGATTTAGTAAGTGTCAAATCTGTCTTCTAAATAATATTTAATTCCATTTGTTATTATTTTTTAATTTGACCAGAGAGAAAAAAAAAGGAAAAGCAAGAAAGCAAGCCACGAGGTCAAGAACTCAAACCAAGGTCAGCCACATGGGAGTCCAGTGTCCCAACCACATCACCCACCAACCCTGAAGTGACAAATCTTGAATAGAACTCTCATGTAACTAAAAGGGTCTAGGACAGGGAGAGTCCTGTAACACGTGGTGGGCTCTTCAGTGACACCCCGGCTCCTGGGGTTTGTAAGGTGAACTGCTTCCACCAGAGGATGCCTTCCATGGTCTGTGACACTCGGCCCAATGGATGAGTCCTCAGAGGGACTCACCAGATACATAACTTCCTGCTATTAAGGCCGTTCATGAGCCTATTGGTGAGCAAGCTACAGAGATGGCTTTTAGCTGTCTTTTTATCTTTTATTAGCAAAATACTGAATAAATACAAATATTTCCCTAGTATTCCATCATCTAGAGATGCAGCCTTCAGGCTGGAAAGCCAGACTGAAATGTCCACACCGGATAGCTGTGCTCCTCTAACTCCACAGGATTGAGATGAGGGGCTTGAGAAGAACGGGATGGAGGAATAATACGGAGAGCCAGGTCCCAGCAGGGCTCTCAGCTCCCCCACGGCCTAGCGAAGGCTCCTCCCCTGCCCGGAAGGGGATCACTCAGAGCTGAATCGGTCTGCATTTCTTGCCCTGGTGGCATCTCCATCTCAGCCACCAGTTGCCATAACCTCCTCCCCTCCGGTACTCACAACTCTGATGACGATGGGCCGGAGGCTCGTAAGCCTGATCAGAGATGGTCAGCTCTGGGTGACCACAACACAAAGAAAAGTCAAGGTCAGAGCATTATGGGCAAGACACCTTGATTCCCACCCGCGACGCCGTGTCACTCTTACAAGGTTTTCATCACGTGTAGGCCGCAGAGGTCAACAGGGCACCTCAGCAGACGTGCAGCCTCAGAACTCACGTGTTATGGCTTTTTGAAGACCCCTGGCCTATGTTATTCAAAAGGGGAAGCAGAAATTGCCCAAGATGATGGCTATAGCCTGTGTCCTCCCCACACACGAAGAGGTTTTAACCCAACATCTTCACTTTGCAGATGTGGAAACAGGGATCCAGAGAGGAAGAACCTTCCCAGTAGCACCGGGCCAACCTAGGCTCTCAGGGCCTCCATGAGGCCGTGGCTGAACTGACAGAAGGGAGTGCTCTCGGAGAACCTTCTGGGCTGGCTACACTGCCTGCTCTCCTGTTAGAACGGGGTTCTAGGCATACTGGAGCATTCAGGGAGGGATGATATCCAAGGACACCACAGCACCAGACAGCTGTCCCCCTGCTCCTCCCACACAGGAAGGGCTGGGTCTACCTAAGCCACTGCCCAGGGACAGATGAACAAAATACCCCAGAGCACACCACGGTGTCAGCCACTTCTCCAGATGTCACTTTATTTCACCTTCTGCCAGTCCATTCTGCAAGTAAAGGCACTGAGGACCGAGAAGTCTGCCCAAGGTCCCAGCTGGTGACCAGCAGGGCTGGAGGCTGAGCCTGCACCTCCCAACCCCACAATCAGTGTACTTTCTCCTCTGCTACCTCCACCCAGTGCTGTTTATGACAAAAAGCCAAACACAACAGCAGACCAAAGGGCTGACAGAACCCCACCCTCAGCCAGCTAAACAATGACTAAAATCCTCTCTGGAACCCAGCACAGGGTCTGCCTCCCCAGAAGGTCGGACCGGGGATTTTCAGAGTGGGTTCGGCCCTAGCCTCTATGAGAGGGCCGCTGGCAGTCCTGCAGGGAGGAACTCTGATCACATGAAGCACTGCAGCGTGGCCAGAGCTGGACTGTCAAGTGCAGTCACTCCTGGTGATAGAGCCCAGCTGTGCAGGGAAGCTCCCCACATTCCACACTGCTGAGGGGCTGGAGGAGGGACTGAGCCGTGCAGGGAGCCGGCAAACCCCACAGAACTTTCCGTACCATGTTCCCACTTTTGCTGGAGAAAGGCAGTTGCAAACTGGGCTCCAGGGAGCTGCACAGACCACGCCTCCCAAGGACACGCGAGAATCTGCCAGCGGAGGCTCCTCCGGGGAGTGGAACCAAAGAAAGTTTCATTTGAAACTCTCATTGGCACCATAGTCCTTTCAAAATGTCTTTGAAAACTGAATGAAATTTGAAAGCTGTAGGACTGTAGACTATACTGGAACGTTATTACGAAGGCAAAATGAGAAACTGACATCAGATGATATAAGGTAATAATGCACAAAAACTCTCTTAATTAAACCAAGGCTTCGGAAGCACTAAACATGACATCTTTATAAAGCATAATAGGGAAAATGAAGAGATTTACCTACAAATTATTGATACGTGGCATCTCTTCTAAACTGTAACAGAAGAAACGGAGCAATTTTCGGGAGAGCAAAAAATGTGTTTGCTATCACTCCGTGTGAGGCATTTTCATATATTGTATCTCATTTAATCTCGATACCAATGAAAATATTATTATTCACAAATGATAGGCCAGGAAATAGAGGCTAGGCGGTTCTCACAGCTGCACAGCCACTGCCTTCCGAAGCGTAAAGGAACGGGCAAAGCTGACAGCAGATGAGTCCCGTAAAGCAGCCACCACTGCACAGCAAAGGGCAACCTGAGCCCACTGGAAACACACAGAAGCAACGTCCAGCTTCCAGCAGGACCCTGCTTATTTCTCATGTGGTCACCTGCTGCCCACCGAGCTGCATCTTCATGCAATGCTGTCCTCCACATTCGAAGACAATGACACCGCCATGGCACCAAGACGATGCAAGCTCAGAGACGTTCACACCGTTGGTGGATTTGTACTCATCTCCCCCTCCACTCCCAGCCATCCTTGCCATGAAGACTGTGTGTGAACACTGGCCAACCAGAAGAAGAACAATGCCAGAAGAGGCCCTGACAAGCATATCAATCCTCTACTCCACACTCACGCCCTCCGTTCTTCGCCAGCTGCATCCTCTCATGTGCCTGATGTGAGGAAGTGCCATTTACAATAGTGGCCAATGTTCATGAACAGTTGTGGAGCTCTCCATAGTGCAAAGAAACTACAGTAAATACTCACACACACCTTAGTTAATCCTCAGTTAACACTCTTTCATGTTAGATACAGAACTATTTTCATCTCACGCACGAAGAAACTGAGCTTTGGAGGGGTTAAGTAAATTTCTAGAGGTCAAACTATAAGTAGGTGATTTGGCACAGCAGTAATTCAACACTGAAGTGCTAGATGCACATGGCAAGGTCCCAAGTTCACATCCTGAGGGTTTCTTATACACGCCAGGTACATGCGCATACACGTTACTTTAGCTGGCTGAGGCCAGGTAGATTACAGTGTAAGAACTGTATGTATGTGTGTGGGGGAGGGGTTCTCTATCTCTTTTTTAAGAAATAAACTTAAAGGGACCAGCAGTTAGCATAATGGCTATGTCGCTGAACTCCCATGTAGTCGACTGCGGTTCGAGTCCTGGACCCAGTGGCTTAAACTCATGCCGGGCGCGTGTGCGTGCATGCCCAAGATCCTGAGAGGAGAATGGAGGAGAAGGGATTGCAGCGTGGCCATCCCACTCGGGGGGGGGGGGGGGTGATTTCTCACTTTCTATCTCTCTGTCTCTGTCTTTCTGGTGAGTGCACGCGCCCTATAGCAAAAATCTCTCCCAAAAAAAAGAAAAAAGAAAAAGAAATAAACTTAAAAAAAAAGTAGAGGTAAAATTTAAATCCTATGACTCCTAGGTCCAAATTCATAATCACTATGCTTGTGGTTCTCATGAAATATATATTTCATGCCCCCTTCTGTTTCCAAGTCTTCATCTTTATTATTAAGGCTATGAAATAAAAGCATTTATACTGATGGACTAGTGAGACAAATGGCATTATACAATCTTGGAAATAGCAACTTAAAATTTGCAACCAAGGCAAGAAATGCCAATTTAACCAACACATACACGAAAGCTCACCTGCTGTGATCAGCTAACTGCCCTAAGAGGTCGAGTTCAGGGGTTCTCGCTGGGTCTGGTTGGTCGCAAAGCTCTGAGCCAAGCATCTCGAGCACGGACAGGTTACCAACGGATGATGCTCACCCTCGTTCAGCATCACTGACCTGCCCTGTGCTCTGCCCCATCCGTGCCTGTTGCACGTGAAAACAGACCTTCCCAGATACGCGCTGCGGCACCCCATGGCCTCAGCTGCAGAAAAGCTCCCCGCGTCTTTTTTCATTAGATAACAGCTAGCCCCTTTGAAGTTTCAAACCTCACGCGGAATTCTGAGATGAATCATCTTTCCACACTAGCAACACAGCCAACGACACCCAGCTTCCCCTTCAGAACAGCGGCACGCCAAAATAAGAATGACAGCCTTGTGCAGCACTCAGAACGGGTCCCAGTCAGTGACCAAGCGCAAGCTCCAGTGCCTGGAGGAAGTTTGGCAAAGGCTGGCTGAGCGTGTGTCCACAGCCTGGTCTAGGCACCTGCGAGCAGCACAGCACCAGAGGAGAAAGCTCGCCTTGCCCAAACGTTACAGACTGCCATAAACAGAGGGGACTTCACTCTCCGTGTCTGTCACCCTTATTTAAAAATAGATGTGAATTACGATTTTCCTAAGTTTCTCCCTAAGACCTCCTTACATTTGTGTTTTCCATTTGAAATACGTTAAAATCTAAACAATTTTCTACAAGGACAGTGATCTATCAGTCCAGCAACGCCTGGGACCAGACAAAGACAGTAAACCAATTCCAGTTACCTCGGTCAGCAAACGGTCTGGCCCTGATTCCTCAGGAGTAGGCAGCATGCCCCATTCCATCTGCTCAGCAAACTTTCATCTGCAGGGGCTCCTCCACTGAGATTGCACTGCTGCCTCTGTGGAGGGGACGCACTGCTCCACGCTGGCTGCACAGTGACATTCTCCCACAATGCTGCTGTGTCCCTTGGGACCGCGGGATGGGAACTTGCAAGAAGTTGAAGGAGCCTGTCCTCCCCCTCTTCCAGCCGCCCCTCTCAACAGGCAGCTTCCCTCCAAGAGACCCGCTTCAAAAGTCTAGACCCAGTGAAGTCACACATGACCTCACAAACCTCCAGCTTAACTATTTACGAGCCAGACAGAGCTGGCGATGGAGGAGCGGCAGCTGTTCCAGTTTGTTTGCAGTGGTTGCTGTGGTCCAGACGACCCGCTCAAAAAAGGAAAGGAACTTCAGCACTGCTTTTCTTTAATAGCATGAAGGTTTCTAGAGCACTGTTTTAAAGACCATCGCCTCCAGCACATTCCAGCCATAAAGATCTAATTCCTTTGCACTGTATAAAATTTGGCTGTGTTAAACTTACACGTCATCTTATATGGTTTGTGTTTCGCTATTTTCATTTCTAGTTTTCTGTTTTTCCGCTAGCATTGATGTGAAAGCATTTATTGTCCTATAGTTCAAGTCCTGCTTGAGACCGCCAGAGTGGACAGGCGACACTCACAGCTGTCAGACACAGACAACAACTGCCAGGGACCATCAGGGGACCAGAAAGCAGGGAGCCCGAGCTGGCAGCCGCCAGACCCAGCGAGTGGATCGCAGATCTGCATCAGTGCCCGTACAGGGAGAGGAGACCATGCTGGCTTGTTCTCTGTCAGATGCTATTTCTTTAAGCTCCTGTTGGGGGGTAGGGGCAAGGGGACATGGGACTCAGGATCAGGAGAACTAAAAGTTACTTTATAAACAGGAGGAGCTAAAATTATATGGACTCAAAGAAAATGTAATGTGACCTTTTAACAATGCTCTGGTTCACCAGAAAAGGATTATAATCATCAAGCAGCAATTTTATTCCTCAATATACACCTAGCCTAGAGACACCTCCCTGTGTGCACAAGCAGCCACGGATATGTGTACACTGCCAGGCTCTGCGAGATAACAGAAATACAAGACAGCCGAAATGCTCTTAAGTAGAAAAACAAGATACATTCACGTAATGAATACTACAGAGCAATAAAACCATAAACTGAGGGTTTATAATAAGAATAAATCTCAAAGGTTGAGCAAAAAAAAAAAGCATTACAAAAGAAAGTGTCGCAGCTTTTATATAACATCTGTGAGTTAATATTATGTCTAAGGACACGTAGCTATACAAGGAGGACAAATACCATCATGTCAGGGTCACTCTGCCCCCTAAGGAGGGAAAGGGAACTGCACCTGGGAGACACTCAGGAGTTTGTGATTCATCTCTAATGTTCCTACCTCTAAAGTAAGGATGGTGAAATCACAGGGGGTTATTATTTTTTACCCCTTTTCATGTGCCTAATATGTTACAGAAGTTTTCAAAACTCATCTGTGGGGCCAGCTGGTGATGTGGTGAAGGCAACTAGATCCATGTAGCCAATTGCCTAGTTGGAACCCAGGACCTGATGGTTTGAGAAACGTGCCAGGTGCGTGCGTGTGTGCGTGTGCGTGTGCGTGTGTGTGTGTGCTCCAAATCCCAAGAGGATGGAGAAATGGAGGAGAAAGGACGTGGGGTGACCACTACCCATGGGTGAGGGTTGCTTCCTCACTTCCCCTCTCTCTCTCAGTCTGTTTCTCTGATGAGGGCATGAGCCCTCTGGCAAACAAAAGAGTCAAACACACAATGGCTACCTTCTTGAGCATAGCAGCACCTGTTCCATCTGGGAGATGAACAGAGCAGCAGGCAAAGAAGTTAAGAATTCCTTAACTGGCAATGCTCAAGTGTCCCAAGCAGCTGGCACTAATTCTGCTGCAGCGTGGCTCCCTCTGTCTGGAAATTCAACCTTGCCCACACATCCAGCTCCTCCTTCAGAGGTCACCTCAGAAAGCAACACCCCCAGAAGGACCTCCAGATACTCCACACTGGAAGTAGCCAGCCTCGAACCCTGCGGCTGGCTCTAAGGCTCTGTACTAAGTACCTTGTGAAAGTACCTCATGTGCAGCTCTCACGTCCAGAACAGTGGCTTGCCAAGTTCTTCATTCAGTTGAAAAAAAGAGCCCAGGATGGACGGCTACTGGCAAGGGGTTCTCCAAGTCCCATACCTAAGACTTGAGAAGGCCACCGGCCTGTACCTAAGTATATACCACATTATATATCATCATTATCAATCCTAAAATGGTCATTCAGTGAATGTCAAGAATAATGAACTTTTATACTTTTGTTTCCCAGTAATTATTCAATACTTATTATTTTTACATGAAAGGCTTTGTAATATTACTCATGCCAAGAAAAATGTCACCCTGTTCATGTTGAGGTAGGGTGGCTAGAGTAATCATAAGGACAATAAAACAAACGGTCATTAAAAGCCACCTTCGAGTCATTTCAGGCTCTTTGAATTATTATTATAGACATGCAACATCCTAAAATCATTCTCCCCACGGTCCATTCACAATGGCTGACTTTGAGGAGACAGATTTTAAAGGTAACAGCTCAAGCTCTGTTATTACGGGTAACACCAGCCAATACCTCCTGAGTACTCATTAAGTGCGAGTCCACTGTTACCCCTTTTCCCACATCAGAAATTTGACAGTTCACTACAAACTGAACTGAAGCGGTCTGACTTAAGCACCCACCCTCTTCACCTTTAAATGACAGTGCTTCTGAGCAGGAACACAACCCTACATTTCTAGAAGAGGGATGGACACGCCACAACCACACACCAAAGACCACACAAGGAATCAGCTCACTTGTTTTTACAAACCTGTGAGGAGAGTTCTCCCCACTGCAGCTCAGCTCCCACTGCCACCTCCCCAGCTTCTTATGTGGCCTCTAACCAGCTTCTGGTGAGTGCTTCCCAATCATTAAGGTGCTAAAGAATCAACTGAGAACTGGTTAAAATGCAAATCTGATTGAGCAGGTCCACGCAGGGGTACAAGATCCACAAAGTCCTGGGTGATGTCTATGCTCCTGGCCAGAAAACCACACCTGGGACTAGCAAGGGGCCAACAACCTCAGCTGCACATCAGAATCACCTGGGAGGCTTTACCGCTATCACCATCCAGGTGGCATCCTTGCTCAACAAAATCAGAGCTCCCTACCTGATTCCAACGTTCAGTCAGAATGGAGAACCACCATCCTGCAGCTTTGCTATGCAGAGTCTGGCCCACAGGCCACCGTCACAGACCAGAGCTTCTCAGACCTCCATGTACACACACAGTTAAGCCACCTGGAGGCCTTGCGAAACCACGGGTTCTGATTTAGGCGTGGTGAGGGATTTCCAACAAGCTCCCAAGTCAATGCTGCTGGGTGGCAAGATAGTGTGTAAAAAGATCAAAAAATCTGAGTAGTTCAGGATGTGTAAGAAGGCTTTTCTTTTCTAACTTTGGACTCAGAGGCCAGTAGAATAGCTGGAAGGAGCGGTGCAGGTAAAGGAATATAAAATAGAGGAGTTCTGGAGAGGATGAAGCCAAAGCGTCTAATGTTGGTGTAGACGAGGTTTAACGGGGATCCTCATCAGCACTCAGAAAGGTTACGTTCGACTCCCTGTGCATGTGGTCGCTGCCTGTCTCAGGAACAGACACTGAGGCCCTGCGAGGAGCCTGAGCCAGTTCAATACAGACTCTGCATTTCAGTTGACTGAGAGCTTATGAAGCCCAAAATCAAAATGAAAAGCAAGAATAAGGCACCGGAAAGGTACCTATGCTGGCTTCAGGTAAATTTGTATTATGGTATAAGATAACTTCAGAGAGGGACCAAGCAGATGGTATAATAGTTACATTGCTGGACTCCCACGTAGTCAACCGTAGTTCGAGTCCCAGGCCCAGTGGCTTAAAACTCACACTCATGCTGGGCGCATGTGCGTGCGTGCCGAAAATCTCAGAGGAGAATGGAGGAGAAGAGACTGTGGCCAGTCCCCGGGGGATGATTTCTCACTTTCTGTCTCTCTGTCTGTATCTCTGGCCAGTACACACAACCCATAGCAAAAATCTCTCAAAAAAACAAAGAAACAAAAAACCTAATACTTCCAGGAAGGACTTACTTGGGAAAGGTCTATGTGCTTTTTCTTCCCAAACCTAGGATGGATGAAAAGGACCCAGTGTTGTACATGTGATGACCAGAGATCTCTACTGAGAAGACTATCATTGCTTCCTTCAAAAGTTAAATGTTGTACTGATACATGAATAAAGACTGCTGTATCAACCCAGACAATTAAAAAATTAACCACTATTCCAGTTTTCCTAGAGTTACGATTCCCCCGTTAATAATTGAAATCTCTGGCATCCTTTCTCATTTGAAGTTGTCTTCAATAAAGACCGTCTGAGTGGCCAACACTCCTCTTGTTCTTCATGCCCACATCCACCAATACCCTTTGGTCATTTAAGGTTTAAACGTAGAATCAGAATATCTCCGGGAATCACTATTGCAAAACCATGACCATTTCCATCGCCAACCAACAGGGTGAGCCCCGACTGCCAGCACCAAGGCCATCTGAACAACCAGCGCCCAGAGCACTCAGCTCCTGACCCCGGGGAAGGGGCCAAAGTGGAAGAGCTGCCAGAAAGTGAGCTCACCAGGCACGTTTCCGCAGAGATGGATCCGAAGGGCACCCGGGTGCTCCTGGGCGTGAGCACACACCAGCCTGCCCTCGGCAAGGTTGCTCACCCACAGTGCAAGTCTCGCCTCTAACGAGGTGACCCCACAGTCTCAGCGGAGACCTGCAGCCCACATTCCCACCGGCCCGACATGAACAATCCTCCTTTTCCTCAAAGGCCATGAGGAAAACAGACGTCACTGGGTGTTCTACAAGCCCGCCTCCTCCTCCAAGTCTGCCGACTGCTCCTTGGCTCGGCACGTCACCGATGCTGGCGATCTCGCGATCCCTCGAACTCAGCCCCGCGTGTCCACTCGAACACTCCCCACATCTCATACCCTTTGTTGTCTCTACCAGGCTTTTTCTTCTCTATTTTTAAACTGTTTCTTACATTACTACTCACACTACTTTAAAGCTCATAATAGGTTTAAAATGGATATTCACAAGCTAGGACTTAGCAAAGTCTTAGAACTAAAGTGTGTATCTGTCGGTAAAGTTATTTCCATTTTACCAACAAGGAATTAGAAGCTGCATGAGTGAAAGACACGCGGAAACAAGCTGCTAGTGAAGACATGACTTCGCCTCCCCTCCCTGTCCCCAGTCCTCACACGCATCACACTTTATTTTTTTTAAAGAGTTGAGGGCTGGCCCCACAGCCAGTACTGAAGGGAGTAGGATCCCCCATAGCCTGTAGTGCCTCAGATCCCAACAGGATCAAAAAATGGAGACGGGATTGCCGCATAACAGCACCCCACTGTGGGGGGCGGGAGCTGTGCTTTCTCCCTCTACCTGTTCCTGGAGAGCAGACGTCAAAAATGAAATAGGGTAAGATAAAGTATGTTTCAGAAAGTCCAGTAAGAAGCGTCTCAGAGGCCGGGCTGGAGCACAGGTGAGCAGCAGGGGGCGCCCTCCAGGTTACTGCTCTGGCCCCGTGGCCCCTTAATTAGCCCCCACTGCGGCCCAGAGGCTGTGAGGCCCCTAATGCTTGTCCTTTCTTGATTTCTTTTCACTTGACTAATCTCACTTGCTCCTTTTTCCTTTACGAGACAGGTATGACACATTCCCTTTCACACCGGAGAGGTTCCGGGTTTTCCACATTTACTCACACCTGCACAGCTCTTGAGGAAGTAAGGGATCCAGGCGAGGTCGGGCCTGACCCCGGGCCTGGGCCCGCTCCGGCCATCAGCAGGAACACCTGGTGACAAATCCTAAATGCTCCGTTAGAGCACTTTGGGAAGGTCTGAACAAGAACGTGAGCAGCTCTGTCCGCACAGCACGAGTTTGGAAACGTAAAAGAAGATTACGGGAGCCACAGCAACCCACTTGGGACAGGAGGCAGGACGAGCTGGGCTGGAGGGCAGCCAGGTCTCTAGAGATCGGGTCACAGGCCAAACTGTTCTCTGTCACCAGCTGGACAAACAGCACATCATCTTCATTCTTATCTGCATATTTATACATTAGATTAAAACGTCTTCAGGTCTTAAACTGAGAAGTTGGAAACATTTGTGAAATCGCTCTTCAGCAAATGTGCAAAGTGTCTCTCCTGTTCCGTGTGGCTTCTTCCTTAACTGAAAGACACTACGGAAAGGGGAAGACAGAGGGAGAGAGAGGAGGGCCTGAACCTGCATCTCCTCTGAGAGGGGAGAAGGAGAGGGAGCCTGAAATCCACACCCACAAAGCAATCCACCCAGAGGCTGAGGGACTCCAGCATGCTCCTCAGGCACAGCAGCTGCACGCAGATGCAATTCACCCCTCTGCCTACCCCTGCTCTAACCGAGCTCCATCTGGAAGAAAAACCAGGAAGCCAGATACAAAATCTATCCCGGGAAGAGGTGGTTTCAAAAAGCAGCTGCACGGATTTCAGAGAGCCACGGAGACGCTCCTGCCACAGGACCACATCTCTCTCCCTCGTCCCCTCTCTGCTCAAACCCAGGCTTGGCAGAAATGGACACGCGTGGGGTCGGTCACGGTCACGGTGATGTGTGCGCCTCCCAGTCCCGGGCCAGCACTTACTGGTCAGAGCTGTGGTCATCAGCTGCGAGGCCAGCGAGGGAGAAGCACCCAGACACAATGGAGCCCATGAGAACGTGTGTAAGTCCCTAATTGTCCTTTCTAATTTTGGAGCCATGTGACTGCACTGCCCGCAGCACCACGGCCAGTCCGAGCACCAGGGAGCTGGACCCCGGGGCACAGGCGGCTCTGCTCCTCCCTAGGAGGCCATGTCCATCCGATCGGAGGGCGACCGGGCTCCGGCTGGCGGGGCGCTCTGCCCGACGCTCCCTCAGGGCACCTGCCAGGGGTTAACGATTCCTGCCCAGATTCACACCGCGATTTTCAGAGGCTCTTTTACCTTATTGCGTGATGGACTGGATATCCCAAAGGGACACGGTGCCTTAAAAGTCAAAGAGTGAGACAATACTCCAAGAAAGCGTCCTCCCAGCCTGTGAACGCGAGTATTACGTGTCTGGGGTGATCTTTCTCTTCGATCTGCATGGGAGGTAAGAGGGACGGCATGTCCCCTGGCCACCAATGCATGGCTCAGGCCGGACGGGAAGGTGCTCGTGAGAGAGGGACCCGAGTCGCTGAAGTGCTAACATCCCAATCAGGGTCCCCAGTGCTCCAGCTTTCTTTAAAGCAGCAGCGCGGCAGAGAACAACGTCGCCCTGGGCTCAGAGTAACTCACTGTCAATACTGTCACCAACATAATCTTTCCTGACAAGTCACACGGTGAAACAGAAAAGGACTTGCACACATACTTCTGTAATACCCAAACAAACACGTTTTTGTTTCACACTGGTTGGTCCTGTTCCAGGACTTTCATGAGATCATTTTTACTGTAAAGATGATTTAAGAATTCAGTTTAGCACAGGGTCCAGGAGCTGACTGCCTGGGTCCAAGCGCTAAGTGCCACTTACCACCTATGTGACCTTGAGCCAATTACTTAACCTCTCTGTGCCTTCATTTTCTTATCCAGAAAACTATTCCATTAATAGTTCCTTCCTTTCTCCTAACTTATTACAGGAATTAAGCACCATATAGTTATTCAACATATACAACTGATGGGCCACATCTGATATAAAATTATCTTTAGAAACCAGCTAAAGTAACTTTGGAATAGTTTCTCCTAGCCGACAACTAACATTTGATACATTCAAATCAACACCCCGGTAGGGACGGACTTAGTTTCTCCGGTTCCTGTCTGTGGCATGTCGCAGCAGCACCGTGGGGAGGGTCACTCCTCTCATTCCCTTCCCTTGTGCTCCCCCCGAGCTGCTCACTTCCTCCCACACCGTCAGACCCTGCCCACTTTTCTTTTCTTTCTTTTTTTTTTTTTGGAGAGGTTTTTGCTATAGGGCGTGTGCACTCACCAGAAAGACAGAGAGAGACAGAGACACAAAGCGAGAAATCACCCCCCAGGGGGGATGGTCACGCCGCAATCCCTTCTCCTCCATTCTCCTCTCGGGATCTTGGGCACACACACACACACGCGCCCGGCGTGAGTTTTAAGCCACCAGGTCCGGGACACACACTGCAGTTGACTACATGAGAGTCCAGGGACATAGCCATTATGCTAACTGCTGGTCCCCAGACCCTGCCCACTTCTAAGAGGACAGGACAGGCCAGAGGCAGGAGACAGGGCAAGGCATGTGCACGTTTCATTTCTCACTTTTCTTTGGTAAATATCAAGTGCATTCATAAAATGGAAATGTATTTTCCTTTGAATTCCAACACACTGGCCCTGGGTGCATGGTGGGGAAGCAGGCCATGTAGACAGGCATGCACTCAGCAGTGTAGCCTGTGCTTCCTGTGTCTCCTCTGAACCTCTTTAACGCAGGAAGAATTTCAAAAGGCTGCCCATTGATTGCTTTAAAAATGTATGGAAACATGTTTATTATTGACTTGGTAAGCCCTTCCTCAAATCGAACACATGCCACCACCTCCAACCACCGCCAGCTCTACATTTAGAACTTTGTTTCTGGAAAACAGACCCACTCAGACTTGTCTCTACAGACACACGGCATGAGAGAAATAGATGAAAAGAAAGAATGGATGACTCAAGACATCAGGCAGCCTAGAATGGAGGCACTTGGCCTAGGAGCCCGGGGACGTGGCACAAAAATTGTCACTAGAAACTGACGAGGTGCTATCGTTTGACCATGTCCCCAGATCCATGCACTGAGGCACTGGAATGTGATTCAGAGTGAAACCTGGTCCAACGATGGTGCTGAAAGCAGGGGCTTTGGGGAAGGGGTCAGGATTCAGCTCACCAGTGTGGGGCCCTGTGACTGATTCATGGTGGGTTTCTGAGGACAGGGAGCGAGGGACAGGCACACGTGGACACCGACCTGGACCTCCTGGTCTGCCGTGCTGGGACGCAGCCACACTAGCCCCCGTACCCCCCGCAGAGAGGCAGCCCCTGGACCTGGGCGCTCCAAACCTTAGCTGAATTAACTCTAATTTTATAAATCACCCGACCCCAGTATTCCTGTTAGCAGACTAAGACACGTGGTTGGGGTAATTCACCCCATCAAACTGGGACACAGATCCTTTATTATAAAATAAGGTTATCTGAGGACCCCTTCAATCTGTAAAATGTCGTATTTCTTCAACCCACTCGACTGACACAGTTCCTCTGGAGTTGCGACTTCTCTGACACACCAAAGAAAGAAGAAGATAAAAATATGAGAGTTTTCCAGTTTCTTTCAAATGCCTTAGGGTCCAGCCCTGTGGCCTGGTGGTGAGGGAGCCAGAGCTCACAGAGCTAACTTCATGGCACGAATCCTAGCCCTGGCAACTTAAAAAGCAGGCCAGGCACTCGTGCCCCAAATCCCGACAGGATGGAGAGAGAGAAGGGGCTGCAGCATGACCACACCCCATAGAGGGTGCCTTCTCCCTTCCCCTCTCCTGCAAGTAAGTGCACGTGCCTCTGGCAAGTTTAAAATAAATAATAAATAAATAAAGTCTCAGGATTATTAAGCATGCCTTATTTTTTTGTCCCTGAACAGAGACATATTACAAAATAAAACGTCCTCTCCCCGTAACCACCTATTCTCTCGGGCCAACTGGAAGAACACAAAACAGCATGTCCTGTCCGAGTCACCAGCAGAGCTCAAAGGAAGGGGGAGGGCCACAGTCAGGAGTCACTTCCGGGGCTGCAGAGAGGCCAGGCCGGCTCTGCATGAGGCCACTTCGCAGTCAGTGTGTGGTCCCTTAATGCGAGGCAGGATCTCATGGTTTGACAACGACAGGGGACACGGCTGGAAATGCACCTCAAGACAGCCTCAAGGGTGCCTCTGTGCAGCTGAGAGGCTGAAGTACTGAGACTTAACCTCTTCACCGCTCAGCTCTGTCCACACTGACGACCAGCCCCTCAGGCCAGCCACGTGCAGACCACGGCCTAGTCTCGGGGCACAAGCTGTAAGCCTCCCACCTAATCTCTCCCCCTCAGACTGGGATGTTTATTTACACCCACACTCCCCACCCCGCCATGGCTGCTGGACACCCTCTCAACCCCGAGCACCTCGGCCCTGACCTGTTTTTGACATGTAACATACAACTTCCACAGACCCCAGGAAGTTGGGTTGGAATTTCAACCCAAGTTTCTGCTTCCCTGTCTGACAGCAATATTATCACACTTTACAGTGACCCAAGATGACAGTCAAGGCAAAGGATTACGAATGCCCCCTCCACTGCGGGCCGCCCCTCTTCTCAGGCAAAGGACTACAAATGCCCCCTCCACTGCGGGCCGCCCTTCTTCTCAGGAACACCTTCTCTGAGTCAGGGACTCCCTCCCTTCAGGGACCTCCTCTCTCGGGAACAGAGGAAGTCTAACTGCACCTACCGGCAGGTCATCCAGGCACCTACACGAGGCTCTTACTTTGAACCAGGCTCTGCAGTGCTTAAATCCTTCAACCCTCTGAACTTCAGGGTCCCGCAGCACACTATGTACCATTAACCCCATCCTGGAAATAAATCAGTCAGGTTTAAGGGAGAGCGAGGGGCTTACCCAAGTCATTCAGACCACAGTGTGGTGCTTTCGGAACCTTGTGTTTTTTTTTTTTCAGTATCTCACCGGGACCCAGTGAGATAACCCACATCCACAGCCCATTTCAGCAAGTGCTCAGATACAAGGTTAGAAGGGGCCCGTCCTGCATTTGCTCATCCACTGGGCTATGAACCTATAGACCTGTTACAGAAAATGCTTAACACAGGGCCAACTGCTCAAGAAGAAGAGGCCCATTGGAAACCAATACTACAATATTGACTCCAAAAAGAAGAATTGATGGTTTTTAAAATAGCTTTAAAATAGTTCATCCCTATTTAACCTTCTCTCCACCATCACCCCCACACGCAGAGGAAAAATATATCAAAACTAACTTTTGTAAGAGCTTTATGAAGTTTGGCAACCTCTGCTCAGTGATGGAGACAGGAGACAGGCAGCTGACCTGGGATGATACGAAGAATGAAATGCCGGGTGAGCCGTAGATAAACAGGGAGTCCCCACATGAGGGTGCCGTGCATGCCCCCTTCTGTGATTCGCCATTTTTGGTTCCCTAATGGACGGACGTCCTAGAGCAGAGGGAGGGAATGAATCTGCACCACCTGGACCAAGGGCTCTGCTCCGTCCACACCCGGAAGTCAGACCCTTCTCCACCACTTCAGGGACAGAAGGCAGCCGGGTAATGGGAACCCGGAGAACTAGGGCTGGAAGACTCTGGGGAGCAGCGAATCCAGCACCCTGGATGTGCAATGAAGGAATCTCCGAGTTAGTCCAACCACCTGCTCACCAGTCACCCACCGACGTCAGCGCCGGCATCAAAGCCACGACCTCTCGGCCCCAAGCCGCCGCCCTCCGAGCTGCACCATCAGAGCCGGTCATACTGACCTCCCACAGATCCGTGTCCAGTACCCAAAGGCCTCTGGCAATCCAGGAACTACTGCAGAGCAGAACGCTACAGCTTGCCAATTTGGCAAACGGCTACGGTAGACTCTGCCTGACCCTGGGCCCCAAATTACTTTTTACTCCCGTCATTTGCACATATCCACAGAAACTGGCCAAATGCTTTTTCGTTTGTTTGTTTAAAGAGAGGTTTTTCTATAGGGCACATATATTCACCAGAAAGACAGAGTAAAAGAGAGAAATCACTCCTCAAGGGGAATGGCCACACTGCAATCCCTTTTCCTCCATTCTCTTCTCAGGATTTGGGGCACACATGTACCAGCACCCAGCATGATTTTCAAGCCTCCAGTTCTGGGACTCAAACCATGGTCAGCCAGGTGGGAGTCCAATGCCTTAACCACTATGCCACCTACTGGCCCTGGCCCAAATGCTTTTAAAATAAATCCCACAGATTTCCCAAAGAGAGCCTGCTACACAAACCAGCACCACGAAAGGAATGAGAATGGGATGAGTACCTGCCCCAGAAAGCAAGCTCAGGGCTGCCCTTCGTGTTGAAGGTGTCACTGGCGTCGTTCAGCCCATTGGTGACCCCAGTAGAGTAGCCCATCACGATGCCGCCATCTGACGAGACACTCAGGACTTCCTGCTGCTCTCCCGCCGACGTCCTCTCCAAGAACTGCCCGCCCTCCTTAATGCGCTGCTGAATCATGGGAGTGAGGGGCATCTCGAAGCTGAAGTAGCTGTCTGGCTCCGAGTACAGCGTCTCCAGCGACTCTGCACTGTAGTACAAAGACGTGTTGTCCAGGATGGTTTCAAACTGGGAGCTGTACACGTCGGTGGAGTCCTCGGTATACCCGGGCCCGAGGGTGTCATCTTCTCCTCCCCTAAGGTGCTCCTCTTGCTCAAGGATCCTGGAGAGTTCATCAGAATGAAGAATTTCAATATCAGGTTAACCATTTCAAAAGGATCACGTTGTGGGAGACCAGCAGTTAGCGTAATGGCTATGTCGCTGGATGCCCATGTAGTCGACCATGGTTCGCGTCCCGGACCCGGTAGCTTAAAACTCATGCCGGGTGCGTGTGCATGCATGCCCAAGATCCCGAGAGGAGAATGAGGAGAAGGGATTGCGGCGTGGCCAACCCCCCTGGGGGGTGATTTCTCGCTTTCTGTCTGTCTCTCTCTGTCTGTCTGGTGAGCACACGTGCCCTACAGCAAGAACCTCTCCAAAAAAAAAAAAAAAGGATCACATTGTGTAGCTCTAACGCTCATAATCACGGAGCTTGGACCTTAGTAATGTATTTGGGAAGGGAGAGACGAAACAGTGGAGGGGAAGAAATCCTAGCATACCTGGGCTCCCACACTACAAATAACTTAGGAAGTTTCAAACTGGTTTCCGAGGGTATGAATACATCTAGTCCAATGACTATTATTTCTTCACATTAGCCAAATAAATTCTAAAAATTTAGATTATCTACAACTATCATTTTTAATATTAACATGAGCAGATACATATATGATGTAAACTTGATAGAGTCAACTTTCGATAAAAATACACTAAAAGGGAACCAGCAGTTAGTGTAATGGCTATGTCGCTGGACTCCCAAGTAGTCGACTGCGGTTTGCGTCCCAGACCCGGTGGCTTAAAACTCACGCCGGGCGCGTGTGTGTGCGTGCCCAAGATCCCAAGAGGAGAATGGAGGAGAAGGGATTGTGGCGTGACCATCACCCCTGGGGGGTGATTTCTCGCTTTCTGTCTGTCTCTCTCTGTCTGGCGAGCGCACGCGCCCTATAGCAAAAACCTCTCAGAAAAAAAAAAATACACTAAACTTTCATCAGTCTACTAATACTTTCTGATGTAAATGAGACCAAATGCCCTCAGAGGATAGCTGGATCCGAATCCCAGGGCTGCCCCCTGCTGACAGTGAAGGGGCATTGCAGAGATTTCAGGTGCAAAACGAGGCAGCCAATGAATGACCTAAAAAAGCCCAGAGGTGTGTTTATTGAAAGGCTAATCCAAACCCTGAGAAACTGGGAACAACTTGGAAGTTAATACCTGTGTATTAATAGGCATAGGCCGTTAATAGTGGTACACAGAATAGAATACGAATATGCAGTCTATTCTTCAAATATTAAAACTATTGGGATAACTTAGTAAATGGGAAATTAGTGAAAACTTAGTTAACATGAGGATAACTTAGTAAAACTCACAATTTGGGAGATAGATCAGTGGTAAGAGGAAGAAAGAGGTCGAGTTGGAAAAGCCTGGAGCTAGTGTTCGGGGGTGCCAAGTACTAGCTAGTCATCTCTGGCAACTTTCCCTGCCTCCTGAGCCTCGGACTCCAATAAGCAGAAATAAGAAATAGCAGTTACCTATTAAGGATCTTGTAAGTAACCTACATTCCTAGGTATAACCAGAACTCACACTGAACAATGAAGTGGCCTTTGCTGTTTTTAAATTACTGAAGGTCCATGCACCAAATACTATTCCAGCTTTACGCCTCTTGAATGGCTTGCTGTTGCTTTTCGATAAAACCGGAAGTTCCCACGCCATCTCTCCACGCTCTTCCCAACGCCCTCCCCTGCGCCTTGGCTCCATCCATTCTGGGAGGGTTTCACATCTTCAAAGCTGACGTAGGGTCTTTGCTCCCCACACAGGAAACACCCCGTGAATCCCTTCACCCTTCATGAATCCAACAGTCCTCCTGTGTACCTGCGCTGTTCTCTCCTTCTGGAATATTCTTCCTCCCTGCCATGCCAGCCTTGGCCTTGCTAACTCTTAGCACTCCTATAGTTTCAACTTAATTACCAGAATGGCCTTGTCCAAGCCATCAGCTGAAGGACCTCTCTCCTCATCCAAATGGTCTCTTCTAGTGTGTGTCCGTTCTCTCCCACCACAGAACCCCGTATGATCTGTGGTGGTATACTTATTAAAGTGTTTATGGGGCCGACCTTTATGTCAGCAGAACACTCCACGAGACTGGAGGCCACAGACCAGATCTATTTAGAGCAGTCCTGCATGTCCAACATCAAGCAAGATAATAAAAAGGTATGTGGAATGGGAGGGGAGGCACGAGGACAGGAAGGATGAATTGCTTATCTGAACCGCAGACGTCCAGATTCCGGTGGGAATATGAACACTGGGCCATCTGGCACGGGACAAGGCTGCTGTTGAGGACGTCTCGACACGTGACGTGCCAGTGCAGGGACTGAGGGGAGAATCAGATAGATCCCCTCAGCGAGCATCGCTGGGGGATTTGGAAACTGTGGAGAAAAAGGCATCTCCTATACCAAGTGAAAAACTAAGAACAAAAAACCCTTCGGCCTGGACACAGAGGTTCCCTACACAAATATACAACGTGTTGTCTTAAGGACTCAGACAAGAAGACACGATGCAGATTTGAAGACAGAACACAACGAACAGCTTCGCCATGTGGAGCACTATCAGGAGCCGGCTGGTGGCGTGGTGATGAGGGCGGCTAGATCCCACGGGGCCCACTGCACATTTCAAGTGCTGGACCCAGCTGCTGGGAAATCTTTTGGGTGTGTGCGTGAGTGCCCAGGGTCCTGAAAAGGGAATGGAGGACCCCAGGCAGCGCACTCGCTCGTGCTCATCCTCTCTCTCTCTCTCTCTCTCTCTCTCTCTCTCTCTCTCTCTCTGTCTCAATCCAGCAAGTGCACATACCCTATAACAAAACCTAGGGAAAAAAATAAATAAAAAAGGAACACGTTCTGGGGAGACTAGGATCGAAGGAAGATGGGCCACGTCTTCCATTCGCCCAGGTGTGGATCTCAGAAATGTAGGGGAAGACCAGGAAGTACCAGAAGGTGCCACGTTCACTTATCAAGGCTACAAATCAACACACCTTCCCCCTGTATGGAAGGATCCCCACGTTGACTACCATGGAACCAACCAAGTTAGAGACTCTACCTCTGGCCTTCAGAGATTCCTTTCTAATTAGAGAAGCGAGTGGGCCCGACCCAGCAGCTCTGAGGTCACACATATGCAAGCTGCACGGCAGGGCTGTGAGCAGCTGGACCGTAACGTCCAGTGCCGCACCCACGGGAAATGCCTACGTCAGCATGTACTGACTACACGGGGTATGTCGGAGGAGCCTGAATCATTCATATTATTAGAAACAACCGTACAGTATTTCAGTTACCTTGATGCTGGAAAACTTCAAACAAAATGTTACTAATGGATGCAGAGTTGAGTGTTCACAGTCGCTTCAGAATTCTGTCTACCTGGTCTGTGCCTAGTGGACAACTTTCTTACAAGATCACTTGAAAATCTGAGAAATTTCAAAGGACCTAGTGCTCATGTAATTTCTCTTCCATTCTTTGGGAATGAGGGCCCAGTGTGTGGTGAGTCGGGTGCGCACGTCTAACAAGGGGAAAAGGTTTCCTAGGCTAGCACCAAGTACCACGGGGAGCGGGCTACCTGCGAACTCACCTGTTCTGGTCTCTCTCCAGTTCAGATTTCTTCTCGAGATGCTGCCTGCTGTCCTTGAGGAAGACCTCATCCTCTCCACTCTCAACGAGAGGCACGGGGGAGACCGTCCCTGAGCTAGTTCCCGGTCTCTGTGCAGGACCCTTCCAGGTTGCATCCCAAACACTCGTGGTTTCCCTAACGGAGCTGCACCCCCCAGCAGACGGGATGCAATGGCTTGGCACTTGGGAAAACTCTCTGCTGCCAGGAGAAGCTGTCCTTTCCAGCGAGGTCTCAAAATCTGCAGGATGCTGGGTTTCTTTCTTCTCTCCTGTCCACAAAATCTCCACCCCTTGAAACTCCACATGTTTGACCCGGCCTGAGCGTCCCATGGAGCTGCCTCGGTCATATACCCTGGGGTGCTCTCCCCCAACACGAGACCTCTCCTCTTTCAGAAAACCAACGCTGCCCGCAGAGCTGTGGGTCACTGCGGGGTTCCCCGGGGAGGACACAGGGCAAGCTGGTGCCTGCGTCCCTTGCCGCCCATTCTCAGTTATCTGGGAAAGTTCTGCCTGAGTTTGTCCAATTAACAGAGCCGTCAGATCCTTCTGGATGCTCAAATCAAAACGATCCTCGCTTGTCACTTCAGCTGAAAGAGGTATATCTGGTGATTGCTCTTGGCCAGCAGGGAATGGTTTCTTGGCTCTCTGTGTCCTATGACGGGCAGTATCCAGTTCTTTCCCCTCCAGCTGAACTGAAAGGCCAGAAACAGCATCTCCATCCGGTACCTTTGTAGCCTGTAATGTTCCCGAAGCTATTCTGGCTTCTGTGGCTTTCAGAGCTGAAATCAAAGAGTCAATGGGCTGTAAACTTTGTTCCTTGAGGTGACTGTGAGAGGAGGCCTCTCTGACATCTTTTGGTCCTTTCGTAACACTGTCCAGCACAGAGTGGTGGCCAGAAAGACCCTGGGTCCCCTGCTGCCCTTGAGGGCAACATGGCTGAGACTCTGCATCAAACTCCAGAGAAGCCCTTAGGCCTTCTCCACCGTCCTCCATGGTCCCATACTCTGGAAATTCATTTGTGACATTCGGTGGGAGTAAAGTGCTTCCTCCATGATCGCCTGTGGACAGAACAGATGGACACATGACTTGCTTTAGAACGGCAAGGCCCAGCGCTACTAGTAGCAGGCGCTCCACCACACTTACGTATTTGGTTCTTTCACTGCCTCCTTCCTCCACCACCCTGTGATATGAACACCTCATGACCTCACAGCAGCCTCTTCTATGTGGCCTGCATGAGGGTAACCACAAGTTTCACCATAGAAGGAGGTGATCCAATGGCACACGCCAGAGAGTCCTCACAGGAGGCTTCAGTAACTCAGCACCTCACATGCAAAATGAGGTTAAAATAAGGATACTTTCCAAATATCACTCACGAAACAGCAACTAAAATGTTAACATTGGTCATGACAATGTTAAGATCTCGCCAACAATTATTTGGGGAGTGCAATGTCCGAGACAGACCTTTGGAAAGAAACAACCAATCTGCTAAAAGTCAGTTCACAGATTTTCAGCAAGTCTCCCATACACTGTTGGATTCCTGTGAGGAAAAAAATACTTCCAAACGTTCCCAAAGCATCAGAGTGAAGCCAAAAGGGAATAGGAAACTGAATATGCTGAAAAGGATCTCCAGGACCCAAATGCATGGGTATATTTTCTCACTGTCATTACTTGTTTTAATTGACAAAAAAGGTCACATGTTATGGTATGCAATGTGATGTTTTGATATATGCACATGTAGTGTGATGGCTATATCATACTAATTAAATGCCTGTTTCCTCACATACCTAGTGTTTGTGGTGAAAATATGTAAAAAAAAAAAAAGTACTCTTACCAATTGTCAAGTATTCAACATACTGGTACTTACTACAGTCTACTATGTTGTACAATAGGTCTCCTGAATGTATTCCTCCCATCCAACTTAAATTTGATCATTTTTTTAGAGAGACATTTCCTATAGGGAGTATGCACTTGCCAGAGAGATGCAGAGAGACTGAGAGACAGAAAGCAATAAATCATCCTCTGTGGGGATGATCTCACTGCAATCCCATCTCTATTCTCCTCTCGGGCTTTTGAGCACAGAAGCACACACGCTCGGCGTGAGTTTTAAGCCATCGTGTTCAGGATTTGAACCGCGGTCAACTATGTGGAAGTCCAGTAACGTAACTATTTTCCCATCTGCTGGTCCCAAAATTTGGTATGTTCTGACCAACATATCCCCAATACCCACCCCATTCCTCCAGCCCCATTCTACTCTGCTTCAGTGAATCTCAGATCTTTAGATTCTACATGTAAGTGAGGCTGACAACTAGAGAAAATTTCAACCCTACCCATTTCAATCCTGCCTTACATATAGCCCCAACTTATGAAGCAAAGAAAACAGTAATTAGTAGATATTTACTACAATGGATCAAATTTTCCTATTAAAATGAAAATCAGTGAGAACCGAGAATGGAGATATTCACATAAACACAAAATTTAAACTGGGAGTTAATGGCTGATAGTTGTAGATGAATAGTTATGCTATGAAGCTGTGCTTTAGCTAATAGTTATGCTGTAAGTATCTTATTGTGGTTTTGATTTGCATTTTCCTGATGACTAATGATGTTGAGCATCTTGTCATATGTTTATTAACCACTGAATATGCTCTCAGAGAACTGTCTGTTCTGCTCCTTTGCCCATTTTATAAATGTGTTATCTTTTTATTATGGAGTTGTAAGGATTCCTTATGTTGGACAAAAATTCTTTATCAAACATAAACTTTGCAAATGTTTTTTCCCATTCTGTGGGCTCTTTTCACTTCATTGAAGATGTTGCTTTTCTTTCCTTTTAAATTTATTTTTTGTATTTATGATGGCGAGTGTTCGTGCAAGCATGGGAGAGACAGCCAGCCAGAGTCAGAGAAGCACCTACAAACAGGGTCCCTTCATGCTGGAATTCCTTCCCCAAAGTCCTCCAGTTTGTCAGGATCCCAGGCACCTGTATGCACTCCACATGCCTCAGGGCAACGGGGCTAGGAATCCGAACCCACGGTTGGTCATGCGGCTTCCAGCATTGCATTTCAGTACACCACTGACTATGCCGCAGAGGCTGGGCAAATGGTGTCTTTTGAAGCACGAAAGTTTTTAATTTCGATAAAAATCCAATTGAGCTTTCTCCTTTTTCATTGTGCTTTGGTGTCATATATACCAAATCATTGTCTAATCCAAAGTGATATATGTTTACTGTTTTGGTCTAAGAATTTACAGTGTTAGTTATTACATTGTTATTTGATTCATTTTCAGTTAATTTTTGTATACAGACCAATGAAGACCAACTTAATTGTCTTTTTGTACATGGATATATGGTTGTCCTAGCACTGTTTGTTAAAAAGAATATTCTTTCCCCATTGAATTGCCTTGATATTCTTGTAGAAAATCAATAGACCGTAAGTATAAAGGTTTCATTCTGTACTCTCAATTCTGTTCCATCAAACTAAACACCTATCTTTATGTTAGTATAACACTGTCTTGATTACCGTGGCTTTAAAATAAGTAAAATCTTGAAGTGTGAGTTTCCAACTTTGTTCTTTGTTTTACAGGCACTCTAGGCAGTTTGTATTTCCCGTATGAATTTTAGGATCAACTTGTCAGACAGCTGAGATTTTGAAAAGGACTGGCATGCATTTATACACTCTTGGGCTTCCTAACAAGAAGTGACAGTGACAGCACATCCTTTGATTCATAGCCACCGCACTCCTCTCATTTATTAATCTTCTCTCATTTCATTCAACAACATTTTATAGTTTTAAATGTACACATTTTGCATTACTTTTGTTAAATTTATTCCCCCGAGTATATTACTATTTTGGTAATATTATCAGTGGAAGTTATTTTTCTTTATTTCATTTCGGACCATTCATATATAGAAATACAACTGGATGCTGTTTCTTGGCCTTGTATCCTGCAACCTTGTTGAACTTGCGTTTTAGCTCTAATAGCATTTTTGGAATTTCCTTAGGATTTCCCACATACAAGATCACATCATCCATGCACAGAGGTAAGCTAACTCTTCCTTTTCAGCCCCAATCTTATCATTCCCAGTGTACTTTCTCTTAACTCCTCTTCAAATATGTTATGCCAGATCAGCAGGCAGCATGAAAGTTAAGGTGCTGGATTCCCACACAGCCAACTGCATTTTGAGTCCCTGTGGCTTGAAAATCACACCAGGTGCATGTACATGGGTGCCCAAAATCCCCAGAGGGGAGACGGAGAAGGGACTGTAATATAGCCATCTCCCCTGGAGGAGTGATTTCTCCCTTTCCCTCTCTCTGTCTCTTTCTGGCAAACACATTCACCTTATGGCAAAAACCTAAAAAAACTAACAAACAAACAAAAAAACAAATATGTTATGCCATAGCTGAGGCAGGGGTTTGGCACATGAATACCTTTGAAAGGGTCTAACCCTAGTACCTGCTGGAAATAGTTAACCAGATGGACACCTGAGCTATATACTTCTCGGTTTCGCTCAACCTCTTCTTACTTGGACACACCTTTTTGATTTCCATCATGATGTGATCAGATTATCTTCACCTTTCAAAAACCAACTGGAACCCCTCTCCTTAATTATTCTCTTAGTCACCAATCATTAGAAGAAGTTGCCTTTCATCCTTATAAATGTCAAAATCATTTTAGCTGTGTATTATATATAGTGCAAATACATGAACTAAACAGTAGACATGTTAGATCACATCCTATAGCTTCAAAGATTACAACGTTTAACTCATCATAAATGTTTTAAGAAAACTGATGAGTGACGACTGAAGCCGTGGGTCTACACAACACCCAAGCGTGGTACAATGGAATCCACTCAACAACAACGGAAAAGTTGAACTTCATGATTCGGGAGCCTACTTTGTTATAAAAGTTTAAACTGCTATCTATAAAACAACTATGAAAATAAATACTGGCCCAGAGAGAAGTGATCACAAAGTAATTAAGAAAAGGAGCTGCTAAGCAATTTGATAATTCCTTCACTCCATTTTTAATATGTTTCATTGAAATGGCCGTCAGAAAGAGAGCCCAAACCCATCAACTATGGGTAAACGCTCATGTTTGATGCGACAGCTCTGCAAATGGTCAAAAAAGCTAAGATCAATTAAAAGGGGGAAGGACAAGAAGCCCAGCCACAGTGTCATATGCTGCTAAGAAACTGCTCTCCCGGCTGGGATGACATGGGAGGCCTGGATTTGATTACCCGTCCAACCTAAAGGTCAGGCCCACTGGTGTTACCTGTAATCCCAGCAACCTGGGAGGCTGAGGCAGGAGGATTTTTGAGCCTGAGACTCACCTGCACAATATAGTGAGACGCTATCTTTAAAAAGAGTTGGGTAGGGGGCTAGCAGGAGGCATGGTGGTTAAGGAGCTGGATTCCCACATGATCAACCAAAGTTCGAGTCTCAGATCTGGTGGCCTGAAAATCAAGCTGGGCATGTGTGCCTGTGTGCCCAAAATCCTGAGAGGAGAATGGAGGAGAGGGCTGTAGTGTGGCCATCCCCCTGGGGAGTGATTTCTCACTTTCCCTTTCTCTCTCTCTCTCTGGAAAGCACACATGCTCTATGGCAAAACCCTCAATAAAATAAAATAAAGAAAGAGGAAAAAAAGCCAGGTAAGGTAGCCATGCCTATAGTCCCAGCTAGGAGACTGAGGAAGGAAGGTCCTGACATGGCAAGACTCTGCGTTATTTTTTTTTTTAAAGAGTTTTTTTTTTGTTTTTATTTTATTTATTTATTTATTTATTTTTGGGAGAGGTTTTTGCTATAGGGCACGTGCGCTCGCCAGACAGACAGAGACAGAGAGACAGAAAGCGAGAAATCACCCCCCAGTGGGGGCTGGCCACGCCGCAATCCCTTCTCCTCCATTCTCTCTTGGGATCTTGGGCGTGCACACACATATGCCTGGCGTGAGTTTTTTAAGCCACCGGGTCCGGGACGTGAACCGCGGTCGACCACGTGGGAGTCCAGCGACATAGCCATTACACTAACTGCTGGTCACCCGACTCTGAGTTATTTTTAAAGAATAAAATAAGGGGACCAGCAGGTGGCATGGTGGTTAAGGCGCTGGACACTCCCACGTGGCCAAGCGCGGTTCAAGTCCTGGACCTGGTGGCTTGCTTTCACACTATTTCTCTATCTCTCTTTCTCTGTCTCTCTATGATCAAATTAAAATAAACGAATGAATAAATAAAATTTAAAAAATAATAAAATTGAAAAAAACACAGTAAAAAAGGAGGGGGTAGAGGGGGGGCAAAAGCGAAGTCCCACATGACAAACAGCTTGCTTTCCTACTCTCCGAAGCACTCCTGGTCTAAGTTTACTACTCTAGTAAGTTTTACTTACTTTTCAAACTGATGAAGGACAGGCATGAACCAAAGAAAATAAATGTTCCGAGAGGCTAAACAACCCGACCAAGGTAGGTGTCCAATGAAGTGTTACACAACAGAACTAGAAGTCGGGACACGCTGGGTGCTTCTGCCTCTCAGGAGTTTTCCCCTCCTGGGAAAACCTGGAGGCCGCCGACCTGTGGGCCCTCATTTCCAATAGCAGCAAAGTTCATAAACCGAGGAGGGAGGGAAAAGGCCTTCCGACGGCAGCTCCTGGGCAGGAGCAGCCTCCATCAGAGGCCCCTGGTCGGAGCACAGTCACAGGGTTCGGCGGAACAGAGAGCAACTTTGAAATAAGGCGCCCCTTTGTCCACTGCCAGAGCAGTCTGTCTGCTGTTCGCATTTCGTGTTATAGCCTGCACTGTCCTCAACAACCGGCAAAGCTTTGCACAATATTAATCTTGACTCTTCACTTAGAAATCCTGCTTTATTCCTTACGTTTAAAAATGGAAATGACTTATGCTAGGTGATTATTAAAAAAAAAAAAAAAAAAAAAAAAAAAAAACAACTTCTTTCATTTTAAAAAACTTTTATTGGGACCAGCAGTTGGTGTACTGGCTATGTCGCTGGACTCCGATGTAGTTGACAGTGATTCAAGTCCCAGACCCGGTGGCTTAAACTCATGCCAGGTGCATGTGCGTGCGTGCCCAAGATGCCGAGAGGAGAATGGAGGAGAAGGGACTGTGGTGTGGCCATACCCCCGGGGGGTGATTTCTTGCTTTCTGTCTCTGTCTTCTGGTGAGCACACGCACCCTATAGCAAAAACCTCTCCATAAACAAAATGAAACAACAACAACAAAAAACTTTTCTTAGGGCCAACAGGTGGCGTGGTGGTTAAGGCATTGGACTTCCACATGGCTAAGTGCAGTTCAAGTCCCAGACCTGGTCACTTAAAAATCACACCGGGCACATGTGTGTTTGTCCCAAATCTTGTCAAGAAGAGAATAGAGGAAAAGAGATCGCAGCATGGCCACCCCCCCTGGGGAAGTGATTTCTCACTTTCCCTCTCACTATCACTTTGTCCAGCGACCACACATGTCCTATGGCAAAAATCTTAAAAATAAATAAACAAAAGATGGTATTCTCTGCTGCTATTTAAAACAGGACTATGGGCACTTCCTATTAAACGACTGCTTCCAAATCCTTTCAGTCGTTCAGCAAATGTCCATCGATTGCCCGCTATGGCCCTGAATAGAGGCGACTCGGAACCGAGCCCTGCCAACGCATGGACAGTCTGTCAGGTGTGTCAGAGAGCCCGCCTCGTCAGCGTGTGAGGGGCGTGCAGGGGAGAGGGCCGGCTGCAGGGGAGAGGATGGGTGTGTAAACAGACTCGGAGCAGCATGGGGGGCGCTGGAGCGGGTGCCAGGACACGGGCAGAAAGGAAGGGAATGGGACGGGGAAAGTGGCATCTGCCTCCTCCAGGGGCTGTCCCTCCTCAGCACGGGCCTGGGTCGCCTCGCCCCCTCCACCCCAGCCCCCTCTCAGCCCCACACGCCTCACGTAACGGCTGGGGGAGCACCTGACGTGTTAGCGCCCGGCCTCCCTGCCAGTCTACACCCGTCGCTAATGCAGGAACCGCTTCTCCTCCGGCCTTCCCGCTGCGTCCTGCCCAGCTCTGGTCTCTATCTGTGACAAAGGGATCTGCTAAGTATAAGAGAAGAACTTCAGCACTTGTCTAAATATAAACCACACCCCAGTGGAATCTGAATTAATCAAACGTGCATAGCTTACTGCACTTATTCTTCCCCCAAGGGAATAAAAACGTAGTGTAAAGCGTGTAGGCGGGAACAGAGGGGAGGGACAGGGAGAGTTTTCACTCTCGTGAAATACACAATATTCCGCCCGAAGTGGCCCTTATCTGCCGCTTTCGTCAAATTCCTCACAAACTGGGTTTCCTGTTGTTCAGTGAAGATGCCTTTCCTGATGGGACCAGCAGTTAGCGCAGTGGCTATGTCGCTGGACTCCCATGTAGCTGACTTCAGTTCTAGTCCCGGACCCGGTGACTTGAACTCACGCCGCGCGCATGTTCCTGCGTGCCCAAGATCCTGAGAGAATGGAGGAGAAGGGATTGTGGTGTGGCCGTCCCCCCTAGGGGTGATTTCTCACTTTCTGTCTCTCTGTCTCTCTCTGTCTCGTGCACATGCCCTATAGCAAAAACCTCTTCAAAGAAAAATAAAAATGCTTTTCCTGATGAACTACAGACCCTCTGATTATTTTAAGTTTTTTTTCTTTTGATTTAATATACCAAGAAAGAAATGGGATTGTTTTGAATGTTAATAAGATCAATTTTAGAAGTGCTTTGGGTTATGTATTAAAAGTTCATCTATTTCTGGAACACAGGATAGAACAGTATTGAAAGGAATGGCACAGAAAGAGCTTTCTCCAAACCATGAGGAGAGGACCTGCTCCCACGACTGCTGCAGGCCCTCCGCGGACCGTGAGGAGAGCACCCCCTCCCCACGACTGCTGCAGGCCCTCCGCGGACCGTGAGGAGAGCACCCCCTCCCCACGACTGCTGCAGGCCCTCCGCGGACCGTGAGGAGAGCACCCCCTCCCCACGACTGCTGCAGGCCCTCCGCGGACCATGAGGAGAGGAGAGGACCCCCTCCCCACGACTGCTGCAGGTCCTCCGCGGACCCTGAGGAAAGGACCCGATCCCCACAACTGCTGCAGGCCCTCCGCGGCCTTCCTCAGACCATCCTATTGGAGGACCAGGAAGGGAAATGGATTTTCTTCCACTCTAGCTAGCAAACTCCTCAGAAGAAAATGGTTCATGAAATACAAAACAACAAAACTACCTGGCATACCTACGGCAGACTTGGTCGCTGAAAGCTTGCCAGGAGGGCTTCTGTGTCCCGACAGCACGACTATCACACCTACGCCCACCTCCTCAGGAGAACCACCACCAGGGACTCTGCACTTGCACCTCCTAGGACCTGGGCCTGGCCATTTTTAGGAAGAGGTTTTTCTGCTTGGTCTTTGTTGCCACCAGAATACAAACTCCGAAAGGCAAGAGCCTGTCTGCTTTCTTCTCCATGTACCCTGGGCCTACAACCACCACCGTACCTACAAAATGGGTATTTTTGATGAACCAGTGCATCAAGAATGTCCAAACCAATGTAGCCACTGCGGCAAGGTAGCAGTGCAGCATTCTGCCACGTGGAGGCCAGGTGGGGGACGGGGACTCAGTTCCCGGGGTGCCTGCACACACGGGCACACATGCCTGATCCTAGCTGGCTAGAGAGGGCGGGACAGGGAGGGTGGGTGCAGACTGCAGTGTGAATCCATGCTGACGGTGCTTGTCTTTCTCTCTCCCTCTGTGTGTGTGTTTCTCTCTCTCATAAAAGAAATGAACAAGCTTTTAAAAAACAGAGTAGTTGGGCCAGCTGGTGGTGTGGCAGTTAAGGAAACACACAGCTGACTGCATGTTCAAGTCCCAGACCTGGTGGCTTGAAAAACACACCAGGGACGTGTGCATGTGAGCCCACAATCCTGACGGGTAAGAGAAAGGCTGGAGAAGGGACTGTGGCCTCACCATTCCCCATGGAGGTGCCTTCTCACTTTGTCTCTCTTTCTTTCTTTCTCTGTCCCTTTCTCTAGTGAGTGTACAAATCCTCTGGCAAAAAAAAAAAAAAAAAAGTAGGGCAGCTGGTGGCGTAGTGGTAAAACACACAGCTCTGCTAGTTGATTCCACATGGGAAGGTTCCTGTTCACATCCGGGGACCTCCCAGCTGATGCCAGGCACACACTTGCCCATGATCCAGGGTTGGCTGAAGGCCGGAGTGAACCATGGCACCAGGACCCTCTCAGAAGGGTTGTTTTGTTTCTCTCTCTCTCTCTCCCTCTCTCTCTCTCTCTCTCTCTCTCTCTATATATATATATATACACGTGTATATATATATATATATATGTGTGTGTGTGTGTGTGTGTACATACACACATACATATTATATATTGTATATATAGTATATATTATATACATATTATATATTATATATACATATATGTACATATACACATATATTATATATACACACACGTATGGGTTGTTCAAGATATAAATAAATTAACTTAAAAAAAGAAGAATGTCGTACACCAATAGGGTGCCAATCCATAGAACCCCAAGACAGAAACCCAAGGCAGCGGCCTCCCGAACACAAGCAGGACACCCCACGCAGCGTGGCCCGAGTTCCAGCCCCTGTCCCGAGGCGGCTGCACAGAATGCTGGAATTGCAAGGTGCTTCCCAACTGCAGAGCGAGCCCGCTCCTCCTTCTCAGACAGCACTTCCTGTGTACCAAGCGTGTTGTCAAGCCCTGAAGAACAGAACAACAGACAAGACCTGCGTGGCTCTCGTCGCCAGGGGCTCAAATCCAGCACCCCACCTGCGGGCACCGCCGGCTTGCTGACAGTCGGGCAGTGGCGAAGGTCAGTGGGACCGTCTTGACCATGGATCTAGGACCCAGCATGATCCTGCGTGGGCTATCATCACTCTGCGTAAACGCCTCAATGGATCACCTTCCTCTCGAGCGGGGTGCTATCTGACATGGCAGCCAGAGCCCCATAGGAACTTCCGTTTCCCAGGGCTCCTCGCCGTCTGCACCAGCAGCTGCCATGCCGCCCTGCAGATGTGGAGCATTTCCATCCTCCCAGGAAGTTCTGCCTGAAGGTGCTGCCCTGGAGCCTGGGACAGAGGCCCTGGACAGCAGCAGCCATCCCTCGGGAGGCTCCTGAGACAGGCAGACTCTCAGGCCCACCCCAGTCGGAATCTTGCTGGTTGAATAAGCCTCAGAAGATTCAGACACACATTAAAGTATGAGAAGTCCTGCTCCAGGAAACTACAATATCTAGACATTGTTCTGACTCTATTTAAATAGCGACTTTTTAATTCTAAACATAATAAAGTTCCTATCTCCTAAATGAAAGGACCAAATATTCAGTCAGATAAATAACTAACAAAGTTCCAAGAACACGGACAGTCTCCATGCCTACCAAGAGAAAGGCTTGATCCTCTGGTCTGGGTTTGCGCTTTAGTGAGTGAGCACCCTAGGACCCTTCTCACGAGGAGAAAGAGAATCGTCTCTGCCGTAACAAGACCTCTTCTTGATTTTATTGTTCACAGCACATTGCTCTCATAACAAATGGTAATTAACTCTGTATTTATGCAAAAAGAAATAAATCCAATATAAACTTGACCAGTAGTAAAAACCTAAGAATTTTTCATAGTATTGATGTGCCTATTTAATCATGATTTAGAGCAGAGGTGTGCGAGAGAGTGAGGAAGCAGCCTCCACAGGACTCAGCTATGCTGCAATCCCCTGCTCCAGGTGTCCAGCCTACTGGGACCTAGGGCACTCAGGTATGTGCCCAGGTCAGGACTAGAACCGTGGTCTGGCATGTGGCTTCTGGCTCCGCAGTCCAGCGTGCTGCCTACTGTCCCACAGAAGCTGGGCCAAAACTACACACTAGCAACTCTACAGAGCCTTAAATTATCGGGTTGTTGGGAAAGTCAAAATGCATTTTTGCTTAGAATAACAGAAAAATACATCGTGACTTGCCCAGTGACCTAACACATTGGGACTCACAAAAAGGATCTGAGGTGAGTCCAGCAGATGGCGTAGTGGTTACGTCGCTGGACTCCCACATAGTGGACCGTGGTTCGAGTTCTGGACACAGTGACTTAAAACTCAAGCCGGGCACGTGTGCACACCTGCCCAAAATCCCAAGACAAGAATGGAAGAGAAAGGACTGTGGCATGGACATTCCCCTGGGGGGTGATTTCCTGCTCTCTCTCTCTCTTTGACAAGTGCACATGCCCTATTGCAAAAATCTCTCAAAATAAATAAATAATAAAGCAAAACAAAACCCTAAGGACAAGGTAAGTTTTTCAACTTTTTTTTATAGTCTATGTATTTTTTATTTTTACATTTTTTTATTTCATTTTTTTATACATTCAGTCATATTATTTAGCTTACAAAGTGAATATTTCAACAGGTGAACATTTCCCCCTGGCCCAAGTTTTTTTTCAGCTTTTAGAAGCCAGACTCTGTGTCCAAGGTTTTACTGTTCACAGTGTTGAAATGATTACTTGTAAAATAAAGATGCATGGGCGAATTCAGTCTAAGATACAACTGAAAGTGCACTAGGGTATAATCCATTTTCTAAGGAGACGGTTCATGAGATTTTTTTCAATTTTTTACAAATTGGGGCTAGACTGGTCACTAAAAATCTATTTTATTTTTTCTTCTGTGTGGGCTATTGAACAACCCGGCAGTTCTCCGTTCCCTAATGAATATCTGTGAGCAAACACCTTAAAATATATTATAGGTTAGTATAAAAAGAAAACTACAAATTCTTAAATTATTTTAACACTAGAAAAATGTACAGAAATAAGCTTAAGGACACACTGCCCCAACTAGTCAAGAAGGAATTCAGTCCCAACTGTGACGCTTAGTCTAATGAAAGACACGTGCCCGATTTCCAAAGCAATTATGAGAAACAAGCCTGGAAAGTGAAAACCTCTCGAGTGGACCTGCCACCTAGAAGCCACTGTAATTCTCGCCCACGAATAAGGACCATGAGTGGTTTTACATCTAATAATCAATAAAGCTCCCAGCAACACAGTAATGTGAGGCTCAAATTCACAATATAATAGAAAAAAATGTATTAAAACAAACCAGGGGGGTAATTCTAACCCATTTTACCTAGCAATAGAAAATATATTTGATATGATAAAAATAACGGAAAATAAGTATGAGTAATGAGAACTTCTAAATGAGTAATCGAAGAGCATTGTATTTTGAGACACAGTCTTCACCTTCGTGGAAGTCACATTTTGGAGAAGTCACTATGGTATGTAGTCTGGATGTGGACTCCTACCCGGACACCGATAACTCTAAAAGCATGGATATTAAACATGTTTATTTAATGTATTTATATGATGCCGAAGTCACAAACAGGCCTGCCAACTACCACATGAGCTTTTGAACATATGCACACGAACACCGTCTGTTCCATTCACTGGACACGTTTCCTGAGTGACTAACAGTTACAGCTGTGCTACTGCAAACTGAATTTCACACACTAATGATTCAGAGCTCACGCTGCCCATGCAGTGCTAAACCCCACCCCCCACCCCCCCAGAAATGACCTAGCATACCCTCCCCATTTCAAAGGAAGCCCCCTCAGCACGCAGAAGGTAAGATGAGTGAGGCGGGGACAGCCCAATATTTCTACACCAAAACCTAAGCTGTTGAGTCGAATTTGACATTACCTTTAAAAATCATTCTTTGTTAAAGCTGGTTTCCTTTTTGCAACCATAGGCTTCCCTACCTTGCCTGTCCCTCTTCCACCTCTTGTGGGTCTCCTTTCAGCCTTATCCCCTCTGCTCTGAGCTGACCCTCGGATTTCATCTGTTCTCTCCATTGTCCACGATTTTTCCTGGGTGGGAATCCACATATTTAAAGATCCAGTTTTAAAATTGCTCTTGACCATCTCCTTCGTTTTTATTTTTAAAAGCAGAAAAAGTTCCAACTACACTTTAAATAATTACACAATCCCATTCACTGCAGACTTTCTTCTGCTAAAGTTCACATAATTTTGATATAAATTGTTTCCTCTGTAAGAGATTTGATCAAATATTTTAACACTTAAGAAACTGAAAATATTTCAAAATACAATTCTTTAGAAGAATAGCTATGAATGCCAAGTAGCTGGAGTTCCAACAGCGACCATCGACCACGTCCCTAACCTGTCATCTATCGAGAGGGATGTCAGGTGCAGCGGTAACGAGGAGCCCACTCTGCCTCCAGTCTGCACTAAGCCTCAGCTGATGTTTCCCTCAGCAGTTTTCATGCTCAATAAGAGAGACCCACTGTTTTCCTAAGGATTCAGGTTTCAAACTGACGTGAATAATAATTCCAAGTGTATCCAAACATGCAAATTTTACAGAAGGTTGAAAGTTAATTTCCCTGGTGAGATAGATATAAATCTTGACACTTTTAACAGGCAGGGAGGGAAAAAAAGAACTGTAGATAAACTGAGGAATTAAAATACCTGCTGTAAACTCCCAGTGGAGTTTCAACCTCAGTCTCAAGCGAGTGTTTACAGAACCTTCCTGGGGTTCCCAGCAGCTCACCCTGAGGTCTGCTAGGCCACCCAGACACCAAGCCCTCCTCCAGGCGTGGGGATGCAAAGGCGCGGGAGCTCTTTAAGAGAAACTCCTCCCCTATTCCCATCCAGCACCACAATAGTATGTCTCTCTAAAACTACGGTGCAGGGCTAGCCTGTTTTCCCTCTTTCTGCCCCTATAATACATCCCAGAGAGCAGAAACAGGGGAAGAGGAGTCCATGCTCCCAGGAAAGCTGACCGAAGGAAAAACATAAACAATGAAGTCAGATTACAGGTAAGAGTAAGAGTCTGCTTTCTATTGAAAAACAAAGCTTGTGGAAAATTCAACATCAGGTGCTAACATCCAGGTTAGGGCGAGGTAAGTTACTGGGCAAAGGCACTCGGAGGGCGGGCAGCATCTCTCTCCAGCTGGAGAGTTAGAGAGCGGGTGGCGTGGGCATCGCTGCACATATGCTGCAAGCACAGCTCTGTCAGGAGTCAGCAGAACCTGCCCGAGCCCCGGGAGTCTCCTACTGGGACCATCAGAAGGCAAGACGAGGAAGCAAAAGCAGTCAACAATACAGATGGATCATTTCACAGCAGCATTTTACAAGTGACAGCTATAGAAAAGTCTGTTTGCCTGCACAGACCTACAAAGAGAGGTTACTCACAGAGATTACTGTAGCTCCAGCAGTTACCCATTGATCATAGAAAGTGCCCAGCTCATCAGTTTAATGCTTGAGAAAAGTTAGCTAGGAAAGAAGCAAGTATATTCAAAAGAGGCTGTTCTAGTCAACTGGAAGCGCATGAGTTTCAAATTTCCTGGCAGCCCCTTTTGCCCCGCACCGCACACGGTGATGGGAACGGAAGCTCTGAGCACTTGGAGCCAGAGCCGCGGTCGGGCTCACAAAGGCGGAGCAGCCCGTGCACAGCTCGCTCGCCTTCTTCCTGCCTCTGCCCTCTCTACCTTGGTAGCTTACCGAAAACAGCCACCCTGGGGCTTGTCTATATTTGTGAAAACTACTTCCCAGGAGATAATTGAGGTGCCGGGAGTTAGCTTTAATGTAACCATTTCCCCCAGCGCAGCAGCAGGAAGCCCAGCAAGGCTGGGAGAGGATCGTACCATCCTCTGTGACATCAGAGGTGGGGCTGTCATCTCGGCATTATGCAGCATTTTTTCTGATGCAAGAATGACACGCGGGAAAGGAGATGGGTGGGTTCCCACGGGTCCCCACCCAGAGGGTCTAATTCTTGTGTTATTTAAACAGAAAAGGCGAATGCCAAGAGAAGGTTCCAAAGCTGCAGGCAACATAAATCCTGCTCTGTCAGTCCTGATCTCAGTGCGAAACGACACTTCCATCCAAAGTCATTTTACTGCTGATTACATTACAGGTCCTGTGACTATATTCATATTTAATGGGTAATTGATACAATTTGGAAATGGGATGTGAAAAGATTCATAGGCATTAACCTCCATTTTTAAATTCAACAGCATCAACTTTTATATCACTAACAGCACCTTGGACATACATAATACCCTTTAATACCATCTCAGTAAAAAACATGAAGTGTAAAAACTAACAGTTTCATAGAAAGTGAAGTGAGAGGTAGTTGCAAGGCAAGGAACAATGTATATAATACACTGTTACAATGTACATAACATACTGTTATTATAATACACTGTTACAATGTATATAATACACTATTATTGTGAAACACTGTTACAATGCATGTAATACACTATTGTTATGGCACAGTGTTACAGTGTATATAATACACTGGTATAATGTATGTGATACACTGTTGCTATAGCACCCTGTTACAATGTATATGACACACTGTTACAATGTATATGATATCGTTGCTATAGTACACTGTTACAATGTATATAATACTGGTGCTTCTTCTTGGTGATGGCTGTTAATACAAACATTAAAAGTAACTTCTGTGACCTTAAGATTTCCACCATTACAGACCAACAGTACAAAGCTATTCTCAGTTCATGTACATTTACCGAGTGCCAAATGGGTGCTAGAAAATGTGTTAGGTTTAATTTGCAGTGGGCATTTCTGGTTAATAATAATACACTGAGAATAGAAAATATTTACTTATGTAACAGATTACTGTGTGAACTCATTTATGTATGCCAGCAGCCTGTGGGAGAGCTGTGATTATTAACCCATTCTATAGATGAGACCATGGCAACACAAGAGAGGTGTATGACTGATCTGAGGTCACGTGGTTACAACTGGCAAAACGAGACTCCGGCTCGCAACGCCGACTGGCAACGCAGCTCCAAAGCCCACTCTCTCTAAGCTACGTTGCTTCCTGAGAGCTATGGAAGGAAGAATATCATTTTCAGCATTTAGAGCCATAGCCAGCCAGAAATATCTACCTCTCAAGAAGGCTGGCCCTCATCAGAGAGGATTTAAAGGCTGGAGCACGTGCCGAGAGAAAGCTTACCAGGAAAGCAGAAACAATATCCAGAGGCAAGAGCTGTATGAGCGTGGGCCAACAGCTTGACATCTTTCAGCTTCCCTTATCTTTGAGCAATAGACGCTTAAATTACAGGGCAGTCCACCGTGTGGGTACAGCTTACATCCTAGAGCTGCGATCTGGACTCCATCACTTCCCAGCTAATTATGTGCCTTGGAACACGTTATCTGACCTCTGCTAAGGCCTCAACTTCCTCATCCAAAAAAAATAAACAAAATGGTAATAACGGTTTTTCTGAGGATTTAATGAGCTAGGCAATATAAATATGTACAGCATTCAGAATAGCAACTATATGTAATCAAGGTTAATTATTATTATTACTACAATCATCATCACTTTAGTATCATGTTATTACATTTTTTTAAAGTCAAAACTGCCAGCTTCCTCCCTTTTCGCAACCTTTCCAAGGAGAGCTGTTATTTTCAAAGCTGGTAGGAAATGCAGAAAGAACCACCTTTTCTGACTTCAGACAAACATTAACCAATCCATGAATCACCAGTTCCCTATGAGATGTAAGCTCTTTCCTGGGCGTACCCCCTAAGAAAGCTCCGCACGCTGAGAAGGGACAGGGGAGCACATGCTAGCCTCCCTCTTCTGTATGCTAAAAGCAGACCATCAGCTAGGGAGGAAAACAGAAAGAGCCCAGCCCAGAGAGATCTCTGACCTCATCTCCCTGTACTCTGGCAAGAAACAAACCCTTAGGTCAAGTTATATAACTCGTTTCCTCTTACATCAATCTACGTAATCCTAACTAACGCACAGGGAAAGGCCAGAATTCCCCTTCATACAAACGTCACTCAACCCATGAAGCACCAATTCCCTATATGATGGAAGCTCATTTCCAGAGTCCCCCCCCCACCCCCAGCTTCAAAAGCTAAGTGGAGGGTGCGCTCTTGATCAAAAGTCTTCTACCGTTGCAGCCTCTGCTCCTGCACCCTCTCAGTGCCAAGCCAAAGCCGAGGGGTGATGCTGTAGGAAGGAAGAAGGAGCAATCCATGCGGGGGGGTCACAACCCAGCCTGCGTCCTCCTCTTACAGACAGCGCAGTAGAGGGTCCAGTGAGTGAGGTGGAGGCACGGGAAAGGTCCTCATCCCTCCCTCTTCCCTCCCATCTCAGAAGGGATTAGCTCAGGATCTGCATTACTAAACTAACCTTAGAGGGAGAGATACCTGAGGAGGATGTTTAACCTAATCCGTGCTATTCTCAGGCAGGGTCACCTGGATGGTCCCTTACTGCCAGGACAAGTGCACACAATGAAATAAATACGTCTCTGCTAAACAAGCATCTCCTTTCCAGACGCCCAGCATCTTGCAAAACACTTTAGTTACTAAGCACTTTCTTTGATCCCCTAAAACTCACCATTTCAAAAAGTAAAGCTCAAAAATCCATTGGTTTCAAGTTCTTTAGTCTTTCGCAGGTACCATCTCTAAAAATAGTGGGTTGTTGGAAAAGTCATGACAGATTTTTATTTTTCTATGCAAAAACGAATCGTAACTTTTCCGACAATGACACGGGCACAGAAGCAGCGCCTGGTTAGCAGGGCCACCGTGAAGTCCTCCCTCGCTCTGTTCTGATCTGTAACAACAGTACTCTCTCGTCTTCTGTATCCTCCATGCCCGGGCCATCACTGCCGTGGGCCTGGAGACTTCCCCTCCAGGGCGAGCTGATTCCAGAGGGCCCTGCTGTGAGGAGCACTGACCACACACACCCGTCAACCCCACGCACGCAGCCCCAGCCCGCCGCTTCCTCAGGCTCTCCCACACAAGGCCACCTTCCTCCAGCCCTAACTCGCCCAGGGTGCGGTACTGGACAGCTGGGGGGCACCCCAGAGCCCAGAACCTGCCCAAGTTACTCAAACAAGCCCATCCTAAACTTAGCGTGTCTACCCTGCTCCCCGTCGTCACTTCCTGCAGGCGCCCCAATAAAGGCTCAGGCCACGCGCTCCCCTCCCACGCCCCGGCTCCCGGCCAGCCCTGGAGCTCCCCCTGCTCCCGCATGACACACTGTGCCTCCCGTTCCTAGGGGTCTGGGAGTACACCTCTTCCTTTGGGACCAGAAGGTGGCGCGGTGGTAAAACATGAAGCTCTACAGAGCAATCCCACATGGGAAGGTCCCTAGTTCAAACCCCCTGAGTACCCTGGACAGAGGCTTGCTCATGACCCAAGGCTGGCCAGGCTGAGGGTGGACTGTGGCATCAAAATCCTCTTGGGGGTGCCTGTATCCTATTGCCCAAGAAATAAACTTAAAACAAACAAACAAAAACTTTCTTAATGACAGGTTCAAGCTAACCCTCCATACAATACACAGATTCTTCCATTCATATCATAAGACGCACATCCCTTCTGGAAGCTTCTTAGACTCCCCTCATTCCGCCAAGGAGAGCTCTCTGGCCAGGTGTGAGCTGCTGTCTCCTTGCAGCTCGCTCTGCCTTCTGTCCCTCCTCATTAGCTGGTCGTTCTCGTGAGGGGGCGGTGTGCAGGGCCCTGAACCAGGACAGATGGGAACGTGGCATTGAGACCTCCAGCTCCACCTGCGAAGGCTTCTGGTGTTTCGCTTCTCCACTGCGGTGGACGGAGGCACACTGATCTAGATCATTTCTTTTCTGCCCTCCTTGTCTGTTATCCCAGTCCAAGGCGGGACCCTCGCCTCGACGTCCACGCTGGCTGACTGACGTCGCAGCTGCTCAGATGACAAAGCTCCCGACGCTGCCCCTTCTCCCGCAGGAAGGTTTCTGTGTGCGTTCTCACCGAGTTCACATGGGCTGCACCGAGCCCCGGGGAGGCGCCAGCTGACACCTGAACTCACGGTGCACAGACGGCACCTCGGGGTCATCTGAGGCTTCCAGGCACTGCTTCATGTGACCGCCGTCATTTTAATCTTACAACCACCTTGAGAGGTAAGCCCCTCATTCACCTCCAGTTACTCACTGTTGGAATGAGATTCAGAATTAGCTGTAAAGTTTGATTTTTGTGAGTTTCTGCTCCAGAGAGCTCATGGACGCTCTGCCCATGATGGGGCACGGGTTGCCTCCAGAAAGCCACGCCATGACACAGCCTCGGTATCTCACAGCCCACCCATTGCAGCCTCTGAAAGGGACCATCAGGAAGCAGAAACCTGGGGACCCACGTGGGAAGGTTCCGGGTTCGCGCCTAGAGAACCCTCCTCGCGTGCTGGGCGCACGTGTGCGTGATTCTTGGCTGCAAGTGCTCAAAGTGGATGACAGTGTGGAAAGCCTGTTGGAGTGCCAGCCTCTCTCTCTCTCTCTCTCTCTGTGTGTGTGTGTGTGTGTGTGTGTGTGTGTGTGTGTGTTTCTCTCATTCATGGAAGAAAGAAAAAAATGACTTAAGAGGGAAAAGAGGAGGAGGAGGAAGAAAGCACTCAGGAAACCTGGAGGACAGAGAAGACTGTCATTCTCCTGGGATCTCGCCTGGGGTCTGAGGAATCTGGACGGCCTCCCTGGTCTGTGCTCTGGCTCCTACCTGCCCCGGAGAGCTGGGTCTGTCTAGAGAAGCAGCACCAAGCAGAGTCACGCTTCCTAAATGCCCGGCAGGCGTTCCATGTCACACGTGCAACGTGTCACAGCCGTGGGTGCCTTTCCTGAACACCTGGCTCCTGGTGGGGAACTGCTGCTCCAGATGCATCGTTAGCAGCTCCTGTCACTTTCCTGTCACACTTCAGCCGTCACAGCTCCCCACGGCACCTGCAGTCATTAGCTCCCGTCCCCACAGTCACCAGGAGGATCGTAATTTTCGGGAGGTCCCAGCTTCTCTCCGCTTAGGTTCCTGTTCCCGTTTCTTCCCTAGAGAGCACGCTGTTGCTTTAGGGATTAACTACTGGCCTAACCAGCCTGCTCCCTCAGCACTAATTCAAACCTCCACGCCACGGAGAGCAACTGTGCTAGGCTAGGCTTCGTGAAACCCGCCTCACAGCACTGGCGTCACTGTCCTTCCTGTGCCTCCCTTTCCCAAGACAAAGCAAGAGGGAGCGTTTAAATAGATCCCCAGTGTCAATTATGTTAATTCTGGGATTATTTAACTCAGGGGTCAGTAAACTTATTCAATTAAAAAAAAAAAAAGATAGGAAATAGCTTAAAGTTCTTGAACCATAAGGTCGCACTACAAATACGTAACTCTGCTACTGTAATGGAAACAGCTTCAGACCAGAGTGAGTTAGTACGAGGCTGTGTTTCATCAAACACCGTCTACAAAGACAAGACAGGACTCGGATTTGGCCTCCGCATCCCAGTCGCCCAACCCCACTTTACCACGACCTTAAAACAAGTGGCCACTCACTGTCCACCTCATTCCCTACTGCCATCTTGACGTCACTGTGTAACAGGTTTGGGCTTGTTTGTTTTTTAATATAACACATACCATACAAAATTAAGAATACTATAAGAAACGTACTAGTTTTATAAACTAAAAAACTGTGCCACACAACACTTAAGTAGCTTATAGCCTGGACTAGTCGCCAGAATAAAGAATCCATCGTTTTCATCGCTCCCCAAGGCGGCCTCTTCACTGGCCACCTCCAGGTCACTAAGGTCAAGGTCACCTGCAGACCTGTGCTCACGGAGCTCTGTTCTCGCCAACGCCGTCCTGCTCACCTCTCCTGCCCTAGCTCACTCTCCCCCCACCCCTAAGCCATGTATCGCCTAGACTTTTCGTCGGCCCTTCAATTTTCCTGATTTCAAACTCTCTTCCCTACGTGGGGAACACAGAATTTCAAACACAGCCAAATGCCAATCAAGATAACCAGATGGAGCCCAGGCCTCAGTCAACGAAAAGCCCGAAAGTCAGTCAATGCCTTTCAAAGGCCTGGTTCAGTCACAGAGGCAGACTCTACAGGGCAGCGGAGGCCCCTCACCCCAAAAAAGGAGTGGTCAACCAATCTGAGAAAGGTTAAATAAAGCTTCTTGAGTTCATATGCTGTAAGTCACCATTTTTTTAAACTAATATTTAAGGTCTTCCACGATCATTCTTAATTCACTTCTCCCCTGAGTCAATATTCCACTGTCCTTTGCGACATCCTGCACCCACTGTCACCTACTCCTACACAGAATATTCTCGCATTCTTTCCGCCTGTTCCAATTATACCCATTCTTCAGGCAAAGAGTAAACCAGCATCCTCGGACTACCGCCTTCCACCCCACTCTGCGTTCCCCTCTTCTCTAGTACTGCCATTATGAGTAAGAATGAGACAGGAGGGCCCAGAGGGTGGCGTGGTGTGGGTAAGTGCTGGACTCCACATGACCGACTGCAGTTCGCCACGGTTCCAGCCCCAGACCTGGTAGCCTGCTTTCTCACATTCTCAGTCTCTCTCTCTCTCCAATCCCACCCCAGTCTCCTGTAGCAAAGTAAAGAATAACAATGATAAATAAAATTAGATAATTCTTAATAAAAAGAGAGAGAGAGAGAGAGAGAGAGAGAAGAAGAAGATACAATGACCACACCTGTCCCTGGCTGCCCCTGCTGACCCTGACATCCCTCTGTCTCATCACGAAGCCCACGTCTGCTGTTTCATGTGCAGCGTGGAACCAGCAGTCTGCGGATGCAGTTGGTACCGACCGTGTGGCACTCAGTCACAGATCATCTTCTGTTCAGTGGTTCCCAGTATAACTGTTGTCATGTATGTAAGTTTGTTACCTCCTGAGGAGCAATGATTAGTAGTACTGGGTACATAGCAAATGCTCAAAATTTAATAAAAGTATTAAACCAAAGAAATACAATTACTTCCACCACCACACCACACCCACCCCTGCTCCCTTTTAAACTAACAACCAAAACTATATAAATCGCAGTTCCCAACAAATTCCGGGAAACCTGCTACCACACGAAGAGCCTATAGTTGGTTTTCCCTTAAACAGAAAATTTAAATGGGGTCTTGATCTTCTTTATTTAGTTATATTCATTGTAATCAAGAAACGCATATTCTGCCGAGGATAACGAGAAAGGCTGGATTTCACATAATCGATCATCCACCATCCAAAGGACACTCTCACGCTTTTTCCTAGGAGGGCTGAGTTCTGCACTGAGCCATTCTCACTCATCGCCAGGACACGCATGTGTACACACACACACGTACACACACATGCACACACACACATACACAACACACACAAACAATTTTCATTTCAGATGGATGTGCCTTTGCAAGACAAGAGAAAGGAAGGCAGGAGGGGAGAACACAACGCCAACGAGGGATGGTTATGGCCACGCCAGGAGTCCTTCTCCATCTCTGCGTCCTGTCGGGATTCGGAGCGTGCACACACGTGGGTACCTGTTGAGTTTTTCAAGCCAGTGGGGCCAAGATTTGGACTGCGGCAGCCACGTGGGAGCCCTTCACCACTGCACCACGGGGCCGGCCAGGCTGGGGCTGCGTTTAACTAACAGTGAAACATCTGTGGAGCAGTCTGCAAAGTTCCTGTGCACTGAAATTCAAGTTATCTATACCTTAAGGCCTGACCCTGGCCTCCTTCACACCGTGCACCTTATCAAACAAACTCTGATTGGGTGTTTCCATCTGAACAGCACAGGCACGACATCGAGACCCTGGGGGGACGCGTGGCTAAGTGAGCTATGGGTAAAGGAGTGCTTGTTCTTGCTTCATTGTTGTGTCATGTTTTGCTAAGAAATCTTCTCTAATTATTCAATGATTAAAGTAAATAAATTTGTAATTAATGTTTCAGTAATTTATGTGTTTTTCTTTTCTTCTTTTTTTTTAAACTGTTATCATATTCTTAGCATTACAGTTTCCCTCTCCTGGGATGTAGGGGCCTTAACCTGGCTTGTGGGGAGCTACCCTGTAAGGGAGAAACAGCTGGCCGGTGCTCCAGCTTTTTTTTTTTTTTTTTTTTTTTAAGAGAGAGCTATGTTTGCTATGGGGCATGTGCATTCTCTAGAGAGACAGAGAACGAGAAATCATTCCCCCGGGGGATGGCCATGCCACAATCCCTTCTCCTCGATTCTCTTCTCAGGGGCTTGGCACACATGCACATGTGTTTTAAGCTGCCAGGTCCAGGACCTGAACCGCGGTTGACTGCATCACGCCATCTGCTGGTCCCGCTCCAGTTCTAATGGTAGAAGATGCTTCTAGATGCTTCTGCATCCTCAGACACAGAGCACTGCCCCAGAAAGAGCTCTCTGTCCTCCTGTGAGGGTCCATCATCAGCACCAGAATGCTACTGATGCAGAGGGATTTGTGTTCCACACTGTCTGTCCTTCCTCCACAGGAGAAAGACAAGGCGTGACATGCTGTGTCGATAGCCACGAAGGAATGATTAGTTAGGAAATGACGGGCCCTGGGAAATCATACGGTCCAGTAGTTTGCTTTTTTATTTTTTCTTTTTTTGAGCTGAGAAACTGCGCCTTCACCTTAGACACAGAAGTCCAAGTAAAACACACAGAAGCAGGAATGGCTTTGGCCTCCTGGGGCAGGAGCAGGGGTTCATACCACCACGTCCTTGCTCCCCTAACCTTTAGGCCCCAGGGCTGGCCCTGGTTTAAACATTTGGAAGAGAAAAAAAAGAAAGAGAAGGGAGCCAGACAGGTGATGCAGTTTCTCCAACATCATATTCACACTAATGGACTGTGATGTTGGAGGGGCACCCCATGTTCGTGTGAAGTTTGCAGAGTGGGAACTGGGGTACGGCGGTGCTGCGCCCCATCACTTCAGGCTGCAGAACATGCTGGGAAGACTCGGCCACGACACCACGCATGAGCTGCCGTGTCATTCCACCGCCTACCGGCTGGGTAACCCGGGGCTGAGTGGCCGGAACTCAGTGGGCCTCAGTGAGCTCGTGCACGGGATAGAGGGGGGACGCTGAAGCAGAAGACCCTTCTCAGACGTAAAGAATTACATAAGCAGTGCCTCGCAGAGTACCCAGCATAGTAGCTGCATGAATATGTCCCCAGCCTCTTACTTTGATACAACAGGAAATCTTTATCTTTGCTTTCCAAACAGCACTTAGATCTTTTCACAAATCGCCTCTTGGAAATGTGGATGGATCTAGATATACATACATGCAGATGTACACACACCGTGAGTCAACGTTATCCCGACAGAGCCGAGCGCTCAGGCTGAACCCCACGTTAGGAAAGAGGTCTTCCTCACTCAGTTAGCCTAGATTGTACTGTGACATGCAGTAAAACAGGTGCAACCCTACCAGTTAAACTCTCAGTTAAGGAACCAGCAGATGGAGTAATGGTTCCGTCACTGGATCCCACGTAGTCGCCTGTGGTTCGCAGCTGAACACTCACACCAGGTGTGTGTGCGTGTGTGCCCAAAATCTAAAGAGGAGAATAGAGGAGAAGGGACTGCAGTGTGGCCATCCCCCCAGGGGGGAGGTGATTTCTTGTTTTCTGTCTCTCTGTCCCTCTCTGTCTCTTTCTGGCAAGTGCATGTGCCCTATAGCAAAAACTTCTTCTTTTTTTTTTTTTTTTTGGAGAGGTTTTTGCTATAGGGCACATGCACTAGCCAGAAAGAGACAGAAAGCGAGAAATCACCCCCCAGGGGGGGTTGGTCATGCCGCAATCCCTTCTCCTCCATTCTCCTCTCGGGATCTTGGGCACACACGCACACATGCCCAGTGTGAGTTTAAGCCGCCAGGTCCAGGACTCGAACCATGGTCAACTACATGGGAGTCCAGCGACATAGCCATTACACTAACTGCTAGTCCCACAAAAATCTCTTAAAAAAAAAAGAGTGAGAGAAGTCATCAGTTAAGAACAACCCTTTAGGGCCTTCCACGTTAGTCTTCAATTATTACACCTCTTTTTATTATTATTAACACTGATTTCTTCAGAAGTTTTAAAAACGTTATATGTGAGAAAGAAACCAACTTTCCAGACCAGGTTTCATCTATTTTAATGCATCCTGTATTCAAGCATTAGGATTTTTAGAGGCCTACCAAAATGACCCTCTGGGAATATAGTTTGTTAACATCCCTATTTAAAAAAAAAAAAAATGTTGCCATGAAAATTCCAAATCTTTGCTTTAAATATCACAATGAGATTAAGAAATAATAGAACATATTTGTAGATCAGGGTCACTTTGCTAGGCCTCTAGATTCAATTAGGCTGAAGAAACAAGAGCACATGAACTGACCTCCAGGACAAATCTGAGCGTAACCTGCTCACAGGACCATCTTCAGCTCGGACACTTTGAGAACTACAATAAAGGCTGATCTGGACTCAGCCCACTAGGGGGCAGTGTTCTCTAACTGTTAACGGAACTCGGGAGCAAAACTTTGAAGTCTAAAAGCTTCTAAAGTTTAGAGGGTAGGGAGGCATGATATTCTTTAAAGGACAACCCAGAAATCTGTAGGTAAACGGAAATGATAGCATAAAAGGTGGTCCCTCCTCGAAATCATCTTGTGCCTGTCAATTTATCAAACCTCTAGGTCTAGGATTATCCTAAAAGGAGGAGACACAACCGCCAGAGCCACAGCCGAGGCCGTTTCTGTCCAGACCTAACCCTCATCCTCACTGGCAGCTTGATGCCCACATTCAAAGAAGACGGTGACCAGACAGTGGGGACTCCGATGCTTCATCACAAATGTCAAAGCATTTCATGGTAGCCCTGGCATTAAATGTTTATGCACTACCCCCATAAAACATTCTCCTTTAGAAGTAAATGTATCCAGAATCTTGGTTTGACGATCTAGTTACTGCCCAGTGCCAAAAATCCTGCAGTGGGCTGCCCGGGGCCAGGGCATCTACATGGACCACACTCCTAGGGGCACTTCAGAGCAGTCGCGGCCACTATCCTGACTCATTCTAAGCCATTATCATTACAGAAAACCATTTTGGAGCTTCATCCAGACAACTCTGTAGATACACACACTTCTCTAATTTATTGCATCTGCATATGTTTCTGCCACCATCAGAAAGGTTTCTTCACAGCTCCATTCCAACTTACCCTCAAAAACTCTGCTCAGATAGTCACCCCTTCCAGGAAGCCCTCCCTCTAGTCTAACAGGTATGCCATGAAAGAGCTCCCCAAGCCCCCATTCTTCCACTGCAGCGGGAACTGTATTGTTGAATCGTGTTATTACTTGATGGTTTCCCAGCCATGCCTTCCCCTCCAGCCTAGCAACCACAGGTGTTCACTGCATGTTGAAAACCACATACCGGGCCAGAGTGTGTTACATGGTTGTTAAGACTGCTGAATCCCACAAGGCCAACTGCAGCATTCAAGCCCTGGACCCAGCAGCTTGAAAAACAAGTTGGGCATGTGTGCATGTGTCCCCAATATCCTGAAGGGAGGAAGGAATGGGGAAAGAATTGCAGCACGGTCACTCCTCATGGGGGTGGGGAGCTTTCTCATCTTCTTCTCTTTCTCTCTGTGTCTCTCTGGTGAGTGCACATGCCCTTTGATATATGAAAGAAAGAAAGAAAGAAAGAAAGAAAGAAAGAAAGAAAGAAAGAAAGAAAGAAAGAAAGGAAGGAAGGAAAGAGAAGGGAAGGGAAGGGAAGGGAAGGGAAGGGAAGGGAAAGGAAAAGGAAAAGGAAAAGGAAAAGGAAAAGGAAAAGGAAAAGGAAAAGGAAAAGGAAAAGAAAAAGAAAAAGAAAAAGAAAAAGAAAAAGAAAAAGAAAAAGAAAAAGAAAAAGTAGGAAAGAGTAAACCCCAGGCTGGCTCGGCGGCACAGCAGTAACACTGCCCAAACAACGCTGATCCACATGGGAGACCGTGAGTGAGGGCCCAGGTCAATCTACGAAGGAGGGATGTGTGTACCCGAGTCTGGTGGCGGGGAAGGCTGGTGGGGGTGGATTGTGGTGTGAGGCCCTGGTAAAGGTGTTTGCCTTTCTTTGTATTTTTTAAGAATTATTTCATTCTATTTATTACTATTTTTAAAATTTTGCTATAGGGCACATGTGCTCACCAGAGAGAGACAGAAAAAGAAAAAAAGAGAGAGAGAGTGAGGAAGCCATCCGCCAGGTCTGGGACTCAAACTGCAGTCAGCCATGGGGGAGTCCAGCACATCAGCCACCACACCATCTGCTGGTCTGATGTTTGTCTTAATTGTTCTCTCTCAACAAACAAAAGAAAGAGAGAGAGAAAAGAAAAAAGAAAATGTAACATGAATGCCCTAGGAGTGCTTTCTTCACTTCTCTTGAAGGTGGCTTCAGCACCTGCCACCCGGCATAACCGAGAACCAGGCCTCATTCTTTGCCCAGGCCTGTTTCCGGTACATCAGCGTTTCCCCACCTGTGCCCACAATAATGGTGACACCAGGTGGGTTTCCAGCCAATCCAGCTGCACCCACCGTCAGTCTGCCACCTCCCTCCCCGGGCTCCTCCTCCCAGACAGCGTTAGGCTTCGGCCCCACCCCTGTCTGGTTCCCACACTCATCCTTCAGAGCCCAGGGCCAGCTCCGCCTGGGAGGACTCCCTTCGCTCCCAACACTTGGAATAACACTCGGAAATCTGGCTGAAGATTATCCCGAAACCCACTAGTTCCTACTGTTTCCTTAATTCCCTGTTCTAAAAATAGGGGGTTTTGCCTCAGCATTTTTAGCACTTTCCCCTTTCTTCGTGACCTTTACAAACTACCTAGAGTGGATCCATCATTTATCTGCAAGTGTGCTGTGCTCCTTAGGACGTCCCTCGGAGCCGAAATTCACGGAATAGCGCCAGCTGACGGCTGCCAGGGCTTGGGCTTCTCTCAGTTTGCCTGGTCGCGTCCAACAAGGCAATTGTGTTCCTCAACAGAGAAAACCCAACCACTCGGGAGCATCTCGTCTCTGCTGAATCTTAGTGTCCTTAGAAAGAGCCTGACCTTTCCCTGTTCTGTCTTTTCTGGACACCACAGGGTTAGCGCACCCAACCATGCTCAACGCGCCACCAAGAACTACCCACCTCCGAATCATCTCAGCTGCTCAGGGAAGTGCTATTGTAGGTTTCTGGGCTACACACCAGAATCAGAATCACTGGAGTGAGGTGTAGAACCGGCATTTTTAATGAGCATCACAAGCAGCCGGGGTGGCCGCAGAACCTGTTTGCACGGTCCGGCCGGGCAGTACTGGGGCAGCCAGAGGCCCCAGAAACTGTCACCCGCTGAAGCAGCTGCCTCACCCCCAGAGTGCAATACGAAGAATGTTCCTTTCTAAGTGAGCCAGGAACTGAAACAGGGTCACAGAGTTCCCAGGTTCCTCGAGAACTACCAAGTTCGCACTTCCGGGGGAAGTTCACCACGATCGCTTTCAAAATTCCCACCAGCCCATCTGCTGGGCACTCCTGGATAAGAACCACTGCCTTAAAAGAGCCATTCTCAACTCTTTAGGGGCAAAAATGTCTTTTCAAAACAAATTTTTTTTTCAGAGGTTTTTGCTATAGGGCGCATGTGCTTGCCAGAAAGAGAGAGAAAGCAAGAAATCACCCCCCAGGGGGGATGGCCATGCTGCAATCCCTTCTCCTCCACTCTCTTCTCAGGATCTTGGGCACACAGGCACACGCACCCAGCGTGAGTTTAAGCCACTGGGTCCAGGACTCGAACCGCGGTCAACTACATGGGAGTTCAGCGACATAGCCATTACACTAACTACTGGTCCTTAAAACAAATATTTTTGCAATGCCTCCTCACCAATCAGAAATGACATCTGTAAGCAATAGAAAATTCACTATGTACAATTCAAAACAACATAATGCTCTAAACGTAATATATAGGAGAAGTGCAATGAAGATGCTTCTCATTACATAAGCGCTCGGGTTAGTCAGATACTCGCTCGTACCTGAAGGCAGTCTCCCTGAACACACGGCGCAAGTGTAGACAGCACAGGTGTGTTCAACCCGGCCGCCAGGGCTTCAGCACTGCCTTCTGGGAGATACGTCAAAACGCAGAATATGTTTTTGGGAAATCTCCAAGTAAAACCAAGTACTGTGTCATCTTCTCTTGATCTGTGTGGTAGTTAGTCCGAGAAAAGTCACTGACCCTCAAAACCATGCGAGAAGAAAAGATGGAAAGAAACCATTTTGTTTATATATCCTAAGCCCAGAAAATGGGAAACGTATTTTCCCCTTCATGGTGTCCAGGAGGACATCTGAAGTCACACAGCACGTGGGGCAGGCTCTCCTCCGCCAGCTCCATCCTGCGTCAAGGCCAGCAGCCATCTTCCCGTCCCCAATCATGGGGACAACGGAAAACAGCCCCGGGATGTAGACACATGCTCGTGCTTGGCCTGTGTGATGCCCCGCGTCACCCTGGGACTCTGCAGGGTGTCCCCACCCAAAAGAAGACCCGCACCAGATGCAGCCCCTTGACCTTGGACTTCCAAAACCAAGAAACAGATTCAGAAAAGCGAGTGACTCACGGGAGCCACACAGCCGTGGAGCGGTGGAGTGGGAAGAGAAGTCCTGTCTCCGGCCTGGTTGAACACAGCAGCTGTGGCCTCAGAACTGGTGGCCGATGTGCTCGCAGTCTGGGGCCCGGGGGACCTGGTCTGCCCTGCGCCCGCACTGCCCAGACGCCTTCGTGGGGCACACCTGACCGAGCCTGCCCGTGGGTGACGGAGCCTGCCCGTAGGTGACCGAGCCTGCATTTGCACCTCTTGTAAAGAGGTTTCTTTTTTAATTTTTTTTTTTTCTGGTTCCAACTGTTCTTAGTTTCAGAGAATGCATTGCTTTTAGTCTTTTTTCCTGAGGGCAGAAGTAAACCAGGTGGTAGGATGTTGTTTTGTTTTACATTTTTGCCACAGGGCATGTGTGCTCCCAAAAGACAGACAGAGGGAAAGTGAGAAATCACCTCCTGGAGGTATGCCCGTGCCACAATCCCCTCCCCTCCGTTCTCCTCATGGGATTTTAGACACTCACGCACAGGCACCCAGTGTGATTTTCAAGCTGCCGGGCCCAGGACTGGAACCACGATCAGCTATGTAGGAATCCAACGCCGCGTTAACCACTGCTCCACCTGCTGGTCCCTATTTTTTTTTTTTTAAACAGCTGTCAGTTTTATTATGATTTTATATTTACATCCTTTTCACCGGGAGAGCAAAGACTTCCCTTGAAAACAATGCTTTCAAAAGCTCTTCCTGTGTTCAAGCACCTTGGCGAAGGAGCATGCCCGTGTCTCCAGAGAAAAGAAAATGGCGTGGTAGTCTCAAAGCAAACGCGCGCCACTCAAAGTCTCTGCCGTGCCTACATTGGACACCCCTTCTCCTGGTGTGTCTGCGCCCACCCCCCTCTACCAGGAGCCTCCAGCGCCCGCTGCCTGGAGTCTGGCTGCTGCAGGCTCCCAGCTGCCCTTCAGAGAGCGGCCCTCCGCCCAGCAAGCTGTCTGCCCAGAGAGGTCTGGAAACAGCCCTCCCCAGCCTGCAGCCAAGTACTGCCTGACGCAGGAAAGGCAGCCTGGCCCCAGGTGGGCGCCCTGTGAGTGCCGTGTACACGTGCAGGACCCTCATGGGAGGCTGCGGACATCCAGGCCGGCTTCTCTGCCTGCCGCGCCCCACCCCCACTTTCTTAACTTACTCCTCTTGAGAACCGCACTAATAAATTCCTGCATAGGAAAGAGAAAAACAAACAACTCTAAACTCATCACTTTAAAACAATGCTTCAATCTCCCTGGACAATAGCAGAGGTACCTGTGTCAGGCTGCAATATTATTTTCCCCCGTGCCGCTATGTTACATTTCACGGACTCCAGACTCTCTGCATAATTCTACCTACACCTCCGATGTGTTTTCAAAAGCAATATTTAGGGGCTGGCAGGTGGCATGTGGTTAAGGGCACTGGACTCCCACAGGGCTGACCACAGTTCAAGCCCTGGACCTGGTGGCTTGCTTTCTCACTTTCTCTCTCTCTCTCTCTCTCTCTCTCTCTCTCTGTCCCTCTCTGGTTAAATTAAAATAAATAAATAAAAGTAAAGTTAAATAAAAATAACTCTAAAAAAAAGCAATACTTAGACAAATTGTACCCTAACAGAAATTGCTATTGAAATTCTACATGAATGAGCAACTATCAGAGATAATGAAAAAACTTCTTTATCAGTTTTTGAAAAACTAATGTAAGCTACTTATTACTTGGGGTGACCAAGTGGTGTGGCACGGTGAGAATCACAACAGGAAGCGTGAAGGCAAACACCACACACAACTTCAGAGCCGAGGCACAGTGCGGAGGCCTACAGGGGCCAGGGCTGATGTGACGAGGGCAGCAGGCGAGGGAGGGGGCGATCGGGAGGGTCCACGTGGGAGCACCTGGGCACTGAGGCGGGAGCTGCCACCATGCTCTGGGGATACGGCAGGCAGTTTCAGTGCCACCGACCCAGTGTTCAGCGGATGCTGGGTATCTTGAGTTTTATAAGACATCTCCCCAGTTTTCTCAAGTTAGCTCAATTTTTCAATAAAACCTTAGCTACAACAAATAAAAGAGGCATGGAAGATGCCAGCGTGTCACCTCTACTTTACAAAGTAAAAGGGAAAAGATACCTCTTATCTAAAAGAAAAAGGAAACCTAAGATTAGAGAGTTTATTCAAGGAACAATGAAGGGAGACGCTGCTAAAAGCGGACTCTGGGAAGCAGCTCACAAACGACAGTAAAAATACTTTGTTCGGGGATTCTGGAACATCTTAAGGTTCCAAGGTTCCTCCAAAATGCCCTTCTTACTTTTTGACTAGAGGGCACAGGTATCGCCAGAGAAAGAAACCCGGGTGCAGTGTGGTCTCACTGCAGTGCCTTTTCCTCCGCCCTGTCATGAGTTTGAGTTCACATGTAAACATGCATGCCCGCATGGTTTTCAAACTGCAGGAGTCAGGATTTGAACGGCAGTGAACTTTCAGGGATCCGACCCACTATGAATTGTGCTATGAAGCCAGCCAAACCCTAAAACATCTTAACAAAACTCAAAGAGTTCTATACGTTCATAAAAAACCAGCTTTCCAACACAAAACACGGGAACAGCAAAATCTTTTCAAATGAAGCATGAATGGTTCATAAGCACATGAAAAAAGTCTGACCTCAATTACACTCGGTGCAACAAGATTCTAGACATAAAAGCTCTGAATTCTAATGGAGGGGTAATGCTGTCCCAGAGTTGATCTGATCCTACTCTCCAAAGACTCAACTCTTACTCCTCAGCTTTTCCAAGCCACTTTTTAAAAATATACAATAATGAACATCAGTCTGAAACAAGTGGATATCTTAGACATAATAAAAACTAAGAAAAAAGGCAGAATAACAACCTTTTCAACAACTTTCCAGATAGACTTTTTTTGAAATTTCTAGAAGGCACAAGCACTCACCAGAGAGAGACAGAGAGAAAGACGGAACTCTAATCAGCCATATAGGATCCAGCTCCTTTAATCTCGAGGCTAAAGGGCTGGCCCGCTCCAGAATGATTTGCAACACTCCTTAAGTATCTCAGTATGTCAGACTCCAAGCAGTTCCGGTGGGCTAGCTGAGGCTACCAGGTGTGCAGCTCATTCTGCAGACATGTGGGCCCATATGGGTAGAAACAGCACTGATTTGTACCAAAAACCCCAGCCAAGAGAAATTCTCCCAGGCTCACTTGGCCAAGCCAACACAGACCACTAAAAACTGCTGCCTACTAAGCAGGGGCTGAGGTATAACTAAGGTAATGGGGAACATCTGGTCAACCTAATAAGGGCCAAGGCGTGGTAAGCAAGCCTAACCTAAGCTTGAAATTGTACTGTAAAGCCATTCTTCTGTTTTCAACAGTGGGTGGGAAAGAGGATGGGAGTGGAAAGAAAAAAGCATACCAGATGAAATGTGTCAAAGATATAAGACTTACTAAAGAACTAGCCATAAAATTATAAACCAACTGTTATCTGTGGTGGAGATAAGAAAATAACTCAACAGAAGACCTCAGAGTTAGTGGACTTGTCATCCCTTCCTTTGTATACTTGTGGTTTTCATGCCAACCCTCATTTCTCCTAAAACTGACTCTAAGCTTTTCTGGATCCTGCAGCCAGAAGCACAGATCAGAATAGGAGCTGAGTAACGTTAAACTTCAATGCTTTTTTTTTTTTAACATATTCTCCTCCGGGAATTCTGTGTGTATGGAGAGGTGACCACTCCAATCAACCAGAGGCTCTACATTTACCGAACACATAATTTCCACGAATTATGCAGCTTCTTCAACATACCATAAGCTAAAAAGCAAAAACAAACAAAAAACCTCAAAATTAATCACAAAGCTATATGTAAGTGAAGGACACAACTTAGAAGAAAACAGACAAGTTAAGTTTAACCACAGGCAATGGCTTCTTAGACGTGACACCAAAAGCACAAAAAGAAAGTAAGAAATAAATAAACTGAACTTCATCAAGTTAAAACCTTTTTACGCTACCAATGATACTATCAAGAAAGTAAAAAGACAGCCCACGCAGTGGGAGAAAATATCTGCAAATGCAAATCCTAACTGTGAGAAGGGACCTGCATACAGGATATATAAAGAGCTTTTACAATTTGATGATGAAAAGACAAATAAACCAACTGAGAAGCAGGCAAAAGGACTGACATGCTTTTCTCCAAAGACAATTTTACAATAAACCAATAGGTAAGTAACTTGCCCAGCGGCACCACTGTGGACAGAGCCCACGCTCTGTGGCTGCTGTGAGCACCTTGCATTCAGTAAACAGGCACAGGACCCTGGGTACTCCTGCCAGCTCACAGACAGCAGTGAGGCGCAATCCCACAGTTGACAAGTTTCGAACACACTCAAACTCTTAAGTGGCAAGCCCGGGACAATTTGTGACACTCTAAAATTCTCCAAGCAAGTCTGTGACCCTGGGGGCACTGATCTTACTTCATTACATCAAGTAAGTCCCTACGACCTGCATGCCTTGGGTAATAAGACTGGCCTCAGTACTGTGGGACCTTATGTTACCACTACACCACCACGGCTTCCCCCACTAGTCTTCAGAGTTTGGCCAGTATACGAGAACAGATAAATGTTCTAGATAAAAGAAATTGAAGAACATTTTTGAGATGATAAAAATGTACAGCATTTCTTTGCAAAGATATGAAGAGTACTTTCTGAAAGTTGATATAAACTCACACCTTAAGCCCCTCCTGCAGTGAGCAACAGCTTCTGGTGTCCCTTCATGTCACAGTCCATCAGTCACATCCTCTCCACTCTCCTGAAAGAACCCAGGTGCCTCACCCCACCTCAGAACGCCCACATATGATGGGCCCTTCTAAACGGTGATCTTTCTGAGCTTCATTCTGACTGATGGTGTCTACAAACCAGCCAGTCTAGCCTCCTCCAAGTTCCTCATGCAATTCATATTTTCTGGCACCACAACCCTGCTCATACCATTCCATCAATGTGAAATGCCCTCTCCCAAAACTCTACTAACCAGAATTCTAGCCATCCTTTCAGGCCAAGTTCATTTTCCACCTTCTCCATGAAGCCATCCTCCACGAAGTGATCACTCCCTCCTGCCAGTCACTCGGAACGTATCATTTCTCCCCGACCACAGATTAAGCACTAATGGACAAGAGCCATGTGTTCCACTTCTGCACACCATCTGTGCCCAGAAAGTAACCAGCACGTAAAGTGCTCATCAACCCTGTCTGCTCACTGATCGCATGCATGCTCTCACACCCTCAGAAAACATCGCATGAGAAACAAGTACCACCATTCTCCAAGGCAAATAAGGGCCAGAAGGTTTCCAATGTCGTTTTGGTTTATCTGGGGTATGACATATCCGATTGGTAATACAGAGAAAACCACTCAAAATCCAAGAGTAAAACTCACCCACCAATAAGGCAGATGAATATATAGACATTTGATATCATCTCTACACAGCTAAGGAAACATGATGTGTTATCTAGGCCAGATGGTAGCATGGACGTAAAATGCAGCACTCTACAAGGCAGTCCCATGTGGGAAGGTTCCTGGTTCAAGTCCAGAGACCTTCTTGAGCACACTGGGCACACATTTGTCCATGACTTGGGGCTGGGTGGAGACTGGGCATGAGTCATGATGTTAGGACCCTTTTGGGAGTCCTCTCTCTGTCTCTGCCTGTCTCTCAATTTTTCATGGAAGAAATAAATAAAGAAAAATCACTTCAAATAAAAAGCTTTATGAGTACAAAATTACAATGTGTCACGCAAAGTTAAGGCGAGTTTTAAGCAACAGTGGGGTGACTATAATATTTATCTCCCATCTGAGAAGTAATAAATAGATGATTATGTAGGAGAAAGCCTTGGTTTTGCTGAGGGACTGTGGCCATGAGCAGATGACATCAGACTTGGCATCTGTAAAATGGGGATAATAGCAACAACTCACAGGGTTGTGGTTAGGTTAAATAAGATACTGCAATGCAAAGCACTCAGCAAGGTGCCTGGCAGTGTGTGATTTAGCAAACCAGCTAATATTATTACTAGTTACTGCTATTAGTACTAGTAATCATTCTTCTGTCCTAATTTCTAAATTTCTGTTTCTATTTTTTTTTAAGATTTTTTGATATAAGGCTCATGTACTCACTAAAGAGAGACAGAAGAGAAGGAAAGTGAGAAATTACCAGCTCCCCCTTTCCCCCAGGGGAATGGCCATGCCAAGGTATGTTCTCCATTCTTCAATCAGAATTTTAGGCACATTTGCACACGTACCCAGCATGTTTTTCGAGCCACTAGGTCCAGGACTCAAACCAGGGTCTATTACCTTAAACACCATGCCACCTGCTGGCCTCTAAACTTACTTGTTTCTAATCGAAGACTGCAGCTTCTAATTCTAGAATACTAGCATATGATAATTATTGGTTGTCAGGAAAGTCATGATACATTTTTGCTTTGAAAACTACATCATGACTTTCTTGATGACCTAATAGATTACACCAATGCTTTTTTAAAAAAGAGCTATGAATAATATTCAAAGTTGAAACTGCAGTGTCTGAAAATTATTGTGGAATTGTTTCCTAATGATTTACATTAGTCACTAAAAACAAACACCCAAAATAGTCCATTTTTGCAACAACGCTAAGTGTAGGGTGGGAGGATGATTTATAAGACATCAGTCATTCTTTTTTCTTGAAGAATTATTTTATTTAACTTTATTTATTTTAATTTGACCAGAGAGAGTGAGAGAAAGCAAGCCGCCAGGCCCGGGACTCGAACTGCAGTTGGTCATGGGGAAACCTAGCACCCTTAACCACCACGCCACCTGACAGCTCCAAGACATCATTAATTCTTGAAATTTCAAAGACCAGAAACTGAAAATGATTTAAACCATGAACATGACTTGGAATGATCTAGAACAGACTATAAGAACTACATCTGGTATTTCTGAATCCTACCTGATGGCAAGATTGTTTTGATGAACAGATCACACAGGTACCAAAGAGGCAAAAAGGAAGCAATAAAGGTAAAGGAACACTCAGAAAGCAGCAGCATTTCACATCTTTTACCAAAGCAGGGGAGTCGGGGAACACTTACTAGTAGCTGGAGTTTTTTCTTCAGATCTGCCAAATAAAAACTCGTATTTGGCCTTGGCCACACTCTGGGAATGTGCTGATGCACTGTTAGCCCAAACAAACGTCTCTGCCTGCAGAATCAGAGCACAACAAAGACATCATTAAAACACATCCTAAACAACACGTCATGAAGCTAACTACCAGCTACGGGAGTAGGTAAGCAATTAAGACACGTACACTTGATAGAATGCTTCATTACCATCAAAAATGATATGTGAGGGGCCAGCAGGTAGCATGGTGGTTAAGGGGCTAGACTCCCACATGGCCAACCACAGTTCGAGTCCCAGACCCAGGCAGCTTGAAAGTCACGCTGGGCATGTGTGTGTGCATGCCCAAAAATCCCAAGAGAAAAATGGAGGAGATGGGATTGTAGCATGGCCATCCCACCTGGGGAGCAACTTCTCTCTCTCTCTCTCTCTCTCTCTCTCTCTCTCTCTCTCTCTCTCTCTCTCCAGCAAGCACACAAGCCCTATGGTAAAAACCTACCAAAAAAAAAAAAAAAGAAAGAAAGAAAAAGAAACACGGAGGAGTGGGGGACTGACAGAAACGCAGCTCAGCTCACGACGGGGCTGGGGTTCACACACACAGGGGCACACCTAGGAAAGGAAGTATTGAATAGCATTTGATGGGGGGTTGATGGGAAGCTGGCAAAGGATTATGAACAACACAATGATTTATTTACATTTTTAAAGACTATTCATTTGCATTTTTAACAGATCAAGGGCCTGACTGTGGCACCTAAAACACAACACTGTAGATTGACCCACACGGAATGTTCCAGGTTCACATGAAGACTCCTGAAGGGGACCTGCAGTTAGTGTAATGGCTATGTCGCTGGACTTCCACGTAGTTGACCGCGGTTCGCATCCCGGACCCGGTGGCTTAAAACTCACGCTGGGCGTGTGTGCGTGTGTGCCCAAGATCCTGAGAGGAGAATGGAGGAGAAGGGGTTGCGACGTGGCCATGCCCCCGGGGGGTGATTTCTCGCTTTCTGTCCCCCTATCTCTGTCTGTCTGGCGAGCGCACGCGCCGTAGAGCAAAAACCTCTCCAAAAAAAATAAATAAATAAGACTCCTGAACATGCCAGGCACACACATGCCCATGGTCCAGGGGAGGCTAGGAAGTGGGTGGACCACAGTGTTGAGACCCTGCTGGGATTCTGTCTCTCTATCTCTCCCTCTCTCTCTCATGAGCATAGAAGAAATAAATAAGTTTAAAAAAATTAAAAATAGCAGATGGTTGTTTCATGGAAAATGGGTTGCAGAGAGGCCAGAGGAAGCAGAGCCACCAGTTAGGAGTCTGAATGAGAGTGTGGAAGCTCCGAGTGGGTGATGGCGATGGAAACAGGAAAAAGTGGAGAAATTAAAAATACATTTTGTAGGGAGGAGCTGCATAGTTTTCTAATATATTAGATTTCAGAAATGAGGGAAAGAGAAAGAGCAAGGATAATTATAATGGGTTACACTTCCTAGCCCCTCGCCCATGCCAGGTTCTGTTCTAAGGACACGTGAACATTTCACTTAATGCTCAGAACTACCCTACAGCAGGGCACCACTCCCACCCCGGCACACAGGTGGGAATGCAGGCAAGCAATTTGTCCAAGGTTTTACCGCAAGGGAACCACGAGCCCCAGACCCAAGTCCTAAATCCGGAGCCCACGACACTGAGTAGGGCTCCCAGTCATCTGGCTTGAGCAGCCGAGTGCTCGCACTGAGACGGGGACGTGAGAGAAGGGACATCACCGACAGCTCGCACTCAGGCTTCCAGGGACCGCTCAAGGCCAGAAATACCAGAAGGGGGCATTTTCAAAAAAAGAACCCTTTCTGGGAACCAGCAGTTAGCGTAATGGCTATGTCGCTGGACTCCCTAGTCGACCGCGGTTCGCGTCTCGGACCCGGTGGCTTACAACTCACGCCGGGCGCGTGTGCATGCGTGCCCAAGATCCCGAGAGGAGAATGGAGGAGAAGGGATTGCGGCATGACCATCCCCCCTGGGGGGTGATTTCTCGCTTTCTGTCTCTATGTCTCTCTCTGTCTGTCTGGCGAGCGCACGCGCCCTATAGCGAAAAACCTCTCCAAAAAAAAAAAAAAAAAAGAACCCTTTCTGTGGTGCTAGAAAATAAGAAAAGATGCCATCTTTGAAGCAAATGTTTAAGATAATTCTTTGGCTCAGAGTCTCAATGCCCCAGATTTATAAAGAAAGTTCCCTCTGAGCAGTGGTTTAACCTCAGCACCATGGGGTCCATCGGCACAATTCTGGAAGTCTAAAGGAGGCTGGGGAAATTTAAATTATATATTGATTTTCATTTACCTTAAGCTAAAAGTTGGCATTTTTTTCAAATCTTAGGTCATTGAAAAGTCATGCTGCATAGTTTGCATAGAAAAATATATCATGACTTTTCTGCAGACCCATATGAATGTAGGTAACAGACCACAATATTAATAGCAGTAACTGTAACCCTGTCACCAGTAGAACTCATATATGTGTGTGTATACACATACACACACATACACACACACACATATATATATATATACACACACTAAATGTGGCTGCATACATACATGTATATACACAAATATTTGACACATGTCGTATATAACCTAAATGGAAAAAAACAGTAGTGCTAGAGCCAAATTAGGTAGCCCAAGTACCCTTACAACTAGGCCCTAGTTTCCTGGCAAGCTAACTAGATAGAGAGTCCCAAAAGACAAGAAATAACATTAAGTAAAATTGCTTAAAACTCACGCTGGGAGCGTGTGCGTGCATGCCCAAAATCCCGACAGGAGAATGGAGGAGAAGGGACTGTGGCGTGGCCATCCCCCATGGGGTGTGATCTTTTTGCTTTCTGTTCCTCTGTCTCTCTCTCTCTCTCTCTCTCTCTCTCCCTCTCTCTCTGGTGAGCACATGAGCCCTGTAGCAAAAATTCCTCTTTAAAAAAAAAAAAAAAAACGGAAAGAAAAACAGTGTGTGTGTACATGCCCAAAATCTCTAGAGGAAAATGGAGGAAAGGAGCTGTGGTGTGGCCATCCTCCTGGGAGGTGTTTTCTCACCTTCCCTTTTCCTCTCTCTCTATCTCCCCTTTAACAAGCCCACATGCTCTATGGCAAATTTAAAAAAGAAAAAACAAAAAGTAGGAAGAAGCCAAACACAGTCAGGAGACAAATGGGGTAACTGGAAGGCCAGATCTTTCATTTCTAAAGGTTAGAAACAGCATCAGAACCACAGGGCAGAGCAGGCGCTCGGCCACAGGGCTAAAGAGACAGCAGGGACAGGCCACACGGAGGCTCTCACCTGCCCCCTACTCAGCCTTGCTGCTGCCAGGGTAACCGAGTGAGCCCAGGAGACTGGAGCAGGACTCATGGCCTTTTATAAAGCCCCTGGGGCCATGCTCAGCTTCGGCCAGCTGCTGTCCCTTCGCTCTGCCCATTTCCTGCAAGCAGATCCCCTGGGACAGGAGTAAGCAGGGTCTGCTGTCCTCCAGACCTGGAGTCGGAGCTAATGGGGGGCTGCCAGGCTCCAGTGCAGAGCCACGGGGTCACGCACAGGCTCCAGGGACAGGGAGTGAGTCAGGGGACAGGCTTCTGAGAGCCTTCCTCCTGGACCCATCTCAACAGTCCTCCAACCAAATGGGAGGAACTGCTTCCCTTCTAGGAACCGCGCCTGCCTGGCCAGGCTCTGAACCCCACACTGGGGCCTTTTACAAATGGTGACAGCTGCTCGATTTCTGGGAAGTGTGAGGGACAAAGCCGGGGCCAGCAAACCAGGACACTGACGTCCATTTGTAATAAGGCCTCCCACAAAGCACATGGAGGACACAGAGACCGAGCCGTCCTCACTGCTCCTTCACCCACACACCGAGTACCTGAAGAGCTGGAGAGCTTCAGGGAAAGCATCTGAAAATGAACAACCAAGTAGTATTAGCTCACAATCTCTATTCTGCTTTCCCGCCATTTCGCAATTCACAGTTTCCGCTGGGCGAGGCCTTCCCCAGGAAAGGTACAGACCCAAGTCTTCATCCCGCCTCTGTCCCCGATCTGTTAGAGACCTTTGTGCCTTCTCCAGCCCTGGATCTATGTGCGTCAGAGAACGCTGAAAAGTCATCGATGCAGCAGACCATATGAAAACCACATTTTAAAAATAAATACAAATAGTGTCGTGCCTGTGAATTCGTCTCCTTAGCTGCTGCAGACTCCGGGTTTGTAAACAGGAGCTGGAGCTCTCTACGTGCAGGGAGCACTTCAGGATTTAAAAGTTAGGTCACACAAGGGAAGGCTGAAAAGCCACAGAGAACCTGAAGAGCCAGACAAGCATAACTGGCATCCTGGTGAGGAGGCCTACCAGACACTGAATAAATAACTTCCAAAAATCACCCTGCATGTATTCTAGGAAAAAAAAGAGGCGGGACCAGGAAAAAGGCAGGACCAGCAGTTGGTGTAGTAGCTAAGTCACTGGACTTCCATGTAGTCGAATGCAGTTCAAGTCCCAGACCCGGTGGCTTGAACTCACGCTAGGCGCTTATGCGTGAGTGACGAAGATCCCGAGAGGAGAACAGAGGAGAAGGGATTGCGGCATGGCCAATCCCCCCTGTGTGGGTCATTTCTTGCTTTTTGTCTCTTTGTCTCTCTCTGTCTTTCTGGCGAGCACACGTGCCCTATAGCAAAAAAAAAAAAAAAAAAAAAGAAAGAGAGAGAAAGAGAGAGAGAAAGAGAGAAAGAGAGAAAGAGAGAAAGAGAGAAAGAGAGAAAGAAAGAAAGAAAGAAAGAAAGAAAGAAAGAAAGAAAGAAAGAAGGAAAGAAAGAAGGAAAGAAGGAGAGAAAGAAAACAGAAAGAAACAGATAGAGCAATTAAAACAAATAACACAGGGACAGGACCGTAATATAATGAGATGCTCTGCAAGGCTGACCCCCATGGCAAGGTCCTGGGTTCACTTCTGGAGACCTCCCAGAATTCACTGGGCATACATGGGCCTGATGTGGGGTTTACTGAAACGGAGGGTGAATCGCTGCATCTCACCCCTGCTGGGAGGGCTAGGTCTCTCATACACACACCATGGAAGAAATTAACTTAAGTACCATGCAAACCAAAGACTACAAGCTCACAGTAAATATTTTTGCTGAATCCTTCTAAACTCAGTAACCTCAAAACAGCCTTGAAACCTTGGCAGAAATCCCACAAATTACATAAATGAGAACTAAGCATCAGCCTTATTTACCTAAATCTGCTCTGCAAATTTTTTCTACAAAAATTCTGAGTCACAAAACAAAACTAAATCCATTCTAAATATTATATGCCACAGGGCACATGCGCGTGCACACACATGACGGAGACAGACAGAAAGACCCACAACAGAATCTGGCCACACCACAATGCTTCGTCCTCCAGTTGTCCATCCTGTGAAGGTCCTGGCTGCTCGAGCATATGCCAGCATGTTTTTCAAGTCAGTGAGGCCAGGGCTCAAACCCTGGTCAGTCACAGAGGGTCTGGTTTCCTCTGCACAGAGCCTAACTGCTGTGCTATAAAAATGGCCATCTAATTTATTTTTCTTTTTTGATTTTTGCCATAGTGCATGCGTACTCACCATAAAGAGACAGAGAAAAGCAGAGAGAGAGGGAAAATGAGAACCCACCCTCCAGGGTGTAGCCACACCACAATCCCTCCTCCTCCATTCTCTTCTTGGGATTTTGGGCATGCACACACACGTGCCCGGCATTTTCAGACTACTGGGTCTAGGACTTGAACCATGGAGTCAGCCATGTGGTATCTAGCACCTTAACCACCATGTGACCTGCTGGCCCAAGATCTCTAAATGTTTTTAAAGTCATTTGGCACTTCGACATAGAGAAAAATAGGTGCTAACTGTGAATTCAAGGTGGGGATCATGAAAACGTCCTCTCACCTTACTCTGCAACACTTACATTTTCTTTACCTTTAAAGTCACCTGTGGGTGGTGGTGATGCATTTTTGTGAACCATGTAAAATCTAGGACTAAACCTTACAAATAAGTCAGGCTAAAGATTAAGGAAGGAAACAGCCATAATTATCTTCTCTTTAAAGGAATTGGTGAGTGAGTAACTAAATTAAACTAACATTCTTTCCACTTATTTACCCAACCTGCATGTATAGAGGAAAAAAATATCTTCTAGGCAAATACAAATATTGGGAAAGTAATAAAACTTGTGTTGCAATTTAACCTATAAGAATATATGAAACATTAGGAAGGATAAAATCATTGTATTCATTACTATAGGAAGAAATGTGCTCAACCTAAATCTCGCTATAGCAAAATCTCTCTAAACACATGCACTTCTGAAAAAATAACCAATGAGGGGCCAGCAGGTTGCATAGTAGATGAGGCAGCTGGTCCCACATGGCCAACCTGTCAGCTTGAGAAACATGCCAGGTGCATGTGCCTACATGCCCACAATCCTTAGGAGTGAATAGAGGAAGTGAAGATTGTGGTGTGGCCATCTCCCTGGGGGTACTCGTTCGTACTTGTTCTCTCTCTCTCTCTCTCTCTCTCTCTCTCTCTCTCTCTGTCTGTCTCTCCAGCAAACGCACATGTCCTACAGCAACATTTCAAACAAAAAAAAAACAACCAATGATCATGATCGTGAGTTTAGAATCCTAACAAAAATCAGAGCAATCAGGTCACCGTCCCTGGTTCTCCCAGAGAATATAAATCCTAACCAGATGAGGCTAAGCACTTACTTTATCCCTGGCTGTTAACAGATGCCCATTACAAAGAAAGGGGCCTAAGCCAAGCTAAGAGGATCTGTGGAACAGGCCTCTGTAAAGTCACGGTAAAGAGGGACGCTGAGGAGAACATAAATGCCTGAAAACACAAATGAGCACAAGATGGCAAGTCAGTTCTCAGACCACACCAATTATCCACAGTCTTGATGAAACTATTTTCACCAAATTTTGCATTTTTGTTTAAAACGATATAGAAAAGTGAAACGTATTATGTGAATGCTTAGCACTCCTGTTAACCACCAATAAAGTCATGTGTTCAGAGTGCCCTGACAAGGCAGGAGGTCACAGCGGCCGGACATCGCACTGGGAACTCTTAGAGTCCCGGCTTCAGCTCCTCCGATGGGCGGCCAACAGGTGAAAAGGCACCAGACACAGGGACGATGTGACCTGGATATTGACTTTGGGAGATCTGCGTTATTTAAATTCCATTACTTAAACATCGCCAGGATACTCACAAGATCTGCGATAGGAAAACACTCCCATTATGTAATTTCAGCTTTTACCGAAACCCCAACTATTCATTTGTAATGAATATTCACCCAAACTACTCCTTGGAAGCCACAAGGAATAAACTTCTCAGAAACAACTGCACGCATCAGCATGTTAAATGACAGTATTTCTTTCAGGCCGTTCAGGACCTTTGGGTCCCATGTGGTCAGTCACCTCTGCAGGGACATTGTTCCCTGGAGCCCGTCAGAGTTCATCAGCCTCACCTGCAGAAGCAGTGATCCAAGTGTTGACCTGTGGTGCCTCACACCTGAGAAAGATGACGTAGGAGCAAATGTCCCAGAGCAGCGTTTCTATGGGTCCAGGGAGGAGGACTTGCCATGACAAGGCAAGTCATCGTCAACCCTGGATTTTCATGAGCTAAAGAATGAGTTCAGAAACCAACAGATGGTATAATGGTTATGTCGCCAAACTCCCACTTAGTCAACTGCGGTTCGAGTCCCAGACCTAGTAGCTTAAAACTCACATAGGGTGAGTGTGCGTTTATGCCCAAAATCCCAAGGGGAGACTGGAGGAGAAAGGATTGTGGTGTGGCCATCACCTCTGGGAGGTGATTTCTTGCTTTCTGTCTCTCTGTCTCTCTCTGTCTCTCCAGCGACCACACATGCCTTATAGAAAAAAATCTCTCTTAAAAAAAAAAAAAGAATGAGTTTATGCCAACTCGTTTCTGAAATTCAGGCACTAGAGAATAAATGACTCACAACAGGTATCGTCATCACCTCCATAGTTTTAAAGATGTTTTCACCCCACTCTCCACCTACCTACACACCCACCCATACTGTTTCTGAGGACTGGAGGCTTCTCTTTCTATCTTTACAACTATAATTGGAACCTAAAAAAATGTGATAAACTATGTTTTCTAAGTTTAGCACAAATAATAGTGCTTTACTAAGTACGACTAAGAGTTAATTTTAGGACTGCTTGAGCTCGGGACTAGCAGGTGGAATGATGGTTAAGGCACTGGACTCACACGAGGTCAACCGCATTTGCGGTCTGCGTCAGAGACCTGTTGACTTGAAAATCACACCAAGCATGTATATGTGGGTGCCCAAAATCCTGAGAGGAAAACAAAGGAGAAGGGACTGTGCTGTAGCCATCCTCTTGGGGGGTGATTTCTCACTCCTTCCCCTCCCCCCAGTGTTTATGCTGCTCTTTGGCAAAAAATTAATTAATTAATTAATTAAAAGAAATCTTGAGTTTGCTGGGTACCTAGAAACTGACTTATTTCTGTGGAAACTTAAAAGGACATGACCAAATAGTTCAGTTACAAATAAACTTTTTGGATTCACACAAGAGTCAGAGACTACCTATGGATTTTATTGGTACAAATAATTATAAAGTCTGGTTAAATGAGATTATACCAATTTATGAATAAAGACATTCATAACGTGATGTGAGCCTGGTAACAGATCTTTAATTGTGCTTTGAGGAACTGAAAAGAAATCTCTTCTACACAAGAGCAAATTATAAAAATCTATAACATGTGGAATTATGAGGGTAACAATTCCATTTTTTTAGAGCACAATAATTCAGCAGCCACATATTCAGAACACAGGAAGCAGATTTTCAGAGTGGCCAAAGAGTACATGCTTAAAAATCCATGCAATTTTATATATACATAATATATATGTATATATTATACACACACACACACATATATACACACACACTTTATACAGGAGAGCCCCTTGGGACTCTTACACATAAACAATTTGAGGAAATTTATTTTCTAACTCTTATAAGACTCTGAACAGTTTATTAGCAAGAAGGGCAAACAGCAACCAGACACTATAAAATATCAAGAATGACTACAAGTCTTACAGTAAAATGACAACAGAGAAGACAAAAATAAAAGACAAGCATAAACTGTGAGTAAATATTTGCAACATATATTGAAATATCTAAGACATAAATTCCCACAGATCAATAAGGAAAAGACCACCCTAACAGAAAAACAAGCAGAAGGTAACAACAGAGCATTTGAGGCCCAGCTCGCACAGGCAATATGGAACTGATCTGCATGACTGGAAGCCACGTGGTCAACCCTGGGTTCTGATCCCGGGGTGACCTGAAACACTCCACGTGCACACACACCCAAGGTCCTGACTAGCTGGAGGGCAGGTAGAAGGGAAAGACAGTGTGACCTGTCCAAGGTGCCTCTCTCTCTTGCACTCTCTCTCATGAAAGAAATTTTATCTACATACCAATCTCTCCAGGAAACACTCATAAAGTAACATTCTGATGAAGTATCTGGCTAGCTTCAAATCCAATGATCCCAAACTTGGGTGAATCCAAGAACTGCATAGACCCTCAACCCAAAAACCCTCATTAGTGAACAGGCAGCATGGCTTAAGAACAAGTATTTCTGGGAAGCTCCACCATAATTCTGATACAGATGGTTCAAGGCTAACCTCTAAGATATACCGCTCTAATCTGAGAGAGTTACAACACTAAATTTGCATACTTATCCCAAGTTTAATGAACTGTGTCAACTTTGTAAGTTACATCAGGCTAGGCTGGACAGATGCCACAGAGATAATTAACACAGGTCCTGAAAAAAGTGTGCAGACAATGAGGAGTCAAATAAGTGGGGTGAAAAAAAATAAATAAGTGGGGCAGACACCATATAAATCAACTTTCACTAGATTAAGCTGCAGCCTTAACAAATAACTTTCCAATTTTATGGGCTTATGGCAAAGGTTTACTTCATGCTCAGATGCTGCAGCTGCTGGGAGACAAGTATGGCTCTGCCCCAGATGCAGGTATTTGACACATGTGGGTGGGACCCTGCTGGAATTCTGGTTCTAACTCAGTCGGTTTGGAATGAGGCCTAAAGGTCTGCATTTCCAAGAAGCTCCCAGGTGATGCTGACCTGTCAATCTGTGAATCACTTCATATGGTAAGAAACCAGATGGTTACAGGAAAGGGGTGAATTACCCCTGAAGGGTTTCCGATATCAAGTTAGCAACTGGATTTTATTTACTTGGTAGTCCATTTAGGGAAGGCAGTATAGGAGAGTTTTCTGAGCAAGAGACTTAATCATTTATGAAACATCAAATAAGAAAACCTTAGGCCATATAACCAACCAAGTCTGCCTTAGAAGTTTTGTTTGTTTGGTTTTAGTTGTTTTGCCATAGGGCGCATGCATTTATTGCAGAGAGACAGAGATAGAGATGGAAAATCAGAAATCATCCCTCAGAGAGGATAGCCGTGCCACAATCCCTTCTCTTCCATTTTCCTCTCAGAACTCTGGGCATGCATGCACATGATCCAGCATGATTTTCAAGCCACTGGGTGCAGGACTCGAACCATGGTTGGCCATATGGGAGTCCAGCACCTTAACCGCCACACCACCTGCTGGCCCCAAAGGATCTTTTATTTTGTTTTGTTTGTCACTTCAATACCTTCTCAGTTTTGGATAACATCATAAACAAACTTGAGGCCACTTTAGCAGTTTCAGTGTATATACATGCTTCTCTAAACTGAAAATTACTATTAATATTGAGAGAGAGAACTGACAAATACAAACAAAAGAAGAAGAGATTTGCTCTGCCGTACAGTCCTGCCCCATCTTCTGAGCGGACAGCACATCCCAGAGCTCCTGGGTACAGCTTTATCACTGTGCTGGTGGCAGCCAGGGGTCCAGCTGGAGGTCCCGCTGAATGACACAGGGGTAACCGACTGTCACGTGCCCCTTGCCACACCCACCTCCCATCCCTGAACCGCCTTCATATCGCGTAGGCAATGACTGCCAGTTCTTCAACGCTATCATCCCAGTATCCTTAAGAGTGAGCAATGACACAGGAGAGAAGGGCGATTGCACACAACGAAGGCATGAATCCAAGCTGGGATAACACAAAGTGAGAACAGCCCCGACAGAGTGCAAGTGCCCAAGAGCTAATTCCATGCCATCCCACCAGTCTCTGCCCCTCCAGTCATTATTAGCGCTGGAATGCTGACAGAAAGAACCCAGTGTTTGCTGAAATTCTCTTAGCTATTCCATTACACCCAGGAAGGGAGAGAGGTAAAAAAGAGACAGGACAAGGGTAGTTGGTAGCTGGCAGGTGAAGTGGTGGTTAAGGTATTAGGCTCCCACATGGCTGACCGTGGTTCAAGTCCTGGACCTGGCAGCTTGAAATCACACCAGGCATGTGTGCATGCATGCCCAAAATCACAGGAGAATGGAGAAGGGGTTGGGGCATGACCATCCCTCCTGGGGAACTTTCCCTCTGTCTCTCTCCAGTGAGCACACATGGCTCATGGTAAAAAGAAAGAAAAAAAAAAAACACTTCAAAGAAAAGAAAAAGGTAAGTGGGTTGAACTCTACACCTAATATTTGGGCACTTTGGTGACACCTCTGATCCCACTCATCTGGAACATGGCAGTTTCCAAAGCTCCTGAGATCGCTGAGTTAATATTGCATGTGAGTGAGTGTATGTGGGTGAAGTGCGGGTGTACCTACCACACAAACGAGGCCCAGTGCAGTCGGCCTCCACTAGACCACTGAGTCTTTAGGTTGGGACCCACATGGGAGATTTAGGTTCCACTTCCAGCCAGGTGAGTGCCGTGTGCCTATAACCCCAGCGACTTGGGACTCTGAGGCAGGAGGCTCGAGCTCAGGGCTGGCCAGGGTGCTGTGGTTAGACTGTCTGGAAGAGCTGGGCGTGGCGGCACGCAGCTGTGGTCTCAGCTACCTGGGAAGTGAGGCAGGAGGATCACAACACAGGAAGCCTGCCTTAAAAAACAAATCTGAGACCATGTTTAAAAAAAGAAAAGGCGGCAGCAGCAAGAGACCTGTGCTGTGGCGAGGGAGTCGTAACCGGGACACCTCAACACCGGCCATGGCACACTCACGCTGCTGGAGTGTGGGGGCATAATTTGCTTGGAAGATCATTTGACCATTTTTATCAAAATAGGAAATGTACACAATCCTTTTATCAAGCAACTCAACTTGTAAGAATTATTCCCAGGTAACCCACATGCCAGTGAAGAAGGTACAATGGTGCTCACTGCAGCTGACATGAGAAACAACGTAAAGCTCTACCAGTAAGAGTCTGGTTAATACACTGGGATATAATAAAATATAAACTAGATATTGAGAAAAGAATGAGTGACCTTTAGTAATAGAGGTCACTTTGAGAGAACTAGGTTTCTGAAGTTAAAGAAAGACATGCATTTTCTTTCTTTCTTTTTTTTTTTTTTTTTTTTTTTGAGAGGTTTTTGCTATAGGGCACATGCGCTCACCAGAAAGAGAGACAGAAAGCGAGATATCACACCCCTCTGGGCCGGGGGGATGGCCACACCACAATCCCTTCTCCTCCATTCTCCTCTCAGGATCTTGGGCATGCACACACATGTGCCTGGCATGAATTTAAACTACTGGGTCTGGGACTCAAACCACGGTCGACCACATGGGAATCCAGCAACATAGTCATTATGCCAACTTCTGGTCCCGAAAGATGTTCATTTTCTAGCACCTATCCTTTTGTTTTATTATGTATTTGTTTATTTCGCACACATATCACTACTCTCTTTTTAATTCATTAATTAATTAATTTGTTTATATATGTATTTGTTTTGGGTTTCAGATTGTTTCTGAGTGCTCAAGGAATTACAAAAAAACATTTACACATTTTCCTGTAAAGAAAAATTTCAGGTCAACCTCACAACACTAAATGCAGGAATCTTAAACAAGCTGTAACAAAATTAACTCAATAGTATACAACAAAGATAATCCATCAGGTTGACTTTATCCTGAGGATGTCAAGTTATTTTCATTTTAGAATTCAACTGATATAATTTGACACATTAATAAATTGAAGGAGAAAAGCCTATATGATTATCAGAAAATGTGTAGCAAAATATATGATAAATTTTAACATCAATCTATTGTTTCAAAAAAGGAAGCTTAGCAAACTTAACAAAGAACTTCTATAAACTGATCAAAGCATGATAAAAAATATCCAGAGCAATTATCGTACTTAATGGTGAAATGTTATTCTAACGCGTCCTATAAACAAAAGGGACCCACAGGCATTTTTATAAGAGGTTCGTAATCTCTTTTGAAAGATGACCCCTTTAAAGTATCTTGCATATCATTTCAGGGTATTTCAGGTACCTCCCTTCCAAACTTTAAAAGCCAAAAGTACCATGATTTCCAACTAATGCAGCCCAAAGGTAAGACTTTAAAAAAAGAAGAAGAAGGATTAAAACAGGACTCAGTTTTATGGTTCTACAGCATTAACAAATTCAACATATACTAAAGAAAAAAACCCACTCTATACATTTTAAGTGTTCTAAAGCCTTCGATGGGTCCTCAGCCTACAGAAAAAAGCCATCGCTTTGCAGCCCCGCAGTCTGACTCGAGATTCCTGTTCCAGCTTTTCTCCCTCATTGCTCTGCTCCACGGACCGGCCTTCCTACTCCGCCAACCGCGTCCTTGTCCCTTCCCATCCAAGCTCACATCCAGCTGACAGAGGTCAGAGTCTACACACCACTTCCATTAGTGATGACAACTGAGAAGAGAAAATGGTTGTAGCCCTGTGACATGAACTAGCCAGCCTTCCCCAGCCAGTCACTAGCACAGCTGGAAAACCTCAGCCCAGCCGGGCAGAAAACACCATGTTCAGGACTGAACAGAGACACCCAGTGGGCTCCAAGCAGAGGAGCTCGGTTCCTGCCCCTGAACTCCCAGTCAGTAAGTCCTCCCACTGCATCCCTCCCTCTGGAAACACGAGGCCTGGGAAACAAGGTTCCTTCCTAATATTCAACTCTGCTACTCAAGGAAGGAGCAAATTCCACCCTGACCTGAAAACCATCCCATCCCATCCCACCCCATCCCACCCCATCCCATGCCACAGTTCTGAGGTTCCACATGCCTTGGAATTCTTCAGAACTCAATGCCTGTACTGCTCTTCACAATGTCTCCTGCACTGACAAGTACCCTCTTTATCAAGATAAAAGAGACAGTAAGTCCCCTGATTCTGGGACCCTCTCTCTCTTTAAATGCTCATCATTTAGATGCACACCCTGAACAAAGGTGACCTCTTCTATTTGGAGATATAAATAATCCTCTAAAGAACTCTTTGAAATTGCCATAAAGGTATTTCATTTGTCCTGAGTCAAATACCATGATAAATTAGATGTACTGTCTAACAAAAATACTTCGAAAACCCTGGTCAACAGTGTATGGGTTGGGGAGGGACTTCAACAAGTTTATGGAAATTACATCATGAAAAAACTATGCATGGAGTTCTATCTTTTTGCACCAAAATAAATTTGTACTTTAATTCCATTTTCACAGAAATTTTCTAAATTTCCTCCACCAAACAGCACTCATACCCTGCATGGATAGCACTAGTCAATGACTTGCTTTCCTGCTAAAACCATGTAAAATCTACAATGTTGCCTTTCATTTTGCTTTCACTACAAACCACACAGAACTTGCCTCCCTTAGGTTCTGCTTCTAAAACTAAAAACTTTCTTCAAAACTTCTCATGCATATATTGAAGTCTTTAAGATTTCTTTGTGATATGATCTGTTGGTGGACTTTCATTTTTTTTTCCTTTTTCCTTATTTTATACATCACATCCTAGCATCAACTAAAACGCAAAGCGACAAGAAGATAAATTCTATCCTCCTATCTCAAATTAGCCAGAGGGGTGAAGGGAGACAATCAAAATGTTTAACAATTAGACTCACTGGTTAGTTCTTTACATTCATCTTGTGCAATGTCTTCGATACAACATAGTTGGGAGAAAATAAGAAATGAGAAGGGGAGAAATAAAAAGCCAAAAGCCATGTTTCAAGTATACATAATTTATTAATATTGATAGTATTCTAACAAAACAGTAATAGTAACACTTGATTATAGTCCAGCGACAGAAGCCATGAATTGCAACTTGGAGCAGATACGTCACGGAGTATAAACGGATGAAGTCTAAGGCCGGCCCCCTCTGACTAGTGGTTCATCCTGGTATTTCACACTCATTCCATTGCATTTGCTTGCTACCTCTACAAGGATGGCACCTGCTTCATTTAGCCCTAGTTGGCAGGCTTTCTTCATGTACTGAGGAAAGAAACACTACCTTAGTAACTAGACAGCATATAAATGCATAGTTTTTAGCTACCACTGCCTGCATTTATAGGCAAAATAGTTCAATTAAAATAAATTTTAAGAAATACTATTCTTTTTTTTTTTTTATTTTCCAGAAAGTGCTTGCACTTACCAGTGAATACCCAAGAGACAGAATGAGAGGGAGAACGCACCCCACAGTGGAGCATGATCGCACCAAAATCCCTTGTCCATTTCTCCAGACTGTCGGGATTTGGGGCATAGTGCGCTCACATGCCTGGTGTGTTTTCCATGCCACCAGGGCCTGGATTTGAACTATACAGTTGGCCTTGTGGGAGCTTGCTGTGCTAACCATTAGGCCACAGGACCAGCCCAAGAAATACTATTCTCGAATTCTAATTAATAACTTATTACATTGCATAACGTTGTGAGCAACCAACTCGTCCTTATTCCTCTGTGCTAAGGCCTCCCTTATATTCAAAGCTGCTCCAGGGTCCTGAGTGGTTCTTCACGAGTTTTCTGCCAGCGAGGCACAAAAGACTCCTGTGTCTACTCTTCTCAACTCAGAGGCCGGGTTTCCATTTCACATCCAAGCCACCCCTTCGCGTATTTTGAAACTCAGAAAGCATAACATAATAAACAAGGTGACTCAGTTTTCTTCACAAGGCAATATATCAGGAACGATTAATACAATTACAGGAGCTGTTTTTAGGTCAGACTTTGCTTTTCTGCAGTTCTAAAATGTGTTTAAAAATCCCAACCTAAAATGCTTAAAACAAACTACTAAAGCACAGTTTGCATGACCAATTTATTCTTCACTGAAGCTCAGCACATAAAAAGGTTCATTCATGTTAAAAAGCTATTTTTAAATATGCCTAACTCACTACTTCAAAAAGGCTCACAATTAAAGCATTATACTTGGGCGGAATTGAGAAAGTTTAAAATTATATTTCTCCCATCTCATTTCCACCTCCCCTAATGCTGCCTTCCTGAATATCAACATTATTTTAAACTTTGCTGTTTTCTACTACAACGGCCTCATTCATTCGGTCACTCAGAAATACTGTCTTTCGGAACACTATCGCCTCTGACTTTTAAACTCAGTTATGGAAGTCGGGTTTGGTCTACCTAAAAATGTATGAACGCATCATGCCAAAGCCCTGGGACATTTCTCTAACTGAAACCAGAGGGAGCTGAACCTCTGAAGAGTGGGAGTGCCCTTCAGAACAGGCGCCCTATTGAGCCATTCTCAAAGGGTCCCCAGGCTCAGCTCAGTGGAGGTGACGGCCTGAGCATCCCAACCCCTGGTGAGACTGCACTCACAGCAGGTTGCCAAGATGACAATTTATTACTCACGTAGGACATGAGGTTTACACTGTGCTCCACAAAACTGCAGCATAGAAGCTGAGTAAGAAGCTGAGTCCCCACAAATAAAGTTGAAGCTGCAGGGCCACACGTGGTCTACAGAGGCGTTCGATCCGGCGTGCAGGCGTCCTGTGCACAGGACCTTAATGTGGATGGCAGGCCGACATGTGAGGCCGACAGGCCCGCTTCTCATTTGGACCCTGGATTTTAACACACCCTCTAACTAGGCCTCAAGCTTCACACGGCACTTTATTGTCTAATCAACATGGGGACCAAACAAATGGAAGCATTGCAGCAGAGGAAAGCCATGCCCGAATTCAACTTCCGGTAACAGAACACCCGGGGTTTTCTACACCCGTTCCTCTGGGAGCTTCAGGTACACGGTTAGCATGACCTCATTATTCCTTACAATGCCTGAGGGGAGCAGGCAGCAAGCATTTTAATCTCCCTTTATAAAAGGAAAAACAAAACCCCAAAAACAACGTGTCGTAAACCTTTTCCGGGAACTCCAGCTGCCATTCCATCCCAGAGTCAGGGAAAAGAGCTGAATACACCGGCCTACGGAAATGCGTCTCACTAAGATAAGACGGATTTCTGAATGAGGCAGCTATACACACTATACTTCCCAAATGGATTGCTATTCCACGTCTCACAAAGTTTTATGCTAGACTGTCAAAATACATAGCTTTTTCAAGTTTATTTACTTATTCTGTGAGAGAGAGAGGAAGAGAGAGAGTCTTCCAACAGAGTCCTCGCACTCGATCCACTCCAAGCTCAGCCGGCCAGAATCATGAACACAAGTGCATCCAGTGTGCACAGGAAGGTGCCGGGACACGAACCCAAGACCTTCCCCGTGAGTTCAGCATTACAGAGCATGTGTACCGCTAGGCCACTGTCTAACCCCCAAGTTTTAAAAGTGCATACTTTCCTAGACCCCTTGGCTTCCAGCTATCCCCCACAACACTGCAACTGTGCTTCTCAAACAGGGGTTCCCTGAGAGCCTCAGGGTTACTCAACAGTGTGCCAAAAGGGTACCCAAAGTCTCTGGACACATTTTCTTGGACCTCAGTTGGAAGAGATGGTCATTTAAAATCAGATTTTTATATTAAATATATTTTCAAGGTGAAATGCAAAATTGGCATGAATTTTTAAAATAAGTTATAGGGCCAGTTCTATCTCAGGTTCAGTTCCCAGGTCCCACATGGCCAACCGTGGTTTAAATCCCATGACTGGCTTGAAAAACGTACCAGGTACATGTGCACACATGCGCAGGATCCTGACAGGCAAAAGGACTGAGGAGAGGGGATTGCAGCATGACCAGGCCCCGCTGAGGGGTGCTTTCTCCTTCTCTCTCTCTCTCTCTCTCTCTCTCCGGAGTATATACATACCCTCTGGACTAATAAATAAACCATAAAAGAAATCACGTCCTTAAGCACGCTCCCCCAGACACAGCCTCAGCAGTGCTGAGAGGAGTAGAAAGGGTAATAGAATTAGAGGTAGTTCGGGAGAAATCTTTGAGATGTCTGAAAAACAGAACTAAGGAACTCAGAAAAAATTATTCTAATCTACATGCCTGCTCCAAACTAGTCCAGACAGAGCGAACACACCTTTCCTTCCATGAAAGCTTTTCTAGTTGTTTCGTGTTTTTTTTTTTTTTTAAGAGAGATTTTTGCTTATAGGGCGCATGTGCTCACCAGAGACAGAAAGCGAGAAATCACCCCGGGGGTGGGGGTGGGGGGGATGGCCAAACCGCAATCCCTTCTCCTCCTTTCTCTTCTCAGGATCTTGGGAGTGCACACACATGCGCCCGGTGTGAGTTTTAAGCCACCAGATCCAGGACTTAAACTGCAATAAACTATGTGGGAGTCCAGCGATATAACTATTACACCATCTGCTGGTCCCCCCTTCCATAAAGGCTTTAATGTGACTTACTTTTCACCTGGGCACGAGGACCCACCCCAGAGGGATTCCATGTCTCATCTAGGAAAGCACATACGATCACCAGTAGTGGGGGCCAGAGAGCAGTATGACAGTAACACCACACTGCACAGGAAGGTTGGCGGTTCCTGCGCAGACACTGCCTGAATACACCGGGTACACCCACGCCCCTGGTCCCGGGCTGGCTGATGCTGGAGGTGGACCTGCCAGGAGTCACGGTGGTCTGTCTCTCTCTCTCACTTGGTCTCCCTTACTCATGGAAAAAATGAACTTACAGGAGATGACCAGCAGGAAGATGCTATTTCCGAGTTAAACCGAGACAAGAGCAGAAGCTACAGATTTGGCCACGGAACCATTTTCAGCGGCCCGCACGCTCTGCTCAGGTCTCCTCCCCAGGCATCTCAGACGGTGTCCCCTTTACTATCTCAGCCAGGAGACCAGGAAATGAAGGAAGGCCAAACTGCCCCATGTCAATAGGAGCAATGTCTTTATACTTACCAAAAAGGTCACAACTGTCAAAACAATCACGTGACCAAGTTAGCGACCAGAGATAAAGGTGCGTGAAAGGGACACGCAGATTACCGGGAAGTAACCGACTGGGCACACGGGCTCCTAACGCCTGCATTTCAGGTGCGCCGAATGAGCAGGAGGTGATGAGTGCCCACTGAAACACTCCTGGGAGCAGAGAGAACAGTTTCCAGCACCCAGGAAGTGCGACAAAGGGGCAAGGGAGCGATCGACACCCAAACCACCAAGACGAAGCAGGTAGCCAGGGCTCACTGAGCAGCTAGGACCAGGGTGACGCCACTCCATGCTCCTGAGGACCGCTCAGGTTCGGGGACCAGCCAGGCCACAGAAACGCATGTCCGACTTTCTTGAGTTCCTGAAATCACCAGAGGAGGCAGGTCTCCTTGGTTCTCAGTTGTTTGGGGGTCCCAGCCCCTCAGAGAAAGCAGTGAACACACTGCACTCCTGCACAAAGAACTGTACTCGCTTCAGGGCAGCCACTGACCCTAGTTAACATCACTTTAGATTTTTATCCAGTAACTGAACCTCCCCAACTTGGTGCTGACTAATCAAGAGAACGCCAACACTGAGCAAAGATTTATAAGACCACAAATTTTACAGGAAAACTTTCCATTTTATTTTAAGAACAGTACTTATTTATCTAAATGAACTGCCCCCATTCAAATAGTTACCCTTGGAAGCCACACATTTTACGTCAAGGAACCCTAAGCAAAGCACTTGGAATTTCTATTCTATTACTATTATTATTATTTTATTTGTTTATTATTTTTCTTCAATGTGACCAGAGTGAGACAGAGAAAGAGAGAATACAAGAGGGACGGTGAGAAAGCAAGCCACCAGGGCCAGGACTTGAACCATGACTGGCCATGTGTGAGTCCAGAGCCTTAACCACCACACCATCTGCTGGCCCCGGAATTCCTATTCTTAAATAACCTTCAAAGCCAGTTTTCACATTGCACAAGACAGGGGGTTTCTTTGTAGACACACCTCATCTCTGACGAAGGAGAAGCTGTTTCTCAGCTCACTATCACATAGCGTTTAAAAGCTGTGGCCTGATGAGACCAGTAGGTGGCGTAATGGTTATGACACTTGACTCCCATGTAGTCTAGCGTAGTTTGAGTCCTAGACCCAGTAGCTTAAACCTCACGCCGGGTGCATATGCGTGTGTCCCCAAACTCCTGAGAGGAAGATGGAGGAGAAGGAATTGTGGCATGGCCAACCCCCCTGGAAGGTGATTTCTCACTTTCTGTCTCTGTGTCTCAGTCTCTCTGTCTCTCCAGTGAGCACACATGCCCTATAGCAAAAATCTCTCTAAAAGAAAATAAAAAGTTGTGGCCTGACTCAAAAAAAAAAAAAAAAAAAGTAAAAGAAAAGAAAAGAAAAAAAAAAATCCACCCACACAAAAATAATAATGAAGATCTAGGACCATGGAGGATGTGTTTCAAAAATGCAAAGGAGGGGCCAGAGGAGGCATGGTGGTTATGAACTCCCATGTGGCTGACTGAATTCCAGTCCCAGACCCAGAAGCTTGAAAACCACACTGGCGCCAGTGCACGCGTGCCCAAAATTCTGAAAGGAGAATGGAGGAGAAAGGATTACAACATGGCAATGCCCCCTAGGGGTGATTTCTCACTTTCCCCTCTCTGTCCCTGGTGAGGACACACACTCAGTGACAATTAAAAAAAAAAAAAAAACCTCAGTGGAAGGCAAGCCACACTGGCGTGGCAGCACGACACCCCTCAGCAACACCAGGCACATGTGAAAGGTCTCGGGTTCAGGTCTCGGGCGGCCCTGCACTCCAGGGAGGTGTGCATGTGATCGAGGCTCAGATGCAAATGAGTCGCTTACCATGTTCAACAGAAATGTCTGAACCTTGCAGATAATAAGGAATAAGGACTGACTGGAACAGTAAGAAATGATAACCTACTTCCTCAACCTACTTCCATAGAGAATGAGCTGATGAAAACAAATCATTAAAACAAATCAAAGAGAGTATCCCTCTGCCAATTAGGCTCCGACTGCACTTACAGATTCATACACTCATTTTTCTCTTCATTTGGGCTTGTGAAAACCGAGTGGAATTGATTTTTTCCGACAGTCCTAAAGCAGTGTGATAATGTTTAGTGCAAATAGCAGGAGGGGCGAGGCGAGTCTCTGAGAGACGGCGTGCAGGGGGACCCAACAGCTCGGTCTTCCCTGGAGAGCGGACGCGGTCACAGAGTGGAGCTACAAAGACAGGCTGCAGCTCCACATGCAGAAGGCCTCCGAGCACCCAGTCCAACAAGGAACGTGTTCCCGCGAGGCAGGAACCACACACCTGCAGGTACAGGAGCAGAGGAGGGCTGCTGCTGGGAGCACAGTGCAATGGTCAGGATGTCCCTGGTCCCAGTCGGCATTGAAGCCCGTATCCCAGTGTGACAGTACGTGGAGGCGGGGCCTTTGGAGGGTGATGGGGTCATAAGGGCGGAGCCCTCATGGATGGGATCAAGGCTAGGCCAGAGGGCAAGCTCTCAACCCTCAGGGTCAGAGACTTCACTAGAAGGTTAGTTAGTGGCCAGCACCCAAACCGCTCAGATCACCTGGGAATGCTGAGTTCACCTTGCGTGTCCTTTTTTAATTTTTTTTTGTTTGTTTTTTAGAGGTTTTTGCTTGAGGACACATGCACCTGCTGGAGAGAGAGAAAAAGAGGCAAAGACATGAGTGGGAAAGTGAGAAATCACCTCCCAGGGCAGATGGCCGTGCCACAGCCCCTCCTCCTCCACTCTTCTCCTGGAATATCGGGCGCACACACACACACGCACCCAGCATGATTTTCAAGCCCCTGGATCCAGGACTAAACCGCGGTCGGCCATGTGGGAGTCCAGCCACCTAACTGCTATGCTATCTGCTGGTTCCGGGGTGCCCATTTTAAAGAGGACACTGACCCCCTTCAAAGTATCTGCACGGTGGTGACCAGGGAACAGAGATCTCTGCCAACCCTCTGCAGAGAAGAACGAAGATGGGGATGAAGACATGAGCAAAAAATAGCCTGTTATAGTCTGCTGGGGGCTGCCATAGACCAGGCAGCTGACAAAACGGACGTTTTCTCACAGTTCTGAAGGCTGGAAGTGCAAGACCAAGGTGCCGTCAGGGTAGTTCCGGAGGGCCCTCTGGCTGGCTTGTGGACGTCCGCCTCCTCGCTGCGTCTCACACAGCCTTCCCTCTGTGCGCACACACTCCTGGCGTCTCACCCTCTTCTTTCAGGAACAGCAGGCCCACCCCATGACCTGAGGTACCCTTAATTACCTCCCTGAAGGCCAATATCCAAATACAACCCCCTTACTGAGGGTTCGGGCTTCCACATAACCAACGACAGGAAGACGCAATTCAGTCCACGACGGGACCCAGCCTGGAATATGTGAACGACTGTGCCTGAAAAGGTGCCTGTTCATCCGTACTCCTCCAGAAGGCAGAGTTAGAACAGCCCGAGGACTGAAGTCAGACTAAATAAGGATTAGCCTCTGCCAGCTCTAGGATTATCACAATAGTATTATTAAACTGCAGGAAAGGAGTTACTGAGTGTCTGCTTTGGACCAAACTTCATGTTGAAGTACCGTATCATGGCATCTCTACATTCACTCTGAAGTGGATGCTGTATTACAGCCATTGATTGTTTTGTAAGTTTTTATTTTTAGAAAGACAGCACTTGCAACAGATTCTCTTTGCTGTGGCCCACGCCTAACCCTAGCCAGCCCTGCATGACAGGCACGTACACGCCTGGTCCCTCAGGGAGATCTCTGCACACCATCCCAGAACCCTCCCCCCATGGGTCAGCCTCACCAAGCATCAGCTTTTACCACTGCGCCACCACCAGGCCCAGCCTCTTCACAGACTGAGGCTCGCTCTGGCCCAGTGCCACGCCACTGATCAGTTCCAGAGGAAGGTCAGGGTTCCAGGCCATCAAACCCCAAAGCCACTCAGCCCAACTTTTCACCATTACACTGAGCAGCCTGCATGACAATCGAGGGAATAATCTTGTTTGCTGATAGAAAATCGCACAGAAGAAAACTAAGACACCAATGCCCAGTTACAGACATCATTTCCTTGCCCTCCTACAGCTGTTTCCGTACCTGGCAGTGCTACTCCCCTGCATGCCAAGGCGGCGGGCATTGTTACGCTCATGTTACACGGGAGGAAAGACTCAGAACGCCTTCCTCAGACTCATGCAGTGACTTGGACATGTGGGGGCCGGGATTCAAACCAACATTTCAAATGCAAACCTTTTATGCCAACTATTAATATAATCCTATCCTCCTGGCTCCCACTTGGCTGGGATCCTGGCCCTGAGGGACTTTCAAATCCCCTGGAGCTGACTGAATTTCTCAGTCAAACCTTGCCTTGAAAAAGGAAGAGGTGCAAGGAGCAAAGCCTAGGAAACAAAACCAAATCCTGCAGCCATTCTGCACACGCTTGCCGGGCTCCTGCTGCGTGCTAGTCTCAGGGAACGCGCAGGAAGCCACAAACAAAAAGCAACGCCACTCACTTAGACCCTACATGAGTGTGTGGAGGTGATGTTGAATAAACAAACTTCTAATATATAGCTGGTTAAGAAAAACAAGGGAAAAAGGGTCCAACCCTGGAGGTGCAACAGGTGCACAGTGCTCTGCAATGCTGGAGGCCACGTGGAGGATCAGGGTTCAGTTTCCCAGTCAACCCATGCACACCAGGTGTGCGTGGCCGTGGCCATAATCGTGGCCGGGTCTGTGATCCTGGTGGGCTGGGAGGTTACAGGGCAAACCTCAGCGAGACCCTGCTGAAGGTACCTGCCTTTCTCTTTCTCTCTTTCCCAAGAATCAATGGATAAACTCTATAAAAAGAAAAGGAAGAAAACGGCACTGGGCGTGATGGGGTAACGGCGCTATTTCAGAACACGGCAGCGAAGGCGCAGAGCGGGTCCCGCGGCCTTGACCACAGTTCTGGAATCCCTTGCATTTCCCCAGAGGAAAGGCTGGACCACACTGTGTAGTACAAACAGCAGGCCACAGAGAGAAAATACCATGTCTTCTCCTTGACCACCAGGAAAGCTGTTACTGTGCACTGTTGTCATGGCACAGGGGGAACAGAGGAAGCTGAGTGCCAAGTCCCACAGTAAGAGGAGAAATGCACCAGTGAGAGAGGACAAAGGCAGCGGATGTTCCCCTCCCTGGAGCGCCAAGGCCCGCTGGGTGCTAGGCAGGGAGCAAAGTTTTCTAAAGAGGCAAGGGCTGGAAGGGAGGGGCCCGAAGGAGGGCGAGAATTATTATGGAAAAGGTCTGGGCCTAATCTCTGCCCACTGTCTATGTCCCTAACAGATCAGGGTATTTAATGGAATAATTAGCAGAAAAGAGTAGCCAGGGGTCAGACAGTGGTACAGCGGTAAATTCCAGTGCTGTGTAAGGTGATCTTCCTAGGAAGGGCTCCTGGTTCAGGTCCAGAGACCTCCGGAGCAGGCCAGACACGAGTGCGCCCGAGCTCCAAGCTGCCTGCAGACTGCAGGGGCAAGGGCCTATTGAAGGTTCCTGTCTCTTTCTGTCTCTCTTTATGGAAGAAATCAATAAATAAACTTTGGGGAAAAAAAAGAATGCCAGTACCATGTATTACATTAGAATATCTTTACATAGATATTTTCTGAAATTTTCATCTTGTTTTGCCACAATGTACTTGGGCTTTTGGCCAGCTCACCAATGCCCTAAGGTAACTGTCTTCTGCAATAAGATAGCCTGGGAGTGAAGAGCCCGAGGGAGGACAGGAATGGGAGCTACAAGGTCAGGCAGAGGAGAGATAAGAGCCTGAGTCCACCATTTATCACTACAGAACTCTGGAGGAGGCACGAGGCCTACCTGAGCCTCTTGTCCTTCAGTGTAAGACTAAAACAGAAAGATTAAACAAGGTTAAGCGTAGGGGCCAGGAGGTGGCAGCAGAAACACAAGTAGACCCACGTAAGAAAGATCCCGGGACACAAACCCAGGAGCACACTGGCTGTGGCATGAGAGGCTGCTGAGGTGCTTGTCTGTCTGTCTGTCTGTCTGTGTGTAGCTCTGTCTGTCTCTCTCATGAACAAAAGTAATTTTTTTGGGGGGGGAGGAGAGGTTTTAGCTAAAGAGGGCATGCACTTGCCAAAAAGACAGAGAAAGACAGAGAGACAGCAAGAAATCACCCCCCCCCCCCCCAGGGGAGATGGCCATACCGCAATCCCTTCTCCTCCATTCTCCTCTCAGGATCTTGGGTATGCATGCACACACACCTGGCATGAGTTTAAGCCACCGGATCTGGGACTCAAACCGTGGTCGACTACATGGGAGTCTAGCGACATAGCCATTATGCCAACTGCTGGTCCCTGAAAGTAATTTAAAAATGTAACATCTATGGGGTCAGCAGGTGCCATGGTGGTTAAGGCATTGGGCACCCATATGGCTGACTGCAGTTCAAGTCCCAAACCCGGTGGCTTGAAAATCACGCCAGGCGTGTGAGCGTGCGTGTCCAAACTCCCAAGAGGAGAATGGAGGACAAGGAACTGTGGCATGGTCATCCCCCCTGGAGGGTGATTTCTCACTTTCCCTCTCTCCATCTCTCTCTGCAAGAACACGCACACTAAAGCAAAAAAAAAAAAAAAAAAAAAAAAAAACTGAAAAATAAATCAATGGAACATCTATGACACCCAAGACTAGCCAAGGTATTTTAAAGCAGGCACTCTCTACACTAGAGCTGGGACTGCATGTGACATGACCACATTCACCAACCGGGGCCTCTTCCATCCCAGGTAGTGAGGAGATAACAAGGCCCTCCCCCTGGACACTGAGCAATACGAGTAGGAGCAGTCAAGACCACTGCTCCAGAATCAGACAGCTGGGTCCCATCCTAGATTTGCCTTACCGTGTGACATAGACAAACCATTTAACCTCTTTAGGCCTTGATTTTTCAAATATAAAGTAGGGATAGTAACACTATCTACCTCATAGGGATATGCTGAGAGTTAAATGAAATTCTCACACAGGCCGTGCTACCTGGTATCAGTAGTAATGACGACGTCCCTGAGCTCACCAGGTAAGCATGCATTTATCTACAGTAACAGACTTCACCTCTCGATACACACCAGCACTGACATCAGAATACCACTGCTGCATTGTGTATAAATACACATGTCAGAAACAACCAAACTGCTAGTCGGTAGTGAACCGGACAAGCTAACCTACACCCAGGATGACCATGTGGCTCTCAGAGATGTGAAGTGCCTCTGTGTGTGCTGAGGGAGAGAAGGGCTCCAAGTTTCTTATCACATTCACGACCCTTAGCATATAAGCAGAGATGGATAGGCCTATGGGACTACAGCTGCCATGAGGTGGCCTGGATCGTGAGCACAAGGGAGTGCACAGCCAGGGTGACTGGGGAGACCTCGGGTGCGTACCTGGGGCCTTCCCATGCGAGTCCAGTCCATGACCGTGGCCACTGCCTGGCCCCACCTTATCTCCTAAATGGTGCCTTTGGTCTGAACACGTGGTGTGGCGTCATTACAAACACGTTCAGGTTTGCACCCACTCTCTTATTTCGTGCTATTTGTCCTGTCTGCTGTCTACTTTTCTTGTCTCCTTTCTTGCCTACACTTGAATTGGCTATTCTGGTTTTAATTTGTTTGGGTTTTTGCTTTTGTTTTTCATTCCATACCACTCACACAGGTTTAGAAGGTAGACACTACTTTTATGCTTTTATTATCCTAGAAATTACAGTGACACATTCACCATGCAAGGTTAATCAGCTCTTTTACTCTTCTGCCTCATCTTAGAATACTTTAAAATGGTTTACACCCTTCTCCACCCCCTTCAACTCAAACACTGAGTTTCAGCCACAGTGAGTGTACTGCAGGCCCTGGGCCTCCTCCCACAGCCTCTCGTATCTGATCTTTGCGCCTGGCTGTTCCCCCTAACTGAACTGCCACCATGGCCTTCTCACACCTCCTTCCCCTCCAGGCCAAGTCTGGCACCTCCTCAGGCCCTAGTTTCTCAGGAGCTCTGTGTGACCCCACAGTAGTTGCCCTCTGCTCTGTGCATCGGCCCTCCTGAACTCTACACTGAAAGAGTCGAGACCACTGGACACCTGGGTTACTGTCGAGCCCTCTGAACGGATTCTCAGTAACTAGGTGTTGAAAGGGCAAATGAATGACCAAAGCAGCTTCAAGACATACAGGAATAAGGAAGGAAGCAAAAGAGGTCGTTGGTCACCCAAAATGAATAATAAGGTTCACTCATTCCAGAGGCAGAAAGATTAACTACCACCATCATGTCTTCCCCAACAAAAACTTTATTCAGTTCATTCAGAAAACATTGGCAAAGTCAATTTTAGTTGCAATTTCACATGTATCAAAAATACAGGTGATATTTCTAACAATAACCTATACACAAATTAATGATAAACTAGTTTCACAGAAGATTGTAAATATTTTGCACGTTAGTCATGTATGTCTCATACACACCTTACACACATAGCCTGAAGGTAACTTTATACAGTATTTTTGTACTGCAGCATTTTGACTGCAATCAATCATGTGAGGCCAGGTGTGTGGAATTTTCCATTAGAGGCATCATGTCAGTGCTCAAAAAGTTGTGGAATTTAACAAACTCATTGGGTTGTTATAAGCAATAAATAAGATGATACAGTACCTGAAAAGTACTTAGAACATTTCCTGTTGAGATTCTGGAAAGCCAGCCCTATAGTAGTAGGTAAGCACTGTGCAGAGGAAGCCGGATCCCACATGGCAGACCAGGGTTTGAGTTCCAGTCCCAATGACCTACCCACTGGGTGTGTGTGCATGTACCCACACATGCCCAGGATCCTGATGGGATGGAGAACTGAAGAAAAAAGGATTCCACTGTGATCAGGCTCCACTGGGGAGATGCTTTCTCTCTGTCTTCTCCAGAATACCCCATTTTATACCAGAAAATGGGATACTCAGGGATCAGAGGAATAAAAAACATCCATTGTCCCTCTCACCTCACAGCACATTCTCATCAAGCCCCTCAGCTCTTGCTAGAGCTAAGAATGACCAAATCAACACGAAATGTTCAATGTTTGGAAAGCTCACAAGGTTTTTTGGGTTTTGTTTTGTTTAAAATGGCCAGAATCCCTCTATTTAATTCTTAAACAAAATAAAAAATCTAATGTTAACTATTAAAAAAATAAATAAATAAAATAAAATAAAATTGCCAGAATGCACTTGTGCTCACCAGAGAGTGCACCTCTGAATGGGGCATGGTCACATCACAACCCCTTCTCCTCCATTTCTCTGTCTTGTGCAGATTTTGAACACACATGCACACGTGCCCAGCATGTCTTTCAAGCTGCCAACATTAGGATTCAAACCATGGTCAGCCATGTGGGATCCAGCCCCCTTAACCATTAGGTACAGGGCCAGCCCTACAAGCGTCTTTAAATAGTGCTATATTTTGTTTATCTGGTCAGCAGATATATTACAAACACAAACAAATGGTATTTTTGAAAAGTTAGACACTTCACTTACTGTCAAAAGCCCCTAAAGGCCTCTTAAAACTCATGGGCCTAATCTAGCCATTAATACTAAAGAGAATATGTACTCTATTAATAGAAGACTAAAATGCGGCTGAGTGAACAGCCAGGGGTGAGGAGCTGAAGAATTTGTCCTGTTATATGTTAGCTGTGAAGACCTGAGGAAAATCAACTAACTTTTCTGAGCTTCACACAACACGGTTATGATAACAGGGTCAGCCTTGCTTACCTCATGGAGTGTGATTTACAGTAGGGTCAAACAACACCATGTGCATAAATATGCCTTGAAAAGCATACCTAGTGCCATATCACAAGTTGGCAAAACATTTTCACTCTATATTTTTATTTTTAAAAAGATCTATAGTACTTTTGATATTATTTCTTATGTTTTAAAAGCAAATTTGTGTATGTGTGTGTGTGTGTATGAGAGAGAGAGAGAGTGCACACTATTTTTGCTATAGGGCACATGTGCTTGCCAGAGAGACAGAGAAGGAGAAAGTGAGAAATAATGCCCCCGGGATGGCTATGCCACAATTCCTTCTCTTCCATTCTCTTCTCAGGATTTTGGGCATGCGTATATACACACACCCAGCATGAGTTTCAAGCCACTGGTCCAGACCTTGAACCACAGTCGGCCATGCGGGAGTTCAGCACTTTAACCACTACGCCACCTGCTGGCTCCAAAGCAAATTCTTTTAAGAGGTTTAGCTTAAAGTTTAAAACTACCAGAAAGTGAGCTCAGGTTTACAAACATGTATCTTTTTTAAAAAAATAAAAAATCTTGTTTGGTAAAATGATCTACAGTTGCATGTGCTAAACCTGAGTGTACACACAAAATACAAAGCAAGGGTCTAGCCTGCAACTTGCTGATTCTTTCAACAAATATTTACACAGTACTTACGGGTGCCAAGCACCCTGCTAGCAGCTAGGGCAATGACATTGAACAAAACAAAGTCCACTGCCAGAGAGTCCCAAATCTCTTCCATCCCATAATGCATGGCACACAGTAGGAACCAAAAAAAAGTCACATAACGAAGTTTGTGTATAAACATGACCAGAAGAGGCCTGTCACTAGGAGGTTGTCTCCTCACTGAATAAAACACTTCCGCTCTTTGCAAAGATTTGACTAAAGGTGCCTTGTTAAGCCTATCCCAGACTGAAGGGGATGGAAAAAGGCAGAAAAGCCTCATTCCGAAACTGCAGAATAAGACGCACCTGCCTCTCTGTTATCAGCGAAACTGAGACAGATGAAAACTGGGCAAATAAACCTCTAATTTAAAAAACAAACAGACCCCAGTGTAAAACTTGTGATTCATCAATCAAATAAACCAGGAATGGCAGCCTTTCTAAGCCGTTACCCTCAAGGCCACCGGCACTTAGAAACTGGCTTACCTAGTTAGTGCAGCCATCACCCTGTCCCACACGGCCATGCCTGTCAAATTACCCAGTTCAGCCCCTGCCCAGCCCCTCCACAGCTCCATCTCCAATCACAGGACTGAAGCCATTCTTCCACAGGGACGTGAACACCCGCTTGGGCTGCCAGTGATGGCACAGCAGTAAAACAGCACTCCGTGATGCGGAGCCATATGGGAAGATCCCAGGTTCGCATCCTGAGGTGTCCCTGTACACGCTGAGTACGCACATGCACATGGTCCCGGCTGGCTGGGGCTCAGGGAATATCGCAACATCGAGACCCGGTGGGGATGCTCTCTTCCTCTGTTGCTCTCTCTCAGGAAACAAATAAACTTACAAAAAAATAAATAAATAAAAGTATTGATTTGGGGATGTAAAAGAGACCCCAAAATTTTGGGAGATCTCTTTGCTCAGCATTTTTTTAGAAACAGAAGTAAAAGTGCTAAGATTCCTTTAGAAGGAGGCAAATAAGAGCAGGAAAAATACCTTCAGTTTCTGAAATTCTATTTATCATTTAAAAAAAACTGTAACAGGAACATGACAGAAAATGACAATCATGTCTGCCCTGGCAAGTGAGAGCCTGTTGGAATGGAGCCCACGCTTTTGGCACTGGGGCTTCAAAACCAAGGACGAGCCAGGGCAGTGCCCCATAGGCCTGTCTCCATGCCCTGTGTAGAAGGACACCTATGTGGGAAGGACACCCGGGCAGATGGCATGGCTTTTCTTTCTGGCCATTCTTTTTCAGACGGCCTCTATTCAGTGCCTCCTGTCTTAAAAATTCCCTTGGGAAGACATGGAAAGCATAGCGAAGCTAGCACTTGCCAAGAATGGAAAAACTCAAAGCGGTGAGCGAGTCCAAGTCCCAGCACCCTGGGAGCATCTCCCGTGCGCTGCGAGGCACTAAGGGCACCGCGCTGACCTTCTAGAAGAGGTTCCGTTTGCCCGGTCACCTCAGGGGAGTGTTATGGGGTCACTAGACTGGTTTCTTCCAGCTTTGGTCTCTTTTCATGGGTGCTTCAGAAAAAGCTAGGTAAGAAAAGGAAAAAAAAAAAAAAATCAGGAAGACCTGATAGGCTCAAAGGCCCAGAGACCACCAAAATAAGGCAAAGTTATTTGGTGTTTTATTTTAAATATGCAGAATGGCATCAAAGAAAAATGAAACACAGGTTTTAGGCAGAAAATAACTTCCCTAAAGAACAAAAATAGAGTACATGATTTAGCAAGAGCACTTGAGATTAGAGCATGCCCTGGCCCTCTTAATAAATTATCCAGCACAAATGTCCTCATCTCTGAGGTCTGATTACATTTTTCCATGTTCATAGTATCTTTGGCTAACATAGCTGTGCCATATTGAACAAACTGAAAGCCAACAAATAGCCTAACAAACAGGATTTGTTTTGTCTTTTTAAATTGCGAGAGGTTACCTGCGCTCACCAGCAAGAGACAGAGAGAAAGAAAGTACCCTCAATGAGGCATGGTCGCACTGCCAGCCCCTTCCTCCATTTCCCACTTCTGCATCTAGTTAAGATTTTGGGGGTACACAAGTTTATGTACTCACTGTGTTTTTCAAGCCAACAGGGTCAGGATTTGAACCACAGTTGGCCAATGTGGAATCCGGCCCCCTTAACCACTACCCCATGGGGTGGACCCTAATTCTGTTCTTTAAGCCCCCTCGCAAGGCACACCTTGGGAGTGCAGTTGAGGACCTCCTACCCGCAGGTACGTGTGGCACGAGGTGCCTAGTACGAGCCTTAGCTGTGAAGGAAGATGAGCTGCCTAGCCCTTGTTCTCCAGAAGCTCCGAGTCTTGGTGGAAGGAGCAGAGGAATACGTAACACCCAACAAGAGTGTTAAATCTCAGTAAGAGGAAACTCCGTCCTGTCAACCAAGTCGGAAACCTCCGTCATTCTTCCACGCCTGACATCCCATCCACATCAGGTTCTGTTCATCTACTATACAAAATGGGGTTAACATTTGTCTTTCCACCTGTGTGGAACACAACTGCCACCATCCCAGCCCGAGCACCCCTCATCTCTCACCTACAGGAGTTCCCTAACCCATCTCCCTGCTTCCTTCCTTGCCGGCCCGAGTTCATTCTCCACATTGCATCCACGGTGACCTTCTGTAAAGGCTAAAGTGCTTAACCCCCTCCCTGACTTCCCATCTTTCACAGGATAAATTCCAAGCACTCTACTTGCCCAGCTCGGCCCTGCGTGATCTGGCCTTGGCTTACCCTTCCTAGTCACTCCCCACCCTCACCCCCTTACTCCCTTAGCTAGACCCCTGGCCGTCTTCCAGTTCTTCACGTGCTAAGCTCTTCCCTGCAGGCCTCTGTGCCTGCCATCACTCTCCATGCACCTGCCGCCTCTGGCCAGACCCCTTTCATCTGCCGTGGACATCTGTTGTCTCTGTCTGTCCAGCACTCCTACTAACAGAACAACGCCTTTCTTTAAATCTTCTCGCCCTCATTCTTACTCCACGTGGTTTGGCTTAAATCAGCAACTTCCTCTCATGCTTGCAGTGGGCCACACGTATGCGTGTGTGACACAAGTCTCTATGCAAGGTACCCCATCCCGCTGGCACAGGAATAGATGCAAACCAGGAGCACTGGTTAATCAGAATTAATCCCAGGGGCACTGAGGGAAATCCTGGGTATAGACTAGCTGTAAGGCAGGACGCGCAAAGACTGCACCCGGAGGAGAGGCTGCACCATGGCGACGAGGCTCTGCTCCCGTCTGATTCAGTCCTGGGGGACAGCGCTCTGGTGCAGTGGGATCAGAAAGGACAGATACCTCAAAGAGCCAGTCTCCAATTCTGGCTCAGCCAGTTATGAGCTATAAGATTGTGAGGAAGACCGTTAGGTAATCTTATCATTCTGTTTCCTCACCCATAAAACGTCAAAGTAGATCTAGACACTTTCTAAGAACCATTTCATTAAAAATAAATAAATACATAAATAAATAAAAACAAGGACAAGTGCACTTGCCTGAGGAAGAAAGCAACACCCAGTATGACCGAGTCGTGCTGCAATCCTTCCTCATCCACTCTTCCTTCCCATCAGGATTCGGCCATCCCTGCACACACATTCAGCATCTCTCGAGCAACCAGAGCCAGGATTTGAACAGCAGTTGGCCATGAAGGATTGGCTCCTTTAACCACTGTGCTACAGGGCAAGCCCTCTAAGAACCATTTTAGCTCAATGATTCCATAACTCCCCTAGAAAGACGTAGCTTTATAAAGGCCATGACAAAGCCAGCCCTAACCAGTTCACCTAAAAACTACACAAGCTTCCTTCCAGCTGATGGTATACTATGCCAGGAATGTGAAATGATGCCACCTTTCCAGACAGGACTATGGGTTTGGGGATCTCGAAAAGTTCATACCTTTCATTCTACTTCCACTTTTAGAAATACATCCATGACAGGGAGCAGCAGATGGCATAACGGCTATGTCACTGGACTCCCATGTAGTCAACCGTGGTTTGAGTCCCAACCCAGAGGTTTAAACTCATGCTGGGCACATGTGCATGCATGCCCAAGATCCCGAGAGGAGAATGGAGGAGAAGGGATTGCATAGTGGCCATCCCCCCTGGGGGGTGATTTCTTGCTTTCTATCTCTCTGTCTTTCTGGCGAGCACGTGTGCCCTATAGTAGAAACCTCTCCAAAAAAAAAGAAAAAAAGAAATACATCCTATGACAATAATCAGTGATATAGACAAAAGTTTACATATAAAGTATAAATATCATCACAGTATTTAATACAACACTGAAAAACTGGAAACATCCTAGGTGTCCAACAATAAGGAGCTGGTAAATGAACAATGGAAGAGCCCTAAGATTAAATAGTATGTGGCCATTAAAGAATCATACATGCAGATGGTTTTAATGACACAAAGAAATGCTCATAATATAACGTCAAGCTAAGTAAAATATTACGTAAAACTGTACCGTCTCTATGAACACATATGCATGCTTAGAATGAGAGAAAAAAACAGAAATGACTCGAAAGATTAACAGAGCTTTGTCTCTGTGTAAAGATTACAAATGATTTTTGTTGCTTCTATAAATATTTCTATAGATCTCAAACTATAATTACCAGGCCCTTTATTTTTTTTTGTAATTGAGAAAAAGTTTAAAGGTATTTATTTTTTCATTTTAAAATTGACTTTTAACAATGAACTACATAATCCAAAACCAGGTTGCACGTGCTCACGAATACTTCACCAGAGACCTGCCGTGCATCTACCTCCTCAGCATTTATAATTCCTGTGTTGATCACATACACCTAATAGATCAGTTAAAACGAATGCTAAACTGTTACTACAGTGGTCTCAGTTTTGCCAAATAATTGCGGGGCAATAAAATTATTGTCCCCCAAGACAGTTAGAATGTCCACATAGTCCTAAATCCTCTCCCATTAATGGAGACAAAGGTATCCACTCGGCTAGCTGACCCCTAAGCCCCAGGAAAATGAGATGCAGAACTAAGTGGAAGAAGCTGACAACCACAGCCCAAAGGAAACAGGGCACCCCAGAGACACCCTGCCTAGCACCAATCATGCTTTGCATAGGTCTCTCCCTAGTACCCTGGGGAGATCAGCAAGTCAAATTTGTCACATCCTTGACCAGACACCGCTACCCATACAATACTGAACTAAAAGTCAGACTGAATTTCTAGGGATAAAAATACACAGACAAAAAAAGTATGAAAGAAGAGAGCTCCTCCTCCCCATAAGGGGTGCTTAAGGGGTTGTGTTTACTTTCCAGGAGGACTGAGATTGTGAGTAACAGAGTGTGTACACACACACTTTCACACGTATGCCTAACTCCCAGGAGGCTTCCCACCACACCAACTCCCTGGGTGTTCTCTGGCTAGAGGTCACTAAGACTACAGGCAGGACTTTCTCTGCTACTTTAAATGATAGCCAAACCTCCAGATTTGGCCCAAAGCTGATAATGCCTGTGGAATGAAGAGGAGAGCTCTAGAATTTGCCAAGTTGTGAACTGCGAAAACAGCTAGTGAAATTTAAAAGGATTAATTCATCCTCCTGCAAAACACTGTGAAGACAGAGGTGTTATTTTAAGCACTGTTTCAATGTCAGGACTTTCAGACAAAGACAATTAAGACATTTTGTCTGAACCCTAGGCTAAAAATACACTAATGTTCTAAATCAACAGCCTTAAAGTACCTTCCAAGTCACTTTTACCCCCCTTCTTGATAATAGACTATGCTTTTATTAAATATTTACAACATGCCACACATTGATCTGAGTGTTTTACAAGCACGGGCTCCTCTTAATCAATTAATCCTCAAAAAAGTGCCATGAAACCAGTTTTATTCCCATTTTATCAGCAAACAAAGGTTCAGAAAAATTAACGCATTTGCCCAAGCCAGACCACCCATGAAAAAGTGAGATTCAAAGATCTATCTGGAAGTCTTATGTTTCTCAAACCAGTTATAATAGAATCTCTTATGAGGTTTATTCTTGGGGAAAAAAAAAAGGTTTCATAGTTTATTGTGAACTTACATAACTAAACAGGATGGAACCTCAAAGGGCAGTAAACCTGTGTGTCTCACTTCATCAAGGCAGACTGCAACTTGTGGAAATGTCTTTAAAAATGCTTTTAATGTAAGCGATACTTAAGAACAACAATAAACAGACCTCTTCGTCCTCTGTTCAACACTATCTAGTAGCTTCCCATCTTAGAGTAAAAGCCAGTGGCTCTATAATTGGGCGTAAGAGAGTCTGGCCAACAGAAGCCCTCAATAAACACCATGGGATGAGTAGATACATTCTCAGAGCTGCTATATCCTTTCCTTCTGCTTTCAGTGCAAAGGGGCACAGGTTTCCAGGAAAATAAAACACAGTGGGTATTAAATAAAGTTGAGGAAACAGAAAACAATTCTTTAGAAACACCACTAAGCTCTGAATTCAGAAAGGGCTCAGTGAGATTGAATTAGCATCAAATGAACCTCTGTTAGCTCTGGAGAACATTCAAAAATAAATATGTGTTAAATATGTGTTAAAAGATATAGTCTGTCTATACACCAGAAACTATAATATTAAAAAAAAAGAATAGCAGAGTTGAAGGCAATACTTGAGTACTTAAAGTTAATACTTGAGTACTTGTCCGACTTCATTTTCTCTAGCATTCTCTCTTGGTTTTGTCATTTGCAAAATGAGGTTAGACTACAAGATATGTAAGGTCTTTCTTAGCTATGGCTTCCTGTTATTAAATCACAATGTCCTACTTAATTTATGAAACAACTCAGTAATTACTTACATTACAGAAAGAATCTTATTTTAGAACACAATTTACATAATACAAAATTACAAACCCCCAAGATTAGAAAGAACTTCAAGGTTCTTTCATTCGAATTACTGGACAATTCAACCAATGGTCAAGTCCCATGTCCCCCCTATGAGGTAAGCCTTGCAAGTGAAAGTTTCATCAAGAATACCCAGGTGGGGAACTAGTCTCTGCATAAATGCATCAAGTTGGTTTAGTTTCTCAAAACAACTCTATTACAAAATTCTTTATTTTGAATTAAAACCAGCTAGTCTATAAATTTCTCTTCTCTATTCTTTAGAGAAACACAGTGAGTGTACTATTCTTCCTATAATTGGTTTCTTCTTAGATCATATGCCTTATTCTAAATATTTAGACCACTATCACCTCCACTAAGTCTTATCTTCCTTAGATGAAAATTTACAGTCTCTACAATCTCTCCTAATAACATGATTTTCTGACCACTCAACTACTGTTTCACTGTTAATGTCTCCCTTAAAACAGAAGACCTCCAGGGCCAGTAGGTGGTATATGGTGGATAAGGCACTGGAATCCCACATGGCCGACCACAACTCAAGTCCCAGACCTAGTGGCTTGAAAATCACACAGGGTACACATGTGTGTGTACCCAAAATCCTGAGAAGAGAATGGAGGAGAAAGGATTGTGATGTGGCTATCTCCTCTGGGAGTGATTTCTTACTTTCCCTCTCATTATCTCTGTCTCTTTCTGTCAAGCCACATGCCCTATGGCAAAAACCTTTAAAAAATTAAAATAAAAAATGAAAATAAATTAATAAAATCGAATAATTCTTATAGAGTCTAATTCTTTCAGGCCAAAGTGACACTGCTTTTGACCCTTACTTGCTGATGCAGATAAGACAATCAAACTTATAACTTTAATGATTAAATAATATAACAAGTGTAAAGTCTTAGTACAAAGCTTAACATATGCTAATCACTCAATAAAATGATCATGATAGGTATTGCTGCTAGATTACTAGTAATAATAAATTATAGTATTGTTTCATTTTCATTTATATTAGAGCCTTATCTCCCCAATTAAGCTGTAATCTTTAGTTCTCTATAGTAATGAAATTTTGTTTTATGTATGATTAACTGTTCTCTCCCCAAAAATAGTATTGAGAAATATAAAGTATTGAGGCTCAGGGCCAGGTGGCAGAATAGCAGTAAAATACAACGCTCTAAGAGGTAGATCCACATGGGAAGATTGTTTGCCTCCAGAGAACTCCCTAAGTACACCGTCACACAGGTGTTCATAGTCCAGGCTGGCTGAGGTTGAGGATGGATCACTATGTCAAGATTCTATCAGGAAGGCTCTATCTCTCTTCTCCTTCTGCCTTACTCATAGAATAATTAACTAAACTAAACTAAACTAAAATAAAATACCAAAAAAAAAAAAAAAAAAAAAAAAAAAAAAACAAGGAATCAGGCTTAATTTAAATGAAAGATCACTCAACCAAGATAAACTCTGAAATTAAGACTTACATCAATGGCAAACACAACGTGATTTATTTATTTGCTTGTTTATTTTCTGTTTTTGTTATAAGAGCTGATGTGTTCGCTAGAGAGAGACTGAGAGGCAGGGAAGTGAGAAATCACTCCCAGGTCATTTGGCCAGGTCACAGTCTCATCTCTTCCATTCTCCTCTTGGGATTTTCAGCAAGCACACCCCTGGTATGATTTTCAAGCTACTGGGTCTGGGATTTGAACCCCATGGTCAGCCAAGTGAGACCCAGCCACCTTAAATTCCACATCACCTGCTAGCTCCAGGATGTGAGTTAAAGAGTTCATTAATATCTTAAGTTTCCAGGACAAATTGATCCTATCAATCAAGTAAAGGTACACGTGGCTGAGATATTCTGAGGAAGCAATCTGGCACAGAGTTTAAGGGAATAAGCTCTGGAATTCGAATTCGAATCTAGTTCCACCATTTACCCACCATATGACTTGGGGAAAATTACTGAACCTTTCTAGTCCATAAAATGTGAGTCATGTCAGTACCTACCTACTTAACAGGGCGTTGGAGGGATCAATGCTAGCGGATGTGAAGTATGTCTGGCATGGGATCGCTGACCTTTCAAAATGCTGCTAAAAATAAATAATCTTGTTAAAATGTATTACATGGCCACACCTCAGCCACTGCTGAAGTCAATCAACAGCTTAGTATTCTCTACCTATTTGTAATTTTTTAGTTTTCATACCTCCATTCATTTTGAGGGTAGATTTTAAGATGTAAAAAACTCCATCCTAATTTTAACATTTCACTGTCTATGCCACTGCCACAGCAAACAGTGTATTGATGTTCACAGAAACTGATTCAATAAAGGAAGAAACAAAACTGCACACGTCATACCTGTAACTACTCCACATGTGACTGTGCTATCTAATATGGCAGCCACATGGGGCCCCTGAGCACCGGATAGACAGCAGCTATGCCCTGAGTGACACACAACAGATTCCTGAGGCTTGGTCTGAAGAAAGCATAAGGCCAGCCCTGTAGCTCGGTGGTTAAGGGAGACAATTCCCACGTGACAGACTGCAGTTCAAGTCACAGCCCCAGCATCTTGAAGGACATGCTGGGTATACATGCATGCATGTCCAAACTCCTGACAGGAAGGGAGAATGGGGCAAAGGGACTTGCGGTATAATCACACCCCTGTGGGGCAGGGAAGCTTTCTCTCACTAGCAAGTGCATGTACTTCCAGCAGTAAAAGTATAAAATTAAATTAAAAAACAAAGGTTACACCTAATTTATATATATATATATATATATATATATATATATATATATGTATATATATATTTATAAAATTGCATGTTGAAATAACTGTATTTTAAATATATAGTTTAAATGAAATGTTATTTAACTCATCATATTTCCATTGGCCATCACTAATATAAAAAACCCTTTAAAAATATACCTCATGAAAAAGGACAAGATATATGATATACATTACACAGGGATGACAAAAAGTTCACATAAAAAATGGAATGAAGGTATTAGTTCATTTTGAAGCAAAAAAAAATTATATAAGTCCATGCATAGTTTTTTCATAATACATATTTCTCATAAACTTTTTGAAGCTCCTACATATAGCAGAAAATGAATGTAAAATTTACATAAATTTTCAGTTTATATATTAGGTTGTTGGGAAAGTCATGACGCATTTTTGCCTAGAAAAGCACGTTATGAGTTTCCTAACAACCTAATATAATTAATTTCAAACTCTTTGCCAACAACATCATTCCCCAAAAAAACACTGCCTTTGATTCAAACTTCTTTTCATCTAGAACCATTTCAGAAGCTTGTGTTAGCATATGCTCAATTTGGATGGCTTCCTCTATTTTCCATAAATTGACCAAATTTATATTCCTGAGCCAGAGGACTAACCTCCAGGAAGGGAGGGATTCATGTTAGAGCTTTGGCCTTAGCATGTAGGTGTCTGGAGCAGTGACGATCTGGCGACACTTGAACTGGCAAATTGGTCCCAGGACTGGGACTTTATAGCCCCAAAGCACACGGAGGGCAGGTGCTCAGAAGTCAGGATAAAAATGGCCTTGGAGTTTAAAGGAGACCCAGAAGTCTGGCCTTCCTTATGTCATGCAAATGAAACCTGCCTCCAGTCTCTTCAGCCACCTAATTACTAAACCAAACAGCCAGATGCCAGTAGGCTGTGTGCACAGCGAAGGAGACAGTGAGCCCCTGTGTGGTTCTGCTGGAAAGGATCCAGCCCAGAAATAACAAAGCGGGCAGAGGGCAGCAAACTCCGTGGAGGAAAAGACCAGCTCGGAAGCACCATTCTAAGATCGTCCTTCTCAAAAGGAGGTGCACCAGCACCCTGGCATCACGGGGGGCATGTGAGAGATGGAGATCTAGGCCCTGCCCCAGCCTAAGAATGAGAATCAGCACCGAGGTGGTGCTGAGCAAGATCCAGTGAAGATCTGGAGACACCTGTATTATTCCTATTCGCTGTTGCCCTGTAACTGCTAGCCCAAAACCTGGAAACACAAGGGGACTTCAAAAAGGTGATGAGAAAGTGGGATTAAGTATGGATTTATCTGGGTGCAGAAAGCTGTTGAAGCCTATGCATTTTTTTCATAATATGCATTTCCCGTGGGCTTTGTAAAGGCCCCCTCCAGTATGTACGTACAACGCACACAATGAACATTCCGCTGACTGAATCAATTCTTGGAAACAAGACACACATGTGCTTAAAGGAAGGCGCAGAATCTGTGCCACAGGAAAGGGTTAGAGGAGCCCGCAGGCGCTGGAAGGGTATGCACGGGGTGAACCTGAGAAGCACACCTTCTGGTGCAGAGCTAGAGACCGGACTAGGCTGAAAACGATGAGACCTAGCCGAGCCAAAAGCACATTATTTAAAGGCTCAGATGAAAGAAGAGTTTTGATTTTTGATGGAGTGGAAGAACTCAGCATAATAAAAAATTAACTTATAAACGAAAATTCGTGTTTACAACAGTAAGCTAGATCATTTTAGCTTTTTTTTTTATTTTATTTTTTAAGTTGCCAGAAGGCTTGTGTGCTCACAGGAGAGAAACAGAAAGAGAGAGAGGGAAAGGATTTCGAGCAGGCACATACACGCACCTGGCATGTTTCTCATGCCACGGAGTCCAGGACTCAAACTACGCGGTCACCATGTGGGATCCAGCTGCCTTAACCATCACACCACATCACACTGCTGGCCCGGTTTTAGCTGTCTTAAGCTAAACAAAAGTCCTATAGAATGAGAATTGTACTATACTATATACAGAGTTCACGTTTACTATCTCACCTGTCAGTATCCACACACGCTATTATTTTCCTCATATTAAAACATCTCTTGAGGGACCAGCACATGGTGTAATGGTTATGTCGCTGGACTCCCATGTAGTCGACTGTGGTTCGAGCCTCTAGATTCAGCTGCTTAAATCTCATGTCAAGCACCTGTGCGTGTGTGCCCACAGTCCCAAGAGGAGAATGGAGAAGGGATTGCAGAGCGGCCACCCTCCCTGAGACGGGATTTCTCGCTTTCTGTCTGTCTCTCTCTGTTTCTCTGCCAAGCGCATGCTCCTATAGCAAAAATCTCTCTCAAAAAAAATAAAAAATAAAAAAATAAAACTCTTGACCCTACTCCTCTCTTCAGCTGCAGGACTCATCTTCTCTTTACAGCTCAAATCCTGTACATCTATGTCTACATCTGATGTTTGCATTTCTCTACTCCTGATCGCTCTTGAATCCTCACTGATCAATTTCTGGTTCCCACTACCCCACCAAAATTGCTGGTATAATCTCCCCAATGACCTCCCCTTGCCAAATCCCTGGGCCAATTTTCACCGGACCCTCCTTTTCCCTTCCCTCTAGGAGCAGCTGCCCCACCCTCCTGGAAGTTTTCCCACTGGGCACTGTGCAAGACACCACTCTCCCGAACATCTTCATGGGCCGCGCTATCTCATTCCTTCTCACTTGCCCAACCTCAGCGTGGAAGGAGCCCAGGCTCTTCATCCGGGATCTCTTTTCCTTTCCGTGGATGCCCACACTCCCCTGTAGATTTCATCCAGTCTGATGCCCCCCAAAGGTGAAAACTAGCCCAGAACTCTCCTCTGAAATCCACATGCATATATCCAACTGCCCCTTAGACACCTCCCACGCCAGGCTCCTGATCAGTCCCTCAAATCAGTTCTCATCTCACTTAACGCCATGCTGCCCTTCGAGCTGCACAGGCCAACATCCTGCAAGTCGCCCCTCACTTTCTCCCTGACATCCCACATTCAGCCAGACAGACCCTCTGTCCCACTCAACAGTCTACACACCCCACGCTGGTCCGAGCCACCAGCACTCACGCAGGCGACCACACAGCTCCACCTGGTTTGCCTACTTCCGCCCTTCCCCTGTTTGGGCTGCTCTCACGAAGCAGGCAGCGGGGTGTCCTCTAAACACAGCAAGGTCAGGGCACAGCTTTATCTGAACCCCTCGGACTGGCTTCTCCGCTCACTCTAAGTAGAAGCCAAAGTGGCTGCAATAGCCACAAGTCCTAAGGCAGCTGTAAGGAGGCTGCTCCCCCAGCTCCTCACAGCACCCCAACCCCGAGGCCGCTCTCCCAGCTCCTCACAGCACCCCAACCCCGAGGCCGCTCCCCCAGCTCCTCACAGCACCCCAACCCCGAGGCCGCTCTCCCGGCTCCTCACAGCACCTCAACCCTGAGGCCGCTCTCCCAGCTCCTCACAGCACCCCAACCCCGAGGCCGCCCTCCCGGCTCCTCACAGCACCCCAACCCCGAGGCCGCTCTCCCAGCTCCTCACAGCACCTCAACCCTGAGGCCGCTCTCCCAGCTCCTCACAGCACCCCAACTCCGAGGCCGCTCCCCCAGCTCCTCACAGCACCCCAACCTCGAGGCCAGTCCCCCAGCTCCTCACAGCACCCCAACCCCGAGGCCGCTCTCCCAGCTCCTCACAGCACCCCAACCCCGAGGCCGCTCCCCCAGCTCCTCACAGCACCCCAACCCCGAGGCCGCTCTCCCAGCTCCTCACAGCACCCCAACCCCGAGGCCGCTCTCCCAGCTCCTCACAGCACCCCAACCTCGAGGCCGCTCTCCCAGCTCCTCACAGCACCCCAACCTCGAGGCCGCTCTCCCAGCTCCTCACAGCACCCCAACCTCGAGGCTGCTCTCCCGGCTCCTCACAGCACCCCAACCCCGAGGCCGCTCTCCCGGCTCCTCACAGCACCCCAACCCCGAGGCCGCTCTCCCGGCTCCTCACAGCACCCCAACCCTGAGGCCGCTCTCCCGGCTCCTCACAGCACCCCAACCCTGAGGCCGCTCTCCCAGCTCCTCACAGCACCCCAACCCCGAGGCCGCTCTCCCTGCTCCTCACAGCACCCCAACCCCGAGGCCGCCCTCCCGGCTCCTCACAGCACCCCAACCCCGAGGCCGTCCTCCCGGCTCCTCACAGCACCCCAACCTCGAGGCCGCTCTCCCAGCTCCTCACAGCACCCCAACCTCGAGGCCGCCCTCCCTGCTCCTCACAGCACCCCAACCCCGAGGCCGCCCTCCCAGCTCCTCACAGCACCCCAACCTCGAGGCCGCTCTCCCGGCTCCTCACAGCACCCCAACCCCGAGGCCGCTCTCCCGGCTCCTCACAGCACCCCAACCCCGAGGCCGCTCTCCCGGCTCCTCACAGCACCCCAACCCCGAGGCCGCTCTCCCGGCTCCTCGCAGCACCCCAACCTCGAGGCCGCTCTCCCTGCTCCTCGCAGCACCCCAACCCCGAGGCCGCTCTCCCTGCTCCTCGCAGCACCCCAACCCCGAGGCCGCTCTCCCTGCTCCTCGCAGCACCCCAACCCCGAGGCCGCTCTCCCGGCTCCTCGCAGCACCCCAACCCCGAGGCCGCTCTCCCTGCTCCTCGCAGCACCCCAACCCCGAGGCCGCTCTCCCGGTTCCTCGCAGCACCCCAACCCCGAGGCCGCTCTCCCGGCTCCTCGCAGCACCCCAACCCCGAGGCCGCTCTCCCGGCTCCTCACAGCACCCCAACCCCGAGGCCGCTCTCCCGGCTCCTCACAGCACCCCAACCCCGAGGCCGCTCTCCCGGCTCCTCACAGCACCCCAACCCCGAGGCCGCTCTCCCGGCTCCTCACAGCACCCCAACCTCGCTGGGCTGGCAGTTCCGGGAAGGCAGGAGCCTGACTGCCTCGGGGCTCAGGACTTGCTATCCCTTCTTCCCGGAGCACTCTCTCTCCCTACTCAAGTTTTGCCTGATGGTCACCTCAAAGAGGCCATCCTGGACTGCCCTGCTCCGAACTGACACCCCCCACTCCCAACTCCCTCCTCCACTTTCCTGTCACACCCCTGAAGGAACTCACCCCTCAACGCACTACACACATGTCCATGCTCACAGACACACACGGTCGTCTCACCTCGCGAGAGCAAGGACTTTTTGTCTGTTTTGTTGATGGCTGGATCCCCAGGACCTAAAGTAGCACCGGGTATCTAGAAGGTACTCAATAAACACTTGCTGATGGATGTTGGAAAGGAGGAAAGATGACAACGGCAGAGAGCTTTTAATACTCGATTATAGGACTCGCAGCCTTTCCAGAGCTGTGTTTAAACTGGCCACTTTCTGTGCACACATCTTTTTACATGTTATTTCAAAAGCAAGGCTGCTCCAATTTGATAATTAAATTAGCACTGCCGATCCGCTGTAAAGAAATAGCTCTGTAAACCGATTGATGCCCTAGATCACTCCGAAGGCGCTAGGCTTCCTCAAAACCCTAGAGCTGGCTTCACCAGACACACTTGAAAGACAGATGCCCACATGTCCACTCTTCCTACAAGCAGGTGAAAGTTGTCCAGCCAGTATATGGACTTTGATTTCTTCAGATGAAAGAGAAATTATGACACAAGTACAAAGCACTTTATGCTTTAGTGGTGTATAAAATCTGGGTGTGATCTATTTTCAGTGAACTTCTGGACTTAAGAATGAGACAGAAGAGAATGGTTTTGTCATTGTGTTACCCTTTTGTCAAGCATTCACTCAGGAGATGGACACAGTGGGTGGGTCATATCATTATAAACCACCATTTGTCATGTTTTGTTTTAGGTTTTTACCATAGGGCACATGCTCTCCATGGAGACAGACAGAGAGAAACAGAGAGAGGGAGAGTGAGAAATCACTCCCCAGGGGGGATGGCCACTCCATAATCCCTACTCCTCCATCCTCTTCTCGAGATTTGGGGTACACATACACATGCACCCAGTGTGATTTTTCAAGCCACAGGTCTGGGACTTGAACACAGTCGGCCATGTAGGAATCCAGCACCTTAACTACCATGCCACCTGCTAGCCTATAGACCACATTTTAAAAGAACTTAAAGTTATCTTCCAGGTAAAAAGGAAAGTAAAATAAGTTCGGCCAATGCTAAGATGTAAAAACAAATTATTCAGGGGACCCACAGGGGTGGCATGGTGTTTAAAGGTGCTGGACTCCCACATGGCCAGACCTGGTGGCTTGCTTTCTCACTTTTCCTCTCTCTCTTCCTCTGTCTCTCTCTGGTCAAACTGGAAAGTAATAATAATAGCTAATGTTAAATAATTCTTTATAAATAAATAAATAAATATATAAATAAATAATTCGGGAGCAAAGTTGCTTTGTATAGAACAGAAGTGACATAGGGCAGATAAAGGCCAAAGATGATGTTAAAGCAAAATGGAAAGTGTCCTAATTTCTCTGCCTTATGATATTAATGTCCGTGTGTGACATCAGGTTTACTTTTGCATCTGGAGTTCACACACAGCAGAAGTTCTTAACTAACCTCCAATTAAGCAGCTCCCGGCTGAACAGTCACCTATAAAACTTCCTGCTGATGCACATCATCACAGGGTTCCCAGATAGTGGTCGAGGCTCGCAAGCTCATGAAATTCTGCTCCCATCCTGTGGCGGTGGTTACTAAGAACCAGGTGTGTTCAACCCTGAAACAGATTTGGGCCAGTTGTACTTGCTCTGGAAATTATGTCATATAGATTTAATGTAAAACACAACTAAATATAGGTATGGTAAATAGTTATTTCATCAAGAAAGCTAGATGGAATGTTTTTAGAAAAACATTTGGTCAGCCTCGTGGTGTGGGGGTTGAAGGAGCTGGATCCTACATGTCTAACTGCTTGTTCGAATCCTGGCCCAGGCAACTTAAAAACCATGCCAAATAGATATGTATGCGTACCCAGAATCCCAGCAGGATGGAGAAATAGAGAAGGAATTGCAGTATGACCATGTCCCACTGAGAATCTCTCTCTCTCTCTCTCTCTCCAGTGAACATATACACACTCTGGTTAAAAAAAAAAAAAAAAAAAAAAAAACAATAAACAAAAAATAAGTAGAAACAATTTTTTAAAAGACATTAAATGACCATAAGTGAATTCTACTGATAAAGGGCTTTGTTTTGTTTTTACCAAATAAAGGCAAAGTAAAACATCAAATACTTATAAAATGTAAAGATTCATAATACATATACCCCTATATACAAGATACCCCTATATATATCACCCAGGTTAAGAAAATAGAAATGCCATTTTCCTCCTAACTCCCCTGTGAAACTTACTAGTGTATCAGGATTTTATAAACTAAGCCATTTTCTCACCAACTAGGTAATCACAGATATATTTATTTTAGTCATGCTTCTAAAATTTTGGCTTTTTTTCCTCTAAGCCTATCAAGTTATTTTAAATCTACCCACTATATGTCTTTACCTGTGCTCTAGTTTTGGAGTTGTTATGCTGGGTTTTATTCGATTTTTTTCCCCCAAACAGGACCCAGCAATAAGAGGCCATCAACTGACATATAAGTCACAACAATAATGTAGGAAGAAGAAATGCATCAAGAATCGAGAAACACAATAAAAGCAAAAGAATGAATGAAACAGACCTCTCAGACTGTTACACCACACCCGGCACACGGCTCACACCATTATCTACTTCCATCAGATGCCTCTGCCAAAAGGGAAGAGCTGTGAGGAAATCTCTAGGAACACATCACACCTATCTTCCCTGCTGTAGGTTGTCATTTGCAAGAGCTAGAATGAAAGTCACACACCTGGAGCTCTAATAGCAGCTCGTGAATGTGGGCTGAGAGGTGGGAGGAACTCCACCTCCCCAAATAGACGTAACAAGACCCGACCATGAAGCCAATAGCAAAAAATGGTTAGGTCAGAGATCACGCTGACTCAGGAAACTCTATTGTGTCCTGGGGCAAGGCTGCATGTCATAGAACCTACTCTGTCCATATATTCTTGGGAGGGTTCCTGATCTGGCTATGACATTGAACTCATTCACTGAACAAACATTTATTATATGACTATTATGTGCCAAAAAACCACACAAAGCACTCGCATTTTCCCCTTGGCTCCCATACAGCACAATCACAGTTCAGGCTGCAAGAAAGGCCAGCTTGACCATTTAACAGATGTGTTCTCTAAGGACACTGATCAGGCCCTGGTGCCCTACGTTAGTGTGTGCCCGCTAATCTGCAGTGCTGGAAGCCACGTGGCCAGCTGTGGGTTCAGACCTCATGTCAACCCAGATCATGCCTGCTGTGCACACACTTAAGATTCAGACTAGCTGGAGAGCCATGGGCAAGGAATTGTGGCATGATGAGACTCTCTTTCTCTCACACACACTGTCATACACACATGCACTCTCTCTCATGAACAAAACATAAAACAAATTTAAAAATAAAAAGCCAGGGCAATAACAATTCCACCTCCCACCCGAGTAAGTAGTACCTACATAACCTACCACGCAGATCACATGGGCTGCCCATCTACTCTTTTCCAGGCACTCTTCTGAACCCTTCCCAATCGTTAACTGTTCATGAGGTATTCTGCAAGGAGGTAATGAGGCAGTGACACACAGGGTTGTTGAAACAACCTGCCCAAGCTGATGCAGCCGATAGGCGACAGAGCCAGGATGCTAATCGGATCGTCTAAGACTAGACTACACTCTAACCACTATGCAGCACTGCCTCTGGGAGACACAGAATAACCTTTATGATATGGACAGACAAATGAGTCTCCCTCTCCCAACTTCACATCTATCACCTTCTTTGGACGACTCGACTCAGCCACCTAAAACAAGTGAAGTGTAGCGACTACATAAGTTGCATTCTACTTTTCTTTCCATGCTCTTTTCTCCCCATTGGGTTTCACCTAGGAGATCTGTGTGGCTATGGAAGGCCTCCAAGGATCCAAGAATGCTGGGAAAATGTGAAACTATATTAAAGCTTAGGGAAAGGGGGTTCACGAATGTGGTAAAAGCCTTTGTGAGCCTGGTTTCAATGCTTACAAACCATCTCTACTACATGGGGGGAGAGGGGGCAGAAGGGACTCGGGTTGCCTAGAATCAAGATCAGTGCTGCCACAGGCTGCAAAGTAGCCAGACTGGCTGGGTCAGCTCCTTGTGATCTCCCACAAGGAGGTCAGTGAGGGATATTTGTCACCTGGAGACCACACCCACCAATAAAAACTAGTAAAGTTCTAGGGGCAACCACTAAAAGGTCCTTGTCCTCACCAGGGTAGATGGGTGTTTCCTAAGCATTCTGATCTTAGCAATCACATGGGTGCTTATTATTATTAAAAGGACTCCTATAGAACTACTGACCTGGAAATTTCAGACAGCCCATGAAGTTTATAGCCAGGCAATTCTTGTGATACAGAAATGGCAGAAAAACTATTTAGATCATAAAATAACAAGGCCTAAAAATAGCAAAAGGGATCTTCTAGGTAGAATGTCCTCCTTGCAATACATTCTCTGTCAAATCCAAGAGGAAAACACCATTTTCTATATATAAAAGTCTCCAGAGAAATAGCTTGCAAAACTTTCTTTCATTATAAGAGCTCAAGTCTTCGGAGTCTGGAAGTCCTCCCAATTAGCTGAGGCAAAGGTTAAGGCACAGAAGCACTTTCACTATACCTATAGTTTCAAAACCCAGCACACAGCCCTTGCCAATATGTATTCTAGTCAGGCATTTTTCATATCAGCTTCATCTACAAAAGTGGTCCACAACCTTTCCGGCACCAGGGACCAGTTTTATGGAAGGTAACTTTTCCAAGCACAAAGGGGCTGGTTTATGAGCACGTACAACCTAGATCCCTTGCCTGTACAGCTAGGCTCTCATAGGCTCCTATGAGAATCTAATGTGACGGCTGATCTGACAGGAGGCAGAGCTCAGGTGGTAAAGTGAGCCATGGGGTGTGACTATAAATACAGATGAAGCTTCGTTCACTCACCCACTGCTTGCTTCCTGCTATATGGCCCAGTTCCTAATAGACCACAGAATAGTACCAGTTCAAAGTCCTGGGGTTGGGGACCCCTGATCTACAATGACAATCTACTGGACCTCCAAAGAGAACCCTGAAGGAGTCCAAGGAAAGATGCCGTCTGCTTCTATATCCAGCACTGTTCACCCAGACTTCATGTTACAGAACCGTCCACAGCTTCCAAGAAAAAGTCAACTGCACTGTTTTAACCCTCTCCTTAACCTCTCAAAAATCTCCCAGCCATCCCTTCAATTGATATAATCCGACAGTCAACGCCCAGCAGTCTGAGCCACACGAGGCTCCAAAGTTTTTCCAGTTTATCAAAAGCCTTTTCTCCATCTTGCTAAAGGCTGTCAACCGCACACTGCCTGTTGTAAAATGTGTTCATATTTCCAGGAACCAACAGCATAATGGCTATGTCGCTGGACTCCCACATAGTCGACCGCAGTTCGCGTCCCGGACCCAGAGGCTTAAAACCCATGCCGGGTGTGTGTGCATGCGTGCCCAAGATCCCGAGAGAATGGAGGAGAAGGGATTGCATTGTGGCCATCCCCCCTGGGGGGGTGATTTCTTGCTTTCTGTCTCTCTGTTTCTCTCTCTGTCTGGTGAGCGCATGTGCCCTATAGCAAAAACCTCTCCCAAAAAAAGAAAAAAAAGATGTGTTCATATTTCCATCCGAATTTGAGGAGATCTTTTAAATGGAAAATGCATACTAAGAAAAAATTATGCATGAATTAAAAAAATTTTTACACCAAAAAATTTCAGACTTTAATTCCATTTCCTAATTTTTCAAAATACCCTAATTCCTAATATCAAATACATTTTTCTTCTCATCATTTGCAATAGTTTTATCTATTTCCATTAAAATCCTATGCCTACCATATGCTCTTCAGCACTTTTGCCCTTATCAGACATGAAGAGGTAAATATGTACACAATTTATCAAAGTCCCATCAATAAACACACAATGAGGAACCAGGTGGTGAAGAGGAAAATGACGGCCTGCCTGGGACAGACAACACCGCCATCTGCTAAAGCAATTTTTGCTCCAAAGCTGTGCTGTCTGATACCATAGCCATTAGCCATCTGAGGCTACTCAGATTCACTAAAATGAAGTAAAATTTAAAATCCAGTGCTTCAATTCCACTAGCCATATTTCAAGGACTCAGTAGCTACATGCCCGTAGACTAAGTCATAGAAGAGAGCAGGCATAGAACATTTCTGTCATAGCAGAAAGTCCCGTGAACAACACTAAAGGTAAGTTCATTGGGTCTAGGACCAAGTTCGCAGGTTCTGGGTTCTGAGGCACAGTGGTTTCAGTCCTGTGGATTGTAGGGCTTGACTCACAGGTACACCCCAAGTGCCTCTGAATGTTCTTGTCAGGTTCTCAAGGTAAGTGGACAGGTTTTTGGAGAATAACACAGAGCTTAGCACATGGCAAGCAGTTAATTTTGTTGTAGGAATGAGTGAACAGATGGCATGATAATACTTACACTTCACTTCTACCCTGATTTCCTTTCAGATATGAGGTTATGGAAAGCAATGGGGTTTTTTCTTTTTCTTTCATGGGTGATTTTTGGAGGAGAATAAGCATCTCCAGGTGAAAACATAGGGACCTGCCCAAAGGAAACTCTGATATCTGAACAGAAAGCTTCAGACCCAAGGAAACATCTCACGTCTTCAAACACCCACTGCTTGTACCTTTTAGGGATATGAACGAAGGTCAGCAAGGATACTCTGGAAGACCACACAGCCTGCCGCCAAGTTCTCTGCATTTTCTAATATACAACAGCTTTGCTAGAAAATAATACACGAGTCACAAAGGCAGCAACCACCTAATTGCACTGCCTGCGCCGCTCACCCTGAAGCCTGGATGGCCCTTTTCCTGGTGTCCCGGGATTTGATCCGCACCCTGTCCACCGAATAGCTTCCGGGGGCCTGGCTGTGCTGCAGCACGATGCTGAAGACCATGTAGAACGCTCTGGGCTTCATCCCAGGTTGGCATCCACACGGCGGGGATGCCTCCTCCCCTCAGAAAATAAATTAAATTTAACAAGAAACTTCAGAGAAAATACGAGTTTTTGAAAATCGAAAAAATTATCTGAGTGTTCGCGTGCAGGGAAAAGCAGGTCCTGGAGCCCTTAATCATCTGGAGGCCAAACAAAAGCGGCCACAGCTGCTTCTGTTTAACGTCTTCTGCCTCCCGCAGCCACAGAGCAAGTGGCCAGAGCGGGGCCCACGCTGCTCCACTTCTGTAATACACTTTTCCTTAGCAAAGGTCTGAGAACAGAAGGCCAGAGGAGCAGGGAGCAGCTGCTGCCTGATTATTAATGCCCTGGGCTCATTCCCCATCCTCCTCCTCATTGTTTCAGGCTCCTCTCTCAACAACCTCTAAGCCCCAGCTCATGAGAAGAAATAACAGCGAAAGCAGCTTTCACTGTGTCCACAGCAGTGTGGTAGAAACATCTAGATCACTTCTCTAAGGGATGTCATTGGAAATAAAAATAGGTGAGTATCACATCCCATTTTCAATTGTTAATCTGGATCCAGTTGCACTGGCACAGGGGCAGGGCCACACAGGAAGCCCAGTTTCAGACCCGGAGTGGACTGAGCACTCTGGGTGGACCAATGCGCACCCCTAATCCTGCCTGGCTAGGAGGGAGACTGCGGCATAGAGACCCTGCTTGTCCCTCTCTCCCTCGCTTCTCTCAGGAAAAAAATTTTTTTCTAATCTTTTTTTTTTTTTAATTCCAAGGAATTACTTATAACCATATGGAACTCCTTACATGTGTTCTTCCAGTGACCCCTGGAGCGCCACGTAATTTGGGGGAAAAATTTATAATATGCCCTTCTTAAAAAGAAAGAACAGTCTTGGTTCCACAATTTAAACCAACAAATATATAAAATAATGGTTACTGAAATAGTCATCCAGTGTACAGATCCGAGGACCCAAAGAATCTAAATACTGGAGCCAAAATCGCTCTGTTTCTGTGACACGCAGTTAGCGTCGAGGCATAGAAACAGAATGATGGCGAAGAAAACTGGGCTGCCAAAGTTTAAATCTCAGCACTGACAGAGTTTAACTGTGGGATCTCAAATAAGTTACTTAACCTCTCCGGACTTCAGAGCGGAGATAACAGCGTTGACCTCATAGGTTGTCATGGGGACTAGAGAAATAATCTATGTGAGAACTCAGTATTAGCTGTGATTGTAGAAATGCATCAAGCCTGAAAAACATCACTTAAAATAAGCATTGTCTGGGCCAGTCAGTGGTGCAGTGGATAAAGCAGGCTACATGCCACCTGGTCGACTGCATGGTCTGAGTCCCAGACGCTGTAGTTTGGAAAACATCCTGGGCACGTGTGCAAATCTGGAAAGAATGAGAAATGGAAGAGAAGGAATTGTGGTTGCAGTGTGACCATTTGGCATGGGGGAGGGTGTCCTCTCACTTTCCCCCTTTCTCTCTGTCTTTCTCCAGCAAACAAATGTAACCTCTGGCAAATAAAAAAAAAAAAAAAAGTATTTTTAAATGTTAAGGCTTAAATGAAATCTAAAGGACACGGTTGTTCCCTCAAAGACCCAAATGAAAATATTATGTAAGAAAGAAAAACTTCAAGTCAAAATGTTAGTTTTTCCACTTACCATGAATCCCTAACCACAAGAATAATCATTAAAACTTTTCTATATCGGGACCAGCAGATGGCGTTAATGGCTACATCGCTGGACTCCCACAAAGCCGACTGCAGTTGAGTTCCAGATTCAGCGGCTTGAAACTCACACTGGGCACGTGTAGGTGTGTGCCCAAAATCCAGAGATGAGAATGGAGGAGAAGGGATTGAGGTGTGGTCATCCTCCCACCCCCCAGGTGTGATTTCTCACTTTCTGTCTGTCTGTCTGTCTCTCTCTCTCCAGTGTGTGCACACACCCTATTAGTGAAAATTTCTCTTTAAAAAAAAATTCCCTATATCAACATGCAAACTATCCTGATTTGTCTCACTGAATTAGAGCAAAGTTAGTTTCACACAGGATGGTCGTTTGCTGCTAAGCAAACCCTGAGCAGTGAACGGCCTCCCTGGCCGCAGCCTGGCTCTTACCTGGAGGAAAGGAGAAGAGCTGCTGGCTTTCTCACACCATCAGTGTTATCAAGGGAGAAAATGATCTGCCACCTTTGTGCCCTGGAGTGTCAACAAAGTCCCTGCCTAGTTGGCACCAACTGAGCGCTAGTTTGTCAACTTCCTCGGCCATAAAAAAATCTCTTAGTAGGACACACGAGGCTACAGGGACACGTGCTATCTGTATGTAGTAAGGCAGTGTGAGCAAAGAGGCATTCTTAAAGTTATGAGTTCTTCCCCAGAAAGGAACGAAAATCTGGTAATCTGGATGTAAGATGAATTGGTTAGCCACCTGCTGCAAGTTATCCCTTTTCTCCCTCGTCCATGCAACAGTCACCACAGTTAACACTACTTAATTTGGAATTCATGAAAAATATCTTTGAAACATAACACAAAAACATGGAAAGGGTACTAAGGGACACGTTCTTTTCAATAAAGAATGCCACAGGGCCAGCATGTGGCTGGTGGTTAAGGCAGCTGGATCCCACACGGCCTACCACGCAGTTCGAACCATGAACCCAGCAGCTAGAGAAACATGCTGGATGCACGTGCATACATGTCCAAGTCCCAAAAGGGGTAGAAATGGAGGAGAAGGTATTGTGGCATGACCATCTCCTCTGGGGGTGTCTTTCTCACTTTCTCTCTCTCTCTCTGCCTCACTCTCTCTCTGAGGAGCACACACACCCTTTGGCAGAATTAGAAAAGAAAAACCGCCACCAATAGTCTTTCCAGCGTATTTCTGAGTCTGCAGGCAACTTCTCTCTCTCTCTCTCTCTCTCTCTCTCTCTCTCTCACTCACTCACTCTGAACACATGCTCTGGAGCTAGGCTGGCTTAACTACAAAAGAACAAGGAAGATCTGAAAATATCTGCACTTGACAAAGGGAAGCCTGAGACGGCCATACTTGACCTGGGCTGTGGTGGTGAGGTTCTCCACGTTCAGGGAGGACAACAGGGATTCCAGGTTAGCCCGGGTTCCCGGCCTGCTGCAAACCTGGTTCTCAGGCACAGTACACCAACTTTGGTCACCGGATCAGTTTCCAGTCTGCCTAAACCTCAATCATGTCTGAATTCATTTCTAAGAACTGGAAGATCACCACCCATCAGTCCCCTCCTAAGCCAAAGATACGCTCTTTTCGTAACTGCTCAATGACATTACCCCACATAAACCTCAAGCTAGCCAGTTCTGAAGCCAAAGCACAAGCACATTTTAATGTTCACATGGTTCTTGCCTCAGCGCCTCTTAACCAAGACTGATTAACCCATTACCACACTGCTGTCTGAGTTTATGAATAATGCATGAAAAATCACTCCAGAATATCCACAGGGGAAGAAAATCACCTCTAAAAGTAGGAGTGCGAAGGACATGCTTCTTTTTTCCTTCAGTGTAATACCAGGCTAACTCTTGCTCAAATATTTTCCATCAAGGTTGGTAACCAAATATATAAATATCAACGTTTTAAAAAGTACAGAGGCAGGGCCAGAAGGTGTCATGGTGGTTAAGGCACTGGATCCCACATGGCCAAATCCACAGTTTGAGTCCCCGACCCAGAGGCTTGAAAAGCATGCCACGTGTGTGTGTGTGTGTGTGTGTGTGTGTGTGTGTGTATGAGTGGCCAAAATCCTGAGAGGAGAATAAAGAAGGGTCTGCGGCATGCATGGCCACCCCTTCCCTCCCCCACAAGAGAGGGGTGATTTCTCACTTTCCTTCTCTGTCTCTCTCTTGCAAGCACACTTGCCCTCTGTCAAAAATCTAAAACAAAAAGAACAGTGACATTGATGGAAATTATCTGTATATTTTTCTTTTCCATGAGCTTTTTTTTTATATATATATTTCCAAATTCCCAAGATTTACTAGCCTATAAAGATCCCAAAGTTACCTATTTTTGAAACTGCCAGTATTTAGTTTAATTAAAAGCAGCACTAAACCACTGAAGTACATATAGTAAAGTCGATATTATTCTTTGATCACAAATGAAGTAAGTAATGTCAACAAAACTTGTTTTAAAGCAAACATTCAGATTTGCAAATCAAGCTTCTTGGGTTTGCATTTTAAAATAACATTCAGGGCCAGCGAGTGGCACGGTGGTTAAGGCAGCTGGATCACACATGGCCAACTCCGCTGTTCAAGTCCCAAACACAGTGGCCTGAAGAACACACGCTTTATGCATGGGTGCGCAAAATTCCAAGAGGAGAATGGAGAAGAAGGGATTGTGGTGTGGTCATCCCTATCCCCAGGAGGTGATTCTCACTTTCACTCTCTCTCTCTCTCTGTCTGGCCAGCACATGTGCCCTACAGCAAAAACTTAAAAAAAAAAAAAAATTGGCTGTGGGATTTTACCTAAATAAGGTTGTTTTAGCTTTGCAACTTTAATTATTCTCCCACATTCAATGGCTGGGATAGAAGTGCTGATCCGTTCACACAACATACAAACAGAAAATGAAATTAAGAGTACATGCAATTAGACTAAGTAATGCAAGTCTAGGCAGGAAACGTAAAATGCTAGTCCCTGAAGGCTCTGAAACAGGCTATCCAATGCTCCCGTAGGTGGGTTGGATAAAAGAAGAGAAACTTCAGCTTCAGAGGCAGATTTGCCGGAGACAGTAGCAAAAATTCAGTCAATGATGAAACCTGCAAGCCAGGTTTCTACCTACTTATCTAAGTACCCTCCATGGTATATTCTGCTCCTTTTGGTACAAAAAGAGTATATTAATAAAGTATCTGGCAAACGAGACAAAATCATTTATTTGTGATGTGGTTTATGGATGGACAGTAGAAACAAATGCATCACGCCATCAAAATCCGTTTGAGGTCTGGATTTTGCATTTGATTTGGTGGTTCGCCTGTGTTTGCTGCATTTTTAAGGCTGAAGAATTTCACTATTTTAAAGGAAATTGATTTATAAATACCCTTAAGGATGGACGAGTATTTCTTGGAAGATAATGGAAAGTGCATTTCCTTTTCTTCAGCAGGGACCATCCTTTCACCATCATCTAGCAAAAGGCCAACCATCCTCTGCCTTTGCAGACCCAGCGCAAGTGCCAGCTCCTCTCCAGAACGCGGAGCCCTCGGGCCAGAACCTCCTTCAGCTGGGTTCTCCCCCTACCAGTGCATTCCTGTCTCTACTGGAGAGCAGCCCCTGGAGAGCAGAGGTCCTGGCGTCTGGGCTGCGGGCTTCGCCAGGTCCTTTGCACAGACTCCACTGTAACTAATGAATGGGAGCATCTGTTGCAGAACCCCACTTACAGTCGTTTTCCAGTCTCCCGCCTCCCTGCAGCAACACCTGGACCCACTCAGGAGTAATTCTGTAGCCCAAGACGTCGGGGGAATGGCAGCACTAGGCACGCGTGACGCGGGTCACCGACGGCATTCCGAGCCCACGTTCTCTAACCTAAGCGACCCGTTTTAAAAAATCTCAGCATATCATTTGCCAGCACGCTTAGCCGGAATCCGCGGACAAAGTTGAAGGCGTGTGAAACAGTGATCTTAACGTCTCGGAAGGCTGCGGGGACAGTGCACCGAGAGTCGCCCCGTGTGCTCCTCGCTCCGGCAAGTTTGTTTTCGTTCTTTCTGACAGGGAAACGTGATAGCGCCGGCCGCAGGGCAGACCCCGCTCCGTTCCCCGCCGCGCGCCTGCTCCCGGGCGCTAGGACGGCGCTCAGGCTTCTGCACAAACGCTCCACCTGGACACCGCGAACTTGACGCTCGGGCTCCCACACACACAAAGGAAGGAGGAAGGCGCACCGAGGAGCAGTTACCGCGATCCGGCGCCGAGTCCTGGGGACGGAGGAGCGACAGCACAGCCACCCCCACCCCGGGGAGGGCCCCGCCGCCCCGACTCACCGCGGATCGGCCTCCGTCCATCTCCCATCGCCCGCGCCGGCCGCGGGCGCCTCCGGGTCAGAGCGCTCCCGGCGCTCCGCGGGCTCGGACGGCGGTGGCGGCGCGCCCTGGCGGAGGCTGAGGAGGCTGCGGAGGCTGCCCGCCCGCCCCGACGTCAGAGCGGAGGCGGCGCGGGCGGGGGCGGGACTTAGGTGAGAGTGGGCGGGACCGAGGGGAGGGAGGCCGGGAGCCGGTGCGAGAGTGGGCGGGGCCAGGCGGGAGTGGGCGGGACCGAGGGGAGGGAGGCCGGGAGCCGGTGTGCGAGTGGGCGGGACTCAGCCGAGGTGGGCGGGGCCAGGCGGGAGTGGGCGGGACCGAGGGGAGGGAGGCCGGGAGCCGGTGTGCGAGTGGGCGGGACTCAGCCATGGTGGGCGGGACTCAACACTGGTGGGAGGAACCTAGTGGTGGTGGGCGCGGCCCGGAGGGTGGGCGGGGCCGGCGCCCCAGGGAAGAAGAGAGGAAGGGGCGGGGCCCTGGGGGCTGGGTGAGAGTAGGAGGGGGAGGGGCTGGGGGCGGTCCGGGGTACCCCGGCCTCGGAGCTCAGTCCTCTGTTCCCAGACGTCCTCACACAGCCCCGGAGCCCGGCGCTGTCCCGGCCCGGCCCCAGCCCGAGGGCGGAAGGCTGCCTGTTGCTTTATCTTCTCGAGTCAGTTTCCCCTAAGAAACGTGAGCGGCGTCTTGGGTGGTGTTTCCTCTCGGGAAGGGCCGCGCAAGGGGAGCCGCGAGCGGTGTCCTCTCAGGTCCCGCAGCCGCGTGGGGCCTTTGGGGTTTGGGTGTTGTCTCCCCGCCGCGCCCACCCCAGGCCCAAGTCCCAGGTCGCGAGGCCACCCTCCTCCCCACTGTCCCGCAGCGAAAGTGCAAGCCCGGACCGCCCCAAACCGCATTTCCAATCCAAGCGCCGCACACCGGTGCCCTCCCTCGCTCGGTCTGTGCCACTGTGCCGAGGGCTGGAGGGGCGTCCTCCGCTGGCACAGCGGGGAGCCGAGCCAAACTCCCGCGTCCTGGCATCGGCGAACTGCGAGCCAGAACCCGGTGGAGCGCGCGCCTGGAGGTGGCCCCCGCGGAACTGGTTGCACCGCAGCCGCGCGTGGTCGCAGCTTCATTGTCGCGAAGGCTGGGCTTGCTCAAGTGTCCGGGAGAAGACGCCCAAACGGCAGGGACGACAGGGCCAGCCTTGGAGGCGGGCTCTCGGTGGCTGGGTCAGCCTGCGCCACCGGGCGAGCGTCACTGCTGTCTTTCCCCTGAGCGAGGCCCCAGGCGCCGCGTCCGCAGCTCTCCTGCCAGAGCAGCCGTGTGGGCAGGTGAGTCCGGTGTGAAGCACCCGGTTATTAAGCATAGTTCCCATTTAGGGATCCTCATAAATACCCTGCCAAGATAGTCCCTGTGCCTGTTCCCAACAGACGCCTGCCGTCCCTGAACCTTGGGGTCAGATGATTTCCTGGCGATAGTGATAAAGCAACTGGCCTTCATGAGAACGCCCTGCATTGGCTCCTGGGGGCCATGGGTTCTCTGGGCACGCCCTGACCCAGCCCCAATGGACTGGGGGTGGATAGCGGTGGAGGAGTCTGTTGGGAAGCTCTCTCTTTCTCTCTAAAAGAAAAATAAGTAAACTTTAAAAAGAAACTCAAGAGTAAAACCATGTACAAAATGTAGTTGCTACCCTGGGACTTGACCACTGGTGTGGTGACCTTAGCCAGGTCACCAGGAAAATTAACCAGCAACTCATAAACCCTGACGTAATGATTCTTACGTGAGGCAGAGTGGACCTAGATTTACGTGAGTTTACTAGTTAAATAGGCCTGGGAATAGATACCAATAATCTGAGCCTCTGTTTCACACTTATAAAATGGAAATAATAGTGTCTCTCAGAATTCTTATTAGCATAATGAATTATGTAAAATTCATTAATATTCAATAAAGGGCCATTTCAAAAGTTTCACGACGGGAATGTGTTTCCCATTTTCATTGCAAAAGGGACTTTTTCTTTTCTTCCTCCTGAATCCAGAATGTTTTAAAATATTTCTTATAAAGTTGATCACAGATATTGATCATTTTCCCATTTTAAATAATCAATGGTAACATGATAGTTCTGATTAGCATAAATTAACCAGTGTTACCACTGAGTTGATAAAGCTTGAAGCAAGTTAAATCAATGTTACCTCTTCATTTTGCCAACATGTATATATTATCTGTGTAAATATTTTATTAGGCTTTTTGAAATACTGTAAATAGAGGAAGAACCCCCATTTTTGCTACCCTAGTCCCCAAACATCTCAGGAACCCAGCTCAAATGTTCACCATGGCATTCAAGTTCAGTATAGAATACGCCAGCTTCTACATGGGGAACAGGAGGACAGAGACCTCAGACCAGCTGTACCAGCAGTCCCTCCGAGAGATTCGCTCCTGTGTATTTGTCCGAACCCTAATCCTCCCCAGTTCTGCCCTGGAGCCCTCATGAATGCGGTGTGGAAGGAAAGAGAAACCATGCAATGCTGGAGGGAAAAGGAAGGTGAAATTCTATCATGGCATTATTCACACATACCGTTAATCCATACTAGATCAGAAGGCCACTGAAAAGCCCAGATTACGAAGTAAATATTTATTTAAAATGAAAAAATATTTCAAATACCAATTCCTCCAAGTTGACAAATCCCACAAGCATCGCCAAAACTGCAAAAAGCAGGTCATATGTTCAACGACAGCCTACGTGATATTTTTTATTAACTTTCTAAAATTCTTCAGTAAGACTTTTCCCCCATGTCTTGACCGCATACTCTCTTTTTTATTAAATGACCATTATATCCAAGTGTAAATAAGTGTTTGTTCATGCATTTCTTTTTTTGGGTCATTTGTTTATTTCTTCTGTGAGCTTCACAGAAAGAGTAGAAACACAGCACCCCCAACAGGGTCAGAATGCTGTGACCTCGGGACCAGCAGTTAGCGTAATGGCTGTTGCTGGACTCCCATGTAGTCGACCGAGGTTCGAGTCCCGGACCCAGTGGCTTAAACTCACGCCGGGCCTGTGTGCGTGCATGCGTGCCCAAGATCCCGAGAGGAGAATGGAGGAGAAGGGACTGCGGCATGGCCATCCCCCCTGGGGGGTGATTTCTCACTTTCTGTCTCTCTGTCTCTTTTGTCTTTCTGGCGAGTACACGCGCCCTATACCAAAAAAAAAACCTCTCCAAAAAAAAAAAAAATCTTAAAAAGAAAAAAAAAAGAGTGCTGTGACCTCCACCCTCAGCCAGCTCTGTATGTTGGGCTCACCCATGCCTAGCACACTCAGAGAGACCTCAGGACATGAACTCTGAACCTTCCCATATGGTTCAGCCTAGCAAAGCATCATACCTTACCACTTGGCTGCATACTCTTGCTCACCTCTTTGGAATTGAAAAAAACAAACAAACAAACAAACAAAAAAACCAGCTTTATTGGATCTAATTCACATACCACCTATCTCGCCCATTTAAAGTGTACAAGTCCTTGTTTTCTCAGCACAGTCACAGAATTGTCAACAGTCACAATTTCAGAAAATGTTTATCATCCTGAAAAGAAGCCCTATACCCTTTAACACTCATTCCTTTTTCCCCTCCAGCCCCCTCAGTCCTTGGCAACCATCAATCTACTTCTGTCTCCGTGGATTTGCCTGTCCTAGACATTCCATATAAACAGAAGCACATGTGAAGTTGCAAGCAGCTTTTAGACACCCAGCGGAAGTGCCTAGTAAGCCACTGGTACAGGAAACCAGAATGCCAGGGAAGGCAGGTGCGGGAGCTATACCTCTGCAAGTTGGAGTAGAGATGGTATTTACACACGTGAAACTGAGCGAGCTCATTGAAGGAGTGGATGACAAATAGAAGAGGGGACGGTCCAATGAACGCCAGCACCAAGAAGTTAGAGAGAGGACTAGGTACAAACGGAGGAGATTGACGAGGGGCCATCTGTGAAGCAGGAGGGAAACAAACAAATGTTCCTTCGTGAGGATTTTCAGATTGTTTTCATACATGACCTTTTCCTCTAGAAGTATTCAATAAGGAGTTTCTGTATTCTCCCTCTATATCCTGTAATCACTACTTTTCTTTTCATCAATAGAGTTTTACTTTTTTAATTTTTTTTTTTGGAGAGGTTTTTGCTATAGGGCGCGTGCGCTCGCCAGACAGACAGAGAGAGACATAGAGACAGAAAGCGAGAAATCACCCCCCAGGGGGGATGGTCACGCCGCAATCCCTTCTCCTCCATTCTCCTCTCGGGATCTTGGGCACGCACGCACACGCGCCCGGCGTGAGTTGTAAGCCACCAGGTCCGGGACGCGAACCGCGGTTGACTACGTGGGAGTCCAGCGACATAGCCATTACGCTAACTGCTGGTTCCCGAGTTTTACTATTTTTCATCAATAGGGTTTTACTATTTTTCATCAGTAGGGTTTTACTGTTTTCACTGTTTTCTTTTTGCATTGCCAGAGGACCCACACAGAGACAGAGAGATAGAGAGGGAGAGAGAGAAAGCACCTCCCAGTGAGGCGTGGTCATGCCATATTCCCTTCTCCCCCATCTCTTCATTTTCTCAGGATTTGGGGCATGAATGCACACACTCCTGATGCGATTTTTTTTTCTAAGCCGTGGTGACTGGAATTCAAACTATGGCTGGCCATGGGGGATCTGCCTCCCTTAAACCTGTAGGCTATGGGACAGGCCGTGTTCTACTATTTTCAAGAATGAAAGAAGTAGGAAAAAAAAAAAAAAAAAGAATGGAAGAAGTAGCATTATATGCCAGTAATTCCAGCGGTCTCTCACTTTGTCTCAGATTGATTTTATGCCCGACCTAGTGTTACTTAATTATTTCCCGGGGGGCCAACAGGTGGCATGGTGGTTAAGGGCACTGGACTCCTGGACTCCTACTTGGCTGACTACAGTTCAAGTCCCAGACCAGGTGGCTTGCTTTCTCACGTTCTCTTTCTGTCTCTCTCTGGTCAAATTAAAATAAATAAATAAATGAAGTTCAATAAAATAATTCTTTAAAAAATGAGAATTACTTCTGGAATTAAGTAAAAAGCTGGATGTAGCTAATATATAGATTTCTAGGCTGATAAAAAGTAATTTATATTTTTTGTTACAAAAGAAACTAACAACCTCATCTGAAATTGTAACGAGAACATCTAATAAAATTCATATACACATCATAATGAGGATGATAAATTCCACTTATGGTTAATCAAAACTGCCTCCCACAGAGTCCCTTTACCCTGACATGAGATGAAATCACAGCAGGCCAGAAGTTGTTTGGTTGACTTGTGGGCTCACTACTCATGATGTGAATTTAGTAACTGAAATATCCAGCCCTTGGTCCAAACTTGACGGAGCATTAAATCCTCTCCCCAGCTCCAGCTGCAAGTGTGAGCGGGAAAGGGGAGGTGGGGGGCTCCTGGGTTCCTGCCCCTCAGCCTGGTAGCCAATGGGATGCCTCCTCTCCCTGCGGAGTCTCCCCCTCTCCCACCGTCCCTGCTGGGTACATCCAAGGCCACAGGCCCATGTCACTTCTCTCGCACACAGACCCCATCGGATCCACGAGAAACACTCACATGCTCCTTGCCTCAGCAATTCTAGGGGTGCAGGTTGAATCCAGTCACACAGCACAGGCTCCCCTGATCTCTCCCCCAAAGCAGTCGTCACCCCTCTCTCATGTGTGGTTTTCCAGGAAGAAGTTAGCTTTGTTACTTTCGGGGCATGAGGAGTGAGGCGGCCATCCTCTGTATTTTCCAGCTACAAAGAAAAATTTCCAATTTCTCCAAGGGGTGTCTTTGAAGTCCCTTTACTAGGTTTGGGGTTAGAGAGTAACACTTCCCATCTCTCCTCTTGATCAGTAGAGGAAGAACAGCAGTTCAGCGCCGTCTGTGGAAGGCAAGGTCTACTAATTCCAAGAGAGAGATGCACATTAAGGCCTCGGTTATGCCCCACACCCATCAGGGTTATGGTCCAAGAGGCATGTTTTAGTTTACAGGAAACAAACCAACTTCTCAAACAGTTAGAGATTTACAGAGTGACACCCCCCAACACACACACACAGCCCTTGCTTCATGGCCATGGTCCTAAAATTTGTGATGTACACAATTAGGTCTAACCAAGCCATTGCTTTCATTGTTCCTAATGAACCAATGTAAATTCTTGACAACTTGTAAATTCACCTCAGCTCATCCTTCTCTTTGTCAAGAAAACCACCCCGCTCTGCAGCCATGTTGATGTGCACATTGGAGGCGACTAGAATCTATGTCACCTGGGCCATTTGTGCTTGGCTGGAATAAACTCCTTCCACTTCCCTTACTGTGTTTCAGCCTTCCCTTCTAGTGGGACACCATCTCCTCCTACTCTCTCCATTCTCTCTCTTCTTTTTGTAGCTTTGATTGGATGGAGGGACCCCCGATTGTTCCCAGGGTCACGCATCTGCACATGACGTGGGGGTTGTCTCACATTCACTTTGATATCTTTTTTTTGAGAGAGATTTTTGCTATAAGGCTCATGCACTTGCAGAGAGACGGAAAGTGAGAAATCACCCCCCAAGGGGGATGGCCATGCAGTCCATTCTCCTCTCAGGATCTTGGGCACAGACACACATGCCCAGTGTGAATTTCAGGTCACTGGGTCCAGGACTCAAACCGTGGTCATCTGCATGGGAGTCCAGCACCTTAGCCACTATGCCACCTGCTGGCTTTGTACTTTGATATCTTTCTATCTAATACTGACACCTCAGTAGAACCTCAGATAGGCAGAGACCCATTCTACCATCCTCTTGCACTTCTTAGCTTAAAGAGTCACAGCGTGTTCTTACTGTTAACATCCATGCACATAACTTAGCAGGTGATGATTCTGAAAGGTGGGTATCCTTGTGGACAGATAGCCCGGTTACCTCACCCAGTTCATCACAACCACGCTGTGAAGATGGAGACACTTGTATTTCCTATTCCTCACATCTGTGCTGTCCGATGCAATCACTACTTGCCACAGGGGGCATTTAAATGAAGTGAAATTTGGGGCCAGCAGGAGGCGTGGTGGTTAAGGTGCTAGACTCTCACATGGCTCGCTGTGATTCAAGTCCTAGACCAAGTAGTTTTCTCTCTCCCTCTTTCTCTCTTTCTGGTGAGCATGTATCCCCTATAGCAAAATGAAAAAAAAAGAAGAAGAAGAAGAAGAAGAAATAAAATTAAATAATTCTTTAAAAGTAAACTGACTTAAGTTAAAAGAAAGTTAAATAAAAATTGTAGCTTCTCATCTCATTAGCCATATTTCAAGTGTTCAGTAGCCCCAGGTGGTGAGTGGTCGTATATTTAGACAGCAAGAGCTAAAACATTTCCAGCAACACAGAGAATTCTATTACACAGTCCTGCTTCACACAGCCTTGGGCATGTAGCAGGCATGGGATAAATGATACATGAAAGCTTGGTCAGATACCGTGCCATTGCATGGCGTTACGTCTCTGAGAACATGGTTGTTTAGGACAGTACTATGTGCCGACACAACCCTGAAACAAAAACCCAGCCTACATAGGTACGGAGCTGCAGCTGCTTTTCTGTTTCATCCTTGAAACCCTGTCTGCATCCTCCTACTTCACAGAAAATGCTTTACCATCAAAATAATTCCTGCAAATATTTGAGAAGAAAGTCCCTATTTCCCTCAAACAACAAATCACTCTCTTGGAATTATTCAGAGAATAAAATGGAACAGTTTCAGAAGCCATCGTGTTGAAGGGGGATTCCATAGAAAGCACTTCCTTGCTGAAATAAGCATTTTGCTTATAATATTTCCCAGGGTAGACATGACCTATGGAAACCACCTGTGCTGGCATGTGTGCAAACCGTGAAGTGCCCTGGAAAGTGTCCCAAGGACAGCAGCACAGTACAACACGATAACACCACCCTGCTCTGCAGTGAGTAGGGGGGCGACAAGGAGGGTAACCCCAGGGCACTCCAGAATGGTGAACAGACTCAGAACACAGAAAGGGTCCCAGCCCATTCACTGTCCAACCATGTGTGGTGTAATGAGAAATAGATTTGGTCTTCGTCCTGGTCCTCTCAAGACTCCTCAAGGTCTTGGAATTTCCGGAGTGACAGGAGTATCTTTTATCATTCAAAAAGGAGTCTTCTTTGATCACAGCTGAGTTCATGCTCATGAGGTGACCTAGGTGTATTGCCTAGACCGGGGGCCCCTAAACCCCACGCCATGGACTGGTACTTACTATGACAATGCAATGATGTAAATAAAGTGCACAATACATGTAATGCACTTGACTCATCCCGAAACCGTTCTTCCCTACCGTCTGTGGAAAAATTGTCTTCCATGAAACCAGTCCCAAATATTGGGGACCACTGCGACAGCCTAGGGATAGCCTAGTGATCAGAAGGGTCAAGTGTTTGAAGGATTAGAACTCTCAGCTCTACTCGCTGACCTCCAGGAAGGTAAGGACTGGGGGAGGGGGACCTCTGGAGAGTAAGCTCTTTAAGACTCCCAAACAAGAGTAGATGAGCATAAGGGGTGAACTACTGAGGTGCTGGGAGGGTGGTGCACCTGGCGAGGGCATGGAAACCCCGAGTACCACATTTCCCCACTCCCAGCACTGTGCATCTCTTCTGTTGGGCTGTTCCTGAGTTGTGTCCTTGTTTGTTGAAAATCAACTCTTGATATATGTGTGGGTTTATTCTTTTACCTCTCTCTTCTAGTCCATTGGTCTATATGTACACAGTCTTCATTTCTACCCTTATAATAAGTCTTGAGATCACATGAGTATTCTATACTCATACCATTCATTCCATAGAGTATTTGTTCTTCCTGTTCAAAATTGGTTTGACTTGATGGAAAATCTCATCTTGTATACTGTATTGATATATAGTGAATGACTGTAAATAAATGCATAGATTGATAAACAAACAAATAAATAAATAAATAAAGACAAAAATTTGGTCTGACTTCTCTAGGTTCTTTGTCTTCCCATGACATGAGAATTGATTTGTTCTTTTCAAATGCTCACTAAGATTTCATGTGGGCTTGCATTAAATCTGCTGGTCAATTTGAAGGAAATTGATAATCTTAACAATCTTCAGAAATGTGACCATGAGACATTTTATATATGTGTGTATCTATATCCATATGTCATTTTTATGTCTTTCAGCAATGTTATGTATTTTTCAGTGAATAGTATTTGTACATATTTTATTAAGTTTATATCCAAGGGGTTTTTTTTATGCTTTTTCATGACTTTGTAAATGGTATTATGTTCTTAATTATAATCTCAAAATTTTCATTAGTGGCATAACTAACTTTATTTTTGCATGTTGACCTTCTTACACTCACTTATTTTTCCTACTAGTATTTTTTTGGGGGGGGGAGGTTTTTGCTATAGGGTGCTTGTGCTAGCCAGAAAGACAAAGAGAGACAGAGAGACAGAAAGCGAGAAATCACCCCCCAGGGGGGATGGCTATGCCGCAGTCCCTTCTCTTCCATTCTCCTCTCGGGATCTTGGGCACGCACGCACATGCGCACGGTGTGAGTTTAAGCCACTGGGTCCGGGACTTGAACCGCAGTCGGCTATGTGGGAGTTCAGCGACATAGCCATTATACTAACTGCGGGTCCCCTTACTAGTTTCTAAATAAAAGTTCTTAGGGTTCTTTTGTTTTGTTTGGTAGGTTCTTGCCATAGGGCACATACACTCACCAGAGAGACAAAGACATTGAGAAGGAAAGTGAAAAATCACTCCCACCCAGAAGGGATGGCCACACCTTAATCCTTTCTCTATTCTCCTCTCTGGATTTTGAAAGGCACACACACATGCCCAGCATGATTTTGAAGTCACTGGGTCCAGGACTTAAACCCTGGTTGGTCATGTGGGTGTCCAGTGCCTTAATCATCATGCCATCTGCTGGTCTCAAAAATCCTTAGACTTTTTTGGTAGCATAGATTACAGAACTGAGACATTTCCACCGTCTTTAAAGTCTTTTTGCTGGTCAGGAATTCTAGTATGATATTAAATAGGAAAAATAAAAAGATTTTTAGAAAAGCATTTCATTTCTCTTTATTAAGGACAATGCTAGTCTTTTGGAACATACCTTTTATCAAATTGGGGAAGTTCCTGTCCATTCCTAGTCGCTGAAAGTTGTTTTTCCAATGTTTCCAATTTACTTGCTATTCACAAGTAAATTGTGAATTTTGTCAATTTTTTTTGTGCATCTGTGGAGATATTTTCATGCCATTTTGGTGATTTGGGTGAATTACATTGACTTTCAAATATTAAGTAAACTTCACATTCCTGAGATAAACCCATGTGATCATATGATTATATTAGTCCATGCAGGCAGCCATTACAATATGATGGACCGAGTGGCTTAAACTATTGAAATTTGTTTTCTCACAGTTCTGGAGGCTGGAAGTCCAAGGTCAAGAGGCCAATAGCATCGTTTTCTGCTGAGTTCTCCCTTCCTGATTTGCAAACAACCTCTTTCTTGCCTTTCCTCACAGGGCCTTTCCTTTGTGCTGTGAGGTCTTGGTGTCTCTTCCTCTTCCAGTCCTCCTGGATTAAGCCCCCCCCACTTTTGACCTCATTTAACCTCATTACTTCCTTTAAGGTCTTATCTCCAAATAGAGCTTGGGGCTCCAACACATGGGTTTTAGGGGATGCACAAGTCAGCCTGTAAAAGTTATTCATTTCATGCGTTGTTGGATTCAGTTAGCTAATTAATAATGCATCTAAGTTTATAAAAAATACTGATCTGTAGTTTCTCTTCTTACATCTTTCTGGTTTCAGTGTCAAGGTAAGGCTGGCCTCAGAAAATCAGTTGGGAAGTCTTTTCCCCTCTCCTACTTCCTATTAATAGAAGAGTTTGTGTAAAATCAGTGTTCTTTCTTTCTTAAGTGTTTAATAGAATTTATCCAAAATGCCATGTGAACTTGGAATTTCTATAAGAAGATTTTAACTACAAATTCAATTTCTTAAATAAATATGTACATATCCATCATTTATTTTTTCATGAGTGATCATCTGAAGGATTTATACATTTTATCTACATTGTCAAAGTTATTGGGATATGGTGTTTTAGTATTTCCTAATTTATTTTTTAGAACTGAACTAAAACATATTATTGTTAAACAGTTTCAAAAACTGTTCATATTAAGAAATAGGACTGGTAGGGACCAGCAGTTGGCATAATGGCTATGTTGCTGGACTCCCGTGTAGTCGACAGTGGTTCGCGTCCCGAACCCAGAGGCTTAAATTCACACTGGGCGCGTGTGCGTGCATGCTCAAGATCCCAAGAGGAGAATAAAGGAGAAGGGATTGTGGTGTGACCATCCCCCTTGAGGGGTGATTTCTTGCTTTCTGTCTCTCTGTCTCTCTCTGTCTTTCTGGAGAGCACATGCGCCCTATAGCAAAATCCTCTCAAAAAAAAAGAAAGAAAGAATGAATGAAAGAACGAAAGAAAAGAAATAGGACTGGTAAAATGCTCACAAAGTTGTCATTTGGTGAAAATGCCATAAATATCACTAATAAAAAAAGAAGAAACCAGGAGCCTATCTTCAAATTTTGTTCAGAAAAAGACTTCTGTGATTTGTTAAAAGCTCTTTAATAGATACAAAGAGATATACAACCAACATCCTTTCTGATATGAGACTATTTTCTCCTCGGCTTGTGCTTGATGGTGAAAAGTGCCCATACTGGACGGACGAGTTTCTGCCGCCTGCACCGTTGCCACATCTAGTCAATGATTGATCCTAAGGCTACCTGTAAGAGGATGTTTTTTACTCCCTACTTTGATTTTGAAAACTTAATTATTATTCTCTGTATGAATCAGTGTTTCTCTTTCATTTGAGAGATCTGTGTAGATGAAGGCTTAATGGTGAACAAACATCAGGAGAATTTTAAACCTCCCTTCTTTCCTTCTCTGCTTTGTGGTTGTGTGTGTGTGTGTTGTGTGTGTGTGTCCTCCTTCCTTGTACTGTTCTCCACTCTTGCCTTCATTACCTCCCTAAGGTTCATTTTCTCCTTCCCTTTCTCCTTGGCTCCCTCTCCACTTTAAGATTTCCACTGCCTTCCTGCTCCTCTGACAATTAGCACAGTGGCCGCAGCTGTCCCCAGAGCTGGAGTCCCTTAAGTGGCTGGGCGGAGCAGACACAGGTCACAAACACACCTGTAATTATGTGGGTCTCTGGCGTTTCTGTGCAAACGTTTGGAGCAAGAGCTGCTCATCACAGTAGCGGGGGAGAAATAAAAATGAAACGAATGATGAGGAGCGCCATGTTGTTTAGGGTGTACGTAGGTTCACACCAGCTCACTGCTAGAGGGATTAAGTGACAAGGTAAAGATAAACAAATACTTTCAAATATGTGACTACAGACTGGGAACATTCTGGACATCAAGAGAAAAATCAACTGTAATTTTAGAACACAATGAGCCACAGATTTAGGAAACTAGATGAAAAGAAATCTCCACTTGAAAACCATCTAAGGCGTCTTCGAGTAAAACCTAGCGCGTCTGGATGGTCAAAATGAGTGGATAATTGGGACCAGCAGTTAGTGTAATGGCTATGTCGCTGGACTCCCATATAGTCGACCACGGTTTGAGTCCTGGAGTCAGTGGCTTAAACTCACGTCGGGTGTGTGTGCATGTGTGCCCAAGATCCTGATAGGAGAATGGAGGAGAAGGGATTGCAGCGTGGCCATCCCCCCTGGGAGATGATTTCTCGCTTTCTATCTCTCTGTTTCTCTCTGTCTTTCTGATGAGCACACGCGCCCAATAAGAAAAAAACTCTCCAAAAAAAAAAAGAAAAAAAAAAAAAAGAAAAAGAATTTCTGAAGAGTGAAGGCTAGTTCAGGGAGAAAGAGGAAAGCTTGCTTCATATGATGTCATGTGAACAATGCTAGTACATCACAACATATGTCCCCAAGTGTCACATCACAGCAAGAATTCAGTGCAGAAAACATTTCAGGGATTAAAACAGAAGTCCTTCTCTATGTCTCTGCATACAGCATGGAATCATGCGGACCTAGAAACCATCTCTCCTGGTCCCATCCTCACGGCAAGAAGTCGTTGTCCGGTACTTTAAGCAGGCGGCCATGGGGTTTCTGCTTCACTGCTTCTGGTGAGAAGTGAGCTCAGGGCCTTACAAGCAGCCATTCTCTCTTCCTTCCTTCCTTCCTTCCTTCCTTCCTTCCTTCCTTCCTTCCTTCCTTCCTTCCTTTCTTTCTTTCTTTCTTTCTTTCTTTCTTTCTTTCTTTCTTTCTTTCTTTTAAAGACAGGGTCTCACTGTGTTGTGCTCCTCCTGCTTCATCACCCCACTCCGCCAAATTGCTGAGGTTACAGGTGCACCACACCTGTACACGAGGGAATTAAACCCCAGCTTCCTGTGTGGTCCCAGCCTACCGAGAACAGCATCTCAGCAGCACACACTATTTTTTTTTTCCCAGTTTGCTGTAGGGTGCATGTACTTGCTGGAGAGAGACAGAGGCCGAGAGAGAGAAAGTGAGAAATGACCCCCCCCAGGGGGATGATAACTCCACAATCCCTCCTCCTCCACTCTCCTCTCAGGATTTTTGGGCATGCATGTGTGTGCACCTGGAGTATCTCTCAAGCGTCCAGATCTGGTCTCGAGTTGTGTTCAGTCTCGGCCATGTGGGATCCAGCCGCCTTCACCACAGCCCCTGGCTGGCCCCACACTACCATTTTAAAAGATAGATACCACCCTGATAAGCGCTCACACCATGCACTGCTTACTGCATCCTGGGTGCAGACCTCAGGGCTCTCTTAGTGAGATAGTTTGGTCATCCTGTATAATCTCACACGGCAGGCTTAGAGTGGGGGGTAGCCAGACCCACAGAAGGTGCAGGGACAGTCCTGGTTGGGGCCAGCTTTTGGACTCCGGAGTACTCACTGTAATGACCGAGGCCTTCACGTCACCCCAAAGCAGTCACACTTGCTCTCCTATCATTTCCACATGTCACTCTGGTCTGGACTCCAAAGAACAAGCTGTAATTCCCACTGCCTTCCACTCCGACAGCCCTGCAGACAGCTAAGACAGCGCTGGGGCCCGCTCCCTGCCCTTCCGCCACGACTCCCCTCCTCCCCGGCTAGATATTAACAGGTCCTTGCGTAATCCAGTGGGAAAAGGTTCTGAGGCCTCTCATTCTGGTGACCTCTGCTTAGGATGGCTGACCAAGAACAAACCCAATAGAAAAAACATAAATAGAGTAATATTTCAAGACGAACCTCACATTCTTGGCTCTCAAATTTTCAGAAAGGAAAACCTTTTAGGGGTAACAACCATAAATATCATCATTATAAATATTTGTTATCACATGTTATTTCTGTGTACTTGTAAATCTCTTCATTACGAACATAGTAATCAGTATTCTCAACACATTATAGCACTACATAATCATGATGTATTGCCCGAAAGAATTGTGTTTCAGGAGCTAAGGAGCAATTTGATGGATGCAACTGTTTCTGTGTATCTCTGTTTACTACCATGGCAACCAATAAAACAGGTTCGTTTAATTAACTGGTGGTTGGTAAAGCACTATGAAGATGGAACTGCTATTAATAGATGCCCAGCATTTAGCAGTAATGTTACGGCTATTATCATAAGTGGTGAAGTGTTTATGGCCAGAACGGACCAATCCATTTTCCAGCAATAGTATCACTCCATCTTCCATCTTTGAATTAGGAAGAGGACTTTTTCTTTTCATTCTTTTTTTTTTTTTTTTTTTTGGAGAGGTTTTTGCTATAGGGCGCGTGCACTCGCCAGACAGACAGAGAGAGACAGAGAGATAGAAAGTGAGAAATCACCCCCCAGGGGGGATGGCCACACCGCAATCCCTTCTCCTCCATTCTCCTCTCAGGATCTTGGGCATGCACGCACACACGCCCGGTGTGAGTTTAAGCCACTGGGTCCGGGACATGAACCGCGGTCGACTACATGGGAGTCCAGTGACATAGCCATTACGCTAACTGCTGGTCCCTCATTCTTTTTTTTTAATTGCCAGAGGGTACATGCATTCACACGGAGAGACAAAGAGAGAGAAGGAGAAATGGGGCATGAATGGAGCATGGTCACACCACGATCCCTTCTTCATTTCTCTGTTCTGTCATGTTTTGGGACACACACATGCACGTATGCACTCATGTTTTTCAAGTCACTGGAGCCAGGATTTGAACTATGGTAGAACATGTGGGGTCCTTAGCCTCTAGCCTATGGGGCTGGCCCGATGAAGAGGATTTTAAAAAAAATGTATCTCTTTTATGCCTCTCTTGGCTAATTTTTAAATGTTTATTTATTCCATGAGCAAGAGAGAGAGAGAGAGAGCACCTCCAAACAGGTCTCAACGCGGTGCTCCAAGCCCAGCCTCGGCCGGCCCTGCTCAAAGGCATGCATGTCCCTGTGCTCACAGTGGGCTTCACGCACTTGCCCATGGTCCTGGCTGGTTGAAGCTGGGAGGGATTGTGGCCTGAAGACCCCCTGTGAGATGCCTACCTCTCTGTTTCTCTCTTTTATGGAAGAAATAAATGTGTAAATTTTTAAAAAGAAAAAAAACAAGGAAAGAAAAGAAAGAGAGACTCAAAAGGTAGGGCCATGAATTGACCCAATAAAGGAATGTTGGGATGCATTTCTGGGGTTTTGTTTGTTTGGCTGGTTGGTTTTTGCTATAGGGCACATGCACTCACCAGAGAGAGAAATAGGGAGAGAAAGTGAGAAAACACTCCCCGGGGGCGTGACCCTGCCATGATTCCTTCTGCTTCATTCTCCTCTTGGGATTTTGGGCAAGTACACAAACACATCGAGCGTAATTTCCAAGCTGCCGGGACTGGGACTCAAACTGCACAGTCGGCCATGTGGAACCAGCTACCTTCACCATCACGCCACCTCACTGGCCCAGGATGCATTTCTTTTTCTCAAAATGTGCATGTCGCCTCTCGTCCCGATAATCCATCTTGTGACCCTTTCTCACAGTCACACCTCCTCCCTAAGACTAACCTCTTCGACTGAATTCATGGGCCCTTATTCCTTTTTATCTTTTTCAAGTTTACTTATTTGTTTCTTACATAAGTGAGAGAGTCAGAGACAAAGAGAGACAGCACCCTCAACAGGGGGCATCACAATCCACCCTCAGCCTCTGCCAGCCCTGGGCCCCAGGTACGGAGGTGCCAGCACACTCAGCACACGGGACGCAAACCCAGGACTGTCCTGTGAGGGTCAGCCTTCTGGAATGGTGGATTTAAACACTGCCACTGTCCGACTCTCTCTTTCCTTTCTTGATAGGACTTGGCTCACTCTTGGGAAGTCTCCCCTTGACCCTGTTCATTTCCACATTTAAATCTTATTTTTGTCCTTCCTTTATATGCCAAACTCCTACCAACATAAATAATAGTGTGGTTTATTGAGCTGTTATGCGTCAGGCCCTGGGATTAGCTATTAAAGTAAAGGATTTCTTAGAACACTTTCTTGAGATGGGTATTAATTTATCTCCATCTAATATATGGCCATGAGGCAGATAAAGAATCCTGCCCAAAGGCACACGGTGAGCTCTGAAGCCTGGAGTCGGACCCAGGCGGCTCCATCCCAGAGCTCCGGTCATCCCTGAGCCACCTCCATCTCCCCGTCAGACTCCCCACAGCCGACCTTCTGCCCCACATTCTCCAACTTCTCTCTCTTCCTAGCCCTTATTCTGGGCGACTCTCCCTCTTCTGACCCTCTTTCTTCCTTGACTTGGGAGACCATGTGGGTCTTTTTTGTTCTCTGCAAAATCTTCTTTATATAAAGGTTCTGACCTCTGCGATCATGTTCTTTTCTTAGTTTCTTCTCTCCCTCTTCCTATTTTTTGCTCTTTGTCTACCCTTGGCCATTTCATCCTTTTCCCCAGTTTCCATTACAAAATCAATGTAGGTATCAGAACTCATTTCCGAGCTTCACCTTTTCCATCTAGCCGTATAGACGTCCAAATTCTAGTGTCCCAGTGACACCTCACGCTCCGTGTGCCCGATGCTGAACTTATCACCCCCCTTTACCATTTTATCTGCAGCTCAACCTCACGCCTTCCTCCTGACTCAAAGAGATGGTGTGATGTCATGGGAGGACACGAGCCAGGGAGGTCAGAAGACAGCATGTGGGTCCCTGGTATACTCCCTGTATGACCTTGAGGTCACCATCCAGCCTTGTCTCTAGAAGAAAGGCTACGTTGGAAGATATGGGTGCCTCCAAGCCCTTTTGGTCCTGGGGCTCCTGGGTTTTGTTTTGTTTTGTTTTGCTATGGGGCACGTGCACTCACCAGAAGACGAGAGAAGGTGAGAAATTACCCACTAGGGGGGATGACCATGCCACAGTCCCTTTGGGGTTCTGGGCATGCATGCAATTCAGGTCTGGGACTCAAACCGTGGTTGACCATGTGGGAGTCCAGTGATTTAATCACTAAGCCACCTGCTGGCCCAGTCTGATTGCTGATTGCATTTTAAAAGGTCACTTCCTGCCATGGGAGAGTAGATCATGAATGCCAGAGCAGGACAGGAACGGTGGTAGGGAGACCCACTAAGGTCAGAATTTCAGGCAGACAGGCGAGAGACAATCGTGTTTTCAGCCGGCATAGCATCAGCACGAGTGATGAGTGTGCTAATTACACAAACTTGTGAGGGGACAGATCCCTTATGACTGGAGGTCTTCTAAAAGCACAGGAAAAATTAAGGCTGCTGTTCCTGGGCTATGCTGGACCACATGGTATCTACAGTGCCTTACCTGGAGCTTCTACACACTGTGAGACTCAATGCCATTTAAACATAATCTGCCTTACCTCCTCTTATAAGGCCTAACACCTCCTGTAAGCGAGAAGCAACATGAAAAATGACTCCGAGAAGGACAAAGCTAGCTGGAGCCGGTCTGACTAATTGTCCTACCTATAGTAACTCACGTGATCTTATGTGGCACTGCTGTCAGGGATGTGCCCCATTACATGAGGCTCACCTTAGTTCCCTGTGCAGAACTGGAATTCTCTGAGCTGTAGAGTCATGGTTAAGGGAGTATACATTGCAAAAAGTAAATGAGAGAGTGTACTGCTATGTGAAATCCACGGTTGTAAAATTTTATAGAAATCTAAGTGCTTGCACTTTACTCAAATGTAACTCTATGCAAAAAGTAAAATCAAATGTTTTCTAGTATAATTTGTTTAATTTTTTATTTTTATTTTTTAGTTGTCAGAGTGTATGTGTGCTTGCCAGAGAGAGACAGAGAAACGAGAAACGGCAGGCAGGAAAGAGAGAAAGTATCTCCCATGGGGCATGATGGCCAGTAATGCAAATGCCGTCCCTTCTCCTCCATCTCTCTATCCTCTTGGGATTATCAAGCACACATGCACACACACTCAGTAGGTTTTTTTAACCCATGAGAATTGGAATTTGAACCACAGTCGACCATGTGGAAGCTAGCTCCCTGAATCATTAGGCTGAGGGGCTAGCCATTGATCAAATATTCTCTAATATGCTATGTCACTTTGTGAAGCTGCATCTATTGGAAATGCTACACCTTCTGGGTCACACACAAAGACAGCTGAAAGCTATTATATAATCCTACATGCATCAGATAGACACACTGGACTCTACCCACGTGGCTTTTCCTTTTTTTTTTTTTTTTTTTTTTTTTTTTTTTTCAGAGAGGTTTTTACTATAGGGTGCATGTGCATGTGCTCGCCAGAAAGACAGAGAGAGACAGAGAGACAGAAAGCGAGAAATCACCCCCCAGGGGGGATGGCCACACTGCAATCCCTTCTCCTCCGTTCTCCTCTCGGGATATTGGGCACACATGCACACGCGCCCTGCGTGAGTTTAAGCCACTGGATCCAGGACTCGAACCATGGTCAACTACGTGAGAGTTCAGCGACATAGCCATTATGCTAACTGCTGGTCCCCCCATGTGGCTTTTAAACAGATGAAACAAAGTAAGGACATGTCCCATCACGTTCTGAACAACCAGCGTTCCTCTGGTTTTGATCTTGTCTACAAACATTTTCTGATGCAATAGCTTTCCTTGTTAAAAAGAATCTAAAAACTTCTATTGCTAATATTTCAAAATTGTGTTTTTCCTATGTGGTTTATAGACGATTAAAAGAATGAAGGAACACACTGGAAGACGGGAGACAAGACAAAAGGGACAGTCACAACTGCATTTTGTTTTAAATTCTATTTTGGATTCTTTAACTTGAACATTTTTATAATTCAGAGCTTTACATGAATTCCATCATCAAAGAAACCTTAAGGGAACAAAAGAATTTCTCTCCATTAAATTGCTTTATTTTATGTGTATGTGTTTATATGGGAACCAAACAAAACTGATGAGAACCAGCTGAATGAACATGTGGTTTTAAAAACATTACATAATAAAAGCGAAGGAAAAGATTCAGATTCCCACATTGTCCATAGGATATTTACTCCCTGTAGGCACCTTTTTCTTTTTTTAAAGGCTATCAAATGCCAAAGTGATTTCACAGGTGACCCAGCTTCTCGAATTACATTCTGCGAAATGATTTCCCACCATCCATTCAGTGAGATGTGGGGTGATGGCTTCCATTGAGCAGAACACACCAGTAGGTTCTCCAAGAAAATGCAGGCACACATTAAAAACCAAAGTGTCAGATGTGATCAATCTAGTTGCATGATATGTAAAGCGAAGAAAATTGTATGTATCAGAGAACATCACAGATTGAAATGTCAAATGCTTTCAATTCTGTACTAGCAAAAATATGTTTTCTATAAAGTTGACCATGTCTGACATCAATGAAATTTCTGTATTTTCTTTAAAAAAGAAAACGAAAAAAGCCAAGGATATCAACAACAACAAAAAACCTCACTAGAGTGCTTTCTTTTCATGGGTCACTGAAACTCAAAATAATTGAATTCGTGAAAAGCTTAAAGGAGTATCATAAATCCACATAATGCTCTTGAGCACAGACTTGGGCATTTTATCTCATCTGTAACACTTGAGTTTGTTGCCAAAAGTTCAATTATCTCTCTCTCCTTTTTTAATTGAATTAAGTGCCTCTGAATGAATCATACTTCCTAAAAAGAAATCACACCTTTACGAGAGAACATTCATTGCTCTCATCTCTAGTTAAATACAACTTCTGTCTTGGTAACATGGAAAGAAAAAAAAGGAATATTGGCCAATGGTACATATAAGAGGGAGGTCTTACAAAAAGAAACAGTCCTTACTTTATCCTGTGTCTTCTCCTTAATAATCTGGTTTTGCCCATAAACTACTTTGACCTTGTAGAAACAAGAAGAGTATTAAAAGAAAAGAAGAGAAAAGAAAAGAAAAGAAGAGAAAAGAAAAAAAAAAACAATACCCAGACAGAACAGAAAGAGTAGAATTCAAGACCCAAGACTTGACGCATATTAACCAGATAATCAGTCTTATGTTCAGAGCCACTCCACACGTTCTGCCAAATGTTATGGACTGGTAAACACCATATTTGACCTAAATATCCATGGTAAAACTTATTAAATGTGGAATCCTACTATATAATCATATTCTGAAACAGTTTTAGTGGTAGTCAGGGTCAAAGACTTTCCACTTACAGTGATATTCAGCCAAACAGAGTTTACAGCCCTCTCATTTATGAGCCTGTTTGTGGGGCTGCGGTCTACACTTTCTGTGGAACTGCTAATATCCCCGACAGACTTGATGGATTCTGACTTGGAAAGAGACTAAAGGGTTGGGATCCAATCTATTACTTTCACAGGTCACCATTAGGTTCAGAGTGGGGGTGGGGGGGGGGATACCATGACCACACATTGAGTCTAATCTCAAATGGTTTAAATGGTTGTCCACTCTAAAACTCATGTTGAAATTAATGCCAGTGTAATGGTACTGGGAGGCGGGGCTTCTGAAAGGTGATTAAGGGCCAGACGATGGCTCAGTGGTAAAACGCAACTCTATGAAGATGACTTACATTGGAAAATTCCTGGTTCAAGTCCAGAGACCTCCTTGAGTATGCCCTGATGGGGGATGGCTGAAGGCTGGGGTAGAATGTGCTGTCAAGACTTTGTTGGGAGTTCTCTCTCTCTGTTTATGATTTATGAAATAAATTTTAAAAATAAGAAAAGAGAGTTCAAGGTTAGAACCTGGGTGATACCACTCCTTAGTGATATAACCACTTATACATTTAAAAAAGAGAGAGAGAATTAAACCATAAGGGCTTTATCCTCCTGGGTGGTTTTTATGCCTTTATAAAAGGACTTTTGAAACAGGTTCTTTCTTTCCAACTTTTGCCATGGGCCAACAAAACCAGTTAGTGGCCCCTTCATCTTGCCCTTCCCTGCCTCTAGCACTGTGAGCCAATAAATGTCTATTCGTTATAAATTACCCAGTCTGTGGTATTTTATCATAGCAGCACAAAACAGAGGAAAGTAGGCACAGCTGTATTATAATTTTTCTGCAGGAGCCGAGTCTGTAGGTTTCCTGTTCAACATGCTGCTGGGCAGCAATCCCAGCCACAGGGCCCAGAGAGGCTGCCTCTGGGGACCTGCCCTTGGGACTGGGCCCTGCCTTGCTTCTCAGGCCTCAGGTCCATGCCTCCTGACTCCAGTCCGGTGATAGCCAGAGCAAGTTCGATGCTGTGCCACACCAACGATATCTGTGAATCTGCTGCTCGTAGGCATGGTTTTCCATTTGGCTCCTCCTTATTGATATGTGTCACTTTGGTTTTCCTCCAGGTATTACTCTTGTTTAGGCCTTCCTTACCTCACAGTAAAGTCATGGCACTAACCTCCTAGCCGCATTGCCTCCCCTCCAAAATCCGTACTGCTTACTACTGCCAGCCTCTATCTCCAATGATACCATTCCCCTTCCCAGAGCCAGTCTTGGGTAGTGTAGAGCCTGTGCTTTAGAGCATCAGCTAGCATCCAAATCTAATCTCAGCCTTAATTAGTCTAAATAAGTCATTCTGTCCTTAAATCCATTTACTAACCTGTAAGTATGCTGATTCCCATATGGTTGTTGAATAGATTCAATAAGATTAAGTCAATTATAACCTAGAGGGCACCCTACAACACCTAACACACAACACATATGAAATAAGTGTAAATGGCCTTTTCACTATTTACTGTCCCTTGTCAACTCATTCCATAGCACTCGGTCTAGTCACCAAGACCTTCAATGTCCACGTCTATGCTCCAGGAGTCTGTGGTAGAGTGGGGACGGAGACATAAACATATAATGATTAAATAAAAAGTGAAAGGTACGGTGAGATGAGAGGAAATATGAATGTACTGTAAATACCTACCTCGTTGTACCTCAAAGCTTCACAGAACAGATTCTTCAAGGATGAATAGGAAGTTGGTGGAGGGATGCAGAAAGTTATATCATAGGAAAATGTGAAGGTTTATGTGTATTCCAGAGAGAGAGAGAGAGAGAGAGAGAGAGAGAGAGAGATGGGACTTTTAAGAAAAATAAGGTCCAAATTGTGGAAACCCTTGAATGACTTATAAGGAATTTGGACTTCATTATTTTACAGGTAATAGGGAAAATTTTTGAAGAAGAGAGGATATAAAACTGAAGAGATTTACAGTAAATTGGAAAACGTTGACCAAGGAGCTGAATATCCTCTCATATATCTCGTATCTTGAATTTATCAGAAGAGTTATGAGAGTTGAGGCTGACCATGACCAACCTCCCTTAAATATAGCAAGATTAATTCCTAGACAGACAACAAGCATTTCTAAGCAATAGCACTGAGCTCTGAGAAATAGCAGTTCTCGGCAGCTGTTTTCTAGGATTAATTCTGGAAAACCTCACCCAAGTGATGAGGGAACTCTGCTCTGGCAATGAAATCCAAGAATGAAATTCTAGAAAGGAAAGGAAGTAAACGAATGCAGCTATTAGATTTAGACAAATATCAGCTGGTGTTGGGAGGGTTTGAGAGAATGCTGTTAACATTTATTTGTTGGGTATGGGGACAGCAGACGGTGTAGTGGTTGAGGCGCTGGACTCCCAAGTGACTGACTGTGGTTCAAGACCTGAATTCAACAGCTTGAAACTCACATGCCAGAGGTACACGTATGCCCAGAAAAAAAAATTGTTGAGTACTCCCCAGGTACCAGCATCACACTAGATGCTTTGGACACATTATCTCATTTAATCCTCACAATAGCCTGTCAGGTAGTTGCTTTTATTCCTAGTTCCATTTGGGGCTTGCTTTAGTCTAACTATTAGTAAACTCTCAAATAGTTTCCTTTAAATCTTCTTTCCAGCCAATAGCCATCATCCCTCATTCTCTGTCCCAGGAAGATAGTTACAAAGGGCAGCTGGAATTAATTTCAAGCTTAGTTTGGGTAAGCAAAGTCTTATGGCGTTACCTTAGAAGAGACAAGAGAATATTGTGTAGAACAAGGATGAAGTAATTTGATCTCACATACCTATTTAATTGTCATTTCAGCATTGGCCAGTTTCCTCTTGGGCCATCACATATTCATTCAACGCATGAGTTAGGTTCCTAGCAAAAGGTACCTGAAGTCAGGCTTAACAGTGGGCCACGCTACTCCTTACTCATCACTGGCACTGTAACTCTCACCGTTTCCTTCTGACCTTTGAAACGCCCAAGTAAAACCTTGCCTTCAATTTCGAGACAAGCTACAACTCTTTTCTTATCCAAGTCTGATGTAATGTTGGATTACCAAATAAAGCTGTAGATGATCTTCTTTCAGTAAGATTTGAGGAAATTTGGGTTAAAGCTGTCGTAAGAAGTTTCAAAGAAATGAAAACACTATTGAACAGTATTTAGTATGCAGAGTCTTCAAAGACTTATGGAAAATGCACATGATGAGAAAAATTACACATGGGTTTCCACTTTCTGGCACCAGAATAAATGCATACTTAATTTTCATTTTTCCACACACTTTTTGAAGTCCTCTTGTACGACTGTTAAGTCTTGGCAAACTAAATGGCTGGCAAGTCCTGTAGTAAAAAAGCATATTACACTGGGTAGTAATAGGGACAAAGTTCTCAAGCGTGGGTCTCAGGTGAGTACTTGCTTTCGGGTGCTCTCTTTCCATGTAACACCTGGAAAATGAGGGGTTAAATCTTAAGGCCGGCAGCCTTGGAGCCTACAGCTGCCAGCAATTACATTTGTCATTTCAGCCTCTGCAAACCCCACCAACTCTCTGGGGCTTGCTGCCAGCAGCCTCTTATTCTTGCGTACCTGGGGACATAAATCTCTTTTGCAGGAAGCAGGAGCTCAGCTAGGTGCTTGAGTAGACAAGGCACTTAAGAGCTTCTGCAGAGAAAAGCAGTACCACTCAGCTGTTGATGCGTTAATGACAAATGCACTGCTGATTTGCAAGCCTGGAGGTCTCTGACTCTGCAGTGCTGGGTGTTCTGGGCCAGCCCTCATGTGGCCTGCTTGTGGCCTGCTTGTGGCCTCCAGTCTATGGCAGTTCTGGTGCCTTGTGCAGCCGTCATCACAAACAAGGGACTCAGGATCCCTGAATTAGAGGGGCCACAAAAGTCTCATTTTCCATAAAGCATCTCCTAACCAGAGGTAAAAGTTGCACGTCAGGGCTTTGTGCCCTGAGATAAGCATCACTCTCTTCCTGCAGCCTTCTTCCTGGGTTGCAAACCTCTAGAAAGGAGGAGTGTGTGGGGAACAAAGGTTTGGAGAAAAGGACAAAGAAGAGGGAGTCACAGAGTGTGAGCAGGGGAGGAAAGCGCAACCTCTGCTTTCTTCACAACCACACTGTTGAACCCAAAAGGCAGCAAGTGACTAAGTCCAAGCATTGCTGTTCTCACATGGGGGGGGGGGGGCAGTGGGACAGGTTGAATGGTGTGAATTAACAAAGCAGAGGGCTAGCCCTCTCCTCCTAAGAACAGGAACTCCCTAGAGCAAGGACCCCAAGGTCCTGTTCTTCAGGCAGAAGCTGGCACGTCACACTGCCAGGGGGCCTGATGTGGTGCCTGTGTGGGCTTCCTGGTCAACTCAGTCAAGTCTGGCCATGGCATGTCTTCTGATTAGACTTCTTGGGAAAATGGAGCACAAGCCAATTTGCCTATCCTCGCTCACACAGCACCTCCACTGCCTGCCTGTCCGCATCGTTGCCTGGCTCAAGCCGAAAAACAAGCAGTTTGTGCATACTCAAAACTTCAAAGAACCAGAGCAGATGGCTTCTAACTCATCCTCCTGAAGCCCCTGCCAGAATCAGCAGCCAAGGTGAGGCCACCCTTGATGGCTGCCCTCTGGAACTGAAATCAACCCAACGCCAGTGAGCCTGGTGGGACCACGAGCCAACTCTTCAAAGAGAGGCAGCGGCCACGCCCTGTCCTCTAGCCACAGAGTCCTGGCAGACCCGTCACCTGGGAGGGGAGAGTAGCTGGAGACGTTTTTACAAGGACAGGGTGCCCCTTGTCTCCCCATTTAAAGCTCACCTCTCTAAAAGTCAGAGTCTGAGAGACACAGTTCACGGCGTCAAGCTACTGAAACCCATTCCACTCGCTAAGATACACAACGAAATGCTGAAAGGTGCTGAGCTGCTCAATGAAAACTTTATGTTCTCCAAGCAATTTAACTGCTTGGACATCCGTGGAAGAGAAATGAAGGAAGTAGAGGGAGAAGGAGGCTCTGATCGCCAGCATGGCCAGTCAACGTGAAGACTGTGAAATGCTGGGTTGAAAGGTGTAGATACATAAATTGCTTATGAATCAGGAAGCAGCCTCACTCATAAAAACTGTCACTGTTAGAGGCAGATAAATTCTTTTTCCTTTTTTAAGAGATTTTTACTATAGGGCATGTGCGCTCCCCAGAGAGTCAGAGAAAGAAAGACAGAGCAAGGAATCATCCCCCAGGGGGCAATGGCCATGCTTCAATCCTTTCTCCATTCTCCTCTTGGGATTTTGGGCATGACACAGGTGCCTGGCGTGAGTTTCAAGTTGTCAAGTCTGGAACTTGAACAACAGTTGGTCACATGGAAGTCCAGCACCTTCACCACTCTGCCACCTGCTAGCCTCAGAGGAAGATTTATTCTCTAGGATCAGAGAGGAAACTTAGTCTGCGTTTCCATTTGGCATGGATTTGGTGGAGCTACATTAGGTTCCGTATTAGTCTGTGGGGGCTGCCTTCAGAAATACCACAGCTTGGGGGGATCAAGCAACAGAAACGCATTTCCTCACATTTTGGGGGCTGGAATCCAAGATTAAGGTGTCAGCAGCTTTGGTTTCTTCTCAGACTTGCAGATGGATGGCTGCCCTTTTGCTGTGTCCTCACAGGGTCTGTGTCTGTGTGTCTGTGTCCTAATCCCCTGGTCCCCAGTCTTGCAGGGACCAGGGACCAGCCTCATGGAGGACAATCCCTCCATGATTGGGAGGTGGAGGGAGACTGGTCCCAGGAGGATCCAAGGTCACCACATCCACTGTGCACCCCATTTCCACCCCTACTATATTTGCAATCTACAGTGAAAAATCACATAACAAATAGGGTTCCCACTCCCGTGAGAATCCAGTACCGCTGCTGATCTGACAGGTGGAAGTGCCAGTGATGGGGAGGGGCTGCAAACACAGACAAAGCCTGGCTGTCTCACCTGCTGCCCGTCATGGCTGGGCGCTCAACAGACCATCACCAATCAGTGCCCAGGGGTTGAGACTCCTGTCCTAACCTCCCCAGTCACTTGGTGGATTGGGTTAGAGCCCTTCCTGTTTAGTTTTACCTTAATTACTTCTTTAAAGACCCTATCTCCTACTGTAGTCTCATTTTGAGGTACTGAAGGTTAATAGTTCAATGCAGGAATTGGAGGAGGTCATAATTTAGCCCACAACAGGCTCCAAGGAAAGGGTGATACTCGTTTCATGTGCTTCTAAGACTCATGTGCCTCAAAGGTCCATGAAAGGTGATGATCATAGGGTGGATTTATTTGCTCATCTAATGAAAAGAGAAACCCAAGTTGTTGTTTTTTCCCTCCCTTTGGCTTCCTGAGCCGACATTGATTAGGGACATGGTCAGCAGCCAGGCGAGATCCAGAGTCTGAAGCCAAACTCCCTGCATTTGAGACCCATCCCTCCCACTCATAAGCTCAGCCTGTTAATCGACTAACTCATTAATAAAAACAGTCATGATAAGGGGAGGACTAGAGGAATTAAAATCCTACTTCCAGCCAGTACCTAACAGGGAGCTGACAGTCTCAAATAAGCCAGGACTTTGAAAGCACAACACTTCTGTTAAAATAAACCAATCACCTCATGATGGAGACTGCATTAATTCTCAGATCAAGAGCTCATTAATTATAATGTAGGTCAGCGCTACCAAGTTCATCTCTGAGGACAGCAACTTGCAAATGAGGAAAAAGAAAGCATTCCAATTTAAGTGACTCCAGCACTCTTGGGCTTTGAAGTGTGCCTGGAAGTCTCTTTGAGCAGAGAAAGAACTAGCCACAAAAAGGCAGTGGCCTCCACGGTCTACAGCCAGTGCACACCCCATCCATCAGAAGAAGGACAGCTGGAAGATGAAGGAAAAGCGAAAAAGGTATGAGATGAAACCAATAGGTTGAAGACCTCCTGTGAGCCAGGAGCTGGGCACACATGTTCCCTCCCAACTGTGTCCAGGTCCAGAAGAGGATACAGAGTCTCAGGAAGATAAGGGAGTTTGCCCAAGAGTTTGAGCTCATACGATTAGAAGTTAGAACCAATGACTCCTGATTCCAAGCCTAGCACTCTTTTGATTTCACCAGGGTTCACCAGAAGCCCCTCACACTGTAGCTGACTCCAGTCATGTCCCTCTCTGTCTGAAGCCCTTTAACAGTTTGGTGGCCCTTGGAATAAACATGCAGCTTCCTGAGTGGTCCAGGAGACCCTCTGAAGTCTAGTGTGCTCACCTTACCCTCTTACCCAGCCTTCTGTGGCACCCCACCCCCTTGCTGGCCTCCTGCCCAGTTGAGTCCTTACTGACTCCCTCCCCAGGGGCTCTGCATGTGCCAGACTTCCCATCCTCTCTGATGCTCTTCCCTCCCTATCTACGCCTTGCTACTAGCATAGGGGCAGGGAAGACATCTCTGCTTCTTGGAGCTAAATAATGTCCTCTATCACACACTGGCACATGACCCACTCTTGCCCATTAATAGCACTCACCACAGCTTATATGTATTCATGTGATTAAAGCTTGGCATCTTCAGTTATTTATAAACTGCGTGAGCACAGGGCCCTTGTCTGTGTTCGCTTATTAAGGTGCCTCCAGCCCCCACATAGTGCTGGCACATGGTAAGCACTCAATACATATTCCTAAAAGGATGAGCAGATTAAAATGCATGTGTGTGCTTGCCTTTTTCTCCCTTTCTATTTATTTTGCTACTCAAATGGGGAAGTTGGCTCAGGGGCAGTAAAGGAAATAAAAAGTCTCCATCAGAATAATTGCTCCTTCTTGTGAATGCCTCTGAACTGTTTGTCATTGTGTCATGCTGACTTATAATAGAGTCAGGTGAATAGCACATTACCACTTTTCCCAATAGACCGCAGACAGAAGCCATATGTTAGACATCATTGAATCCACCATACCCAGCACAGCACAGGAACTCACACATTTGGTGAAGTGGGGGAAAACTCAGAGCTAACCCAAAATGGGAGGCCACAGCAATGAGCTCTCTTAGCTCAGATGTAAAGACATTTAGAGCACAGGTAGATGAATTAACTCCAGGAAGGAATGCTAGGAGAAATCTCTTCCCCTGATACAACAACAAAGGAAGAGCAAATAAATGTAGAAATGAAAGAGGAAAAAGGGTAAGGAGTGGGGGAGGGACATTTATGTCAGGAACTCATAATTTGCCCAGTTTTAGCTTTTCTATGGCCAGGTCCTCAGATAGGAGTGAAGAAGAGATAGAAGCTTGAGGAGAGGGGTGGTGGTTTGGAAAAGTCATGGTGTTAAGAAAGCTGGAAAGTTCATTAAAAAACACACACACACACACACACAGAGAAAATTATAAAAGCAAGTGTCAAGAGCTACTTGTTTGGGTATATATCTTAGACCACTATCGTGTTGCTTACAGACATAACTGACTGGGTGATTTATAAAGAATAGAAATTTATTTGACTCACAATTCTGGTGCCTGGAAAGTTCAGAGGTAGGGCCAGCATCAGGTCTACATTACAACACAGCTAACAGAAGCAAAGAGGATGGCAGGCACATGAAGAGAGAAGGGCATGGGGCCAGTCATCTCTCTTTTATAGCAACGTTCTCTCATTGAAAATGAATCCCTTCTCATGAGAGCCAGACTCACAAGATCTCATGAGACATTGCCAATCCATTCATGAGAGTGATGTGTGGTCTAATTACTGCCCAAGAGGCCCTACCTCCCAATACCATTGCACTGGGAACCAAATTTCAGAACATGAACCTTTTGGGGAGAAAAACCATTATCCAAATGGTAACAGTATAAATATATTTCTTGGAATTTTCCCAGCGGTGCTTTGTTCCTTAAATCTATAACTTGAGCAATGGGGCAGAGGCTAAAATGCTAATACAGCTAATTGGGGAGTCTGAGTTGGAGAAGGAATGAGTCCAGTGACACCAGAAGGAGACGGATTGTCCCTGCAAAGGGAGAGGAAATCCTTGTGAAAGGCTAAAGGTCAGGACTTGAGCCCTCAAAGCTGTAGGTGGAGCCATCGGGTTTGGAATCAGACCAGCTAGGGAGTGGCAGGTTCCTGGGTACAGATCTGAGTGTATACAGGGAGAGGGAACCCAGCCCAGCTGCCCTGGCTTATTTGTGAAGAACCTGCTTAGATCTGTTCCTGCTGAGAATTCCACGTGCACCACTTCCAGACATGGTGACCAGAAGGTCAGCTAGGAGATGACTCCCCCGCAGCCAGGGCTCCAGTCATGCAGATGAACTTAGGGACAGTCCCATTGTGTAAGTGGTTAGAAAGGTCGCAGTCTTGGAGTGATAGGACTACTGAGCAAGCTTCCAACATGGCGGCTAGTTATTAGACTTCACACAGACAAAAAGAAACAAGGTGAGCCAAATGTGAAGTCACCTTTGGGAGATGAAAGTGGGTCTGTGGGGCACAGGAGATGATAGAGGTCCCATGGGAAAGGCAGGTGGTGAGAACAATTAGGATGCCCTGGAGCTGGTGCCAAGAAGACAGAGTCATCCCTCCCCCTACCCTGACACACACACACAGGAACACACACTCCGTTCCTCTTGAAAGACAGGATAAGAAAACATGGGATCCTATGGGGGTACTAGGACTGAATGGTTTGGAGAAAGCCAAGTTTCTTGATAAAATGAGAAGATTTTATAAGGAAATAATGGAATTAATAATGAAATGGGAAACACCCAAAGGACAAAGAAAGAACGTCATCTGTGAGGCCATGCTCCTGAGAAGCCCCTTGACTGGAAATTTACCTTGACCTGTTTGGTCCAGGTCTACATGCCTGGAGTTGGAGCGGGTAGATTGAGGTTTGTCCGTTCATTAATCTCAGGTCCCCTGGCTTGAGCTTGCACTCTCCTCGCTGAAGAAGGCCTAGCTCTAGCAGTAAGCACAGTTACACAATAGAGATCAGGGAGCCAAAACTGTGCAAGCAAAATAAAAAGCTTTGCTGATATAAGAGTTAGCTTGCTCAACCGAGGTGACTCAGGGTCTGGCATCTTCCCAAAGAAGTGATAGGTATTTATTCTAGTCCTTTCTGTTGCTTAATAACGGAATACCTAAAGCTCGGTGATTGGGAATAATAGACGCTTACTTAGCTCAGAGTTTCAGAAGCAAGAAGTCCAGGAGCTGGTGCTGGCATCTTGCTGAATCTCAGCATGGCAGAGGGCAGGTGTCTGTGTGTCTCTCTCTGGCCTCACTCTCTCTCCTTATAAATCCACCTGTGTTCAAGTGGTAGAAGGAGAGCACTCTGATCCTAGTCACCTCCAAAGGTTCCACCTCTTAATCTCATAGTCAGACTGATTTTTCACCAACTGACTTCCACCATGAATTCTGGGAGGACACATTCAAACCAGAGCAAGGTTCCAAGGAGAAGAGTCTGGTTTCACACAGTCTCGGTGCAGCACTGCATTTCCACTTGGACAGTCACAGAAGTTTGTGCTTGTTGAATTCTCTTCAAAATAACAAAACTAATGGGGACCTTCCACATTAGAAGAGCTGCAGATGAGTCTGGGGAGCCGGACTCCAGGTGGCAGATATACTTAAGGCTTGCTTGGAAACAGTCTTCGTGAGGACAGGTGAGATAGGCTGCTGTGGACCAGACCCCACTCTTCAGCCTCCCATGTGGATGTCTCGTGCCTGAGCTCTGCTCTTCCCTCCTCCCTCCAGGAGCTTTCAGTGTGGCCCCAGGTGCATCACCTAAGGGGTAAGAAGGAAAGTCTCCCGTCGTCAGGACCAGTGGTTGAAGTACTGGTCAGGGGCTGTTTGTTGGGAGTGGTGGGGAGGGTGGCATGGGGAGAGGTCCATAAATCTCTTCCACTTCGACTACCCTGCATCTGACCTGCGAGGGTTCTATAGCACTGTGAGGCCAGGCCTGGGAAACCTTCTGCATGGATTGCCTGTGTGCTTCTCCTTCTGCAAGCCGGCTGCGGTTAAGCAACTTGGAAACTACAGGTAGAATTGGTGGAGCCTGTGAGTGAAGGAGCCTGGAGCCTGGGCCTAGATCATTGATGGAAAATATCCCCCAGTGTCAGAAACACACAGTTTGGACTACACAGGCATGAAAAGTAAGCTTCTGTTGTGTTTAGCCACTACAATGTAAGGGTGTGTTTGTTACAGCAGCCAGTGTTACCCCAACCAATACTGGGACAATGACTACCGTGTTCATGAGCATCTCTTGGGGCAGAGCAGAGTTTCTGTATATGTCAGAGACTGAATAATATTTGTAGAGGTAAGAAGAAGGAAGAGAATGAGGGAGGGAAGAAGGAAAGGAGAAAATTACCTGCCCAGAGCTCTGTAAGCACCTGGCCACGGATCAGCTTTATCACCCTGTACCTTCTCTATTTTTTATCCCATTTCTGCAACATCTTTGAATGCTAAAAATGCAGTAAGGAATCTTCACCTGGATCTCTGCCAAATGTAGTCCAGGGAATTTATATTTTTGGCCAACTTAGTTTTAATAATACTTGTGAACTAATTAAATGAATATGACACTATTTTGTAAAAATTAGATTAAAAAAAAAGTTTTCTTGGCCCAGTTGTGGTGGTGTGGGCAGTCAGATGTCACTCTGCAATTCTGGGGTTCCATGGAAGGCCATGATTCAGATCCCAGGGTGACCCAAAACACACAGGGGCACACATGTACACCCGCTATCCTGGGGGGACTCACGGCATAACGAGCCCATGCCAGCATGCCTGTTTCTCTCTTTCTCCCTCTCATTAAAGAAATAAATAAACTTTAAAAAAAACAAACAAACAAAAACACACCTATTTTCAAACGGGAATCTTGGTAATAAATTTGCCCGTTAATAATATTTAATAATTTAATTCTGACATACCTAACACTCTTTGGAAAGCCTTTGAATTAAGTCATAGAAAATAAGAATATTATAGATGCTACACATTACAGACATTAATACTATGATATATGTAGCCAGCCGAAAAGAAATGTGATAGATGCTTCACGTTCGTCTGTTCTGCTTCGTCTCCTTCCTGGTTAGAAGGGTGACGACACATCTAGTCCTGGTGCAGGTAGACAGTGCCCTGGGGTCAGCCCTAGGCACCAGGAACCCAGAAATGTGGACATCGCCTGTGAGCAGAGGCAGGAAAAGCCCCTGCAGGACCTTTCTGATCCCTCTTTTCTTTATTTGATTTACATGAGAAATAGCTGTCCAGAGTGTTAATCCACTGAGATCCAAGGACTGCTAATTGCCAACAAATAGTTTAGCTTAGCCTACCAGAAGAGGGTTAGGGAGGCAGTTCACACACACACACACACACACACACACACTCACACACACACACTCACACACTGCACACACTCACACACACACACACACACACACACACAGAGTTCACAGCATATTGACTTCCTGGGTGACTTGTAGAATTTTTCACTGATCTTTCTTCTAAGGCTGTTTTTTTTTTTTAAATTTTGTTTTGTTTTGTGTTGTTTTTAATCTCAAAATATCAAGAAAAGACAAAAAGTTTAGAAAAGGTAAGTATAGTTGGTCCTCAGGATAAAAGGTTTTGACGAAGCAAAATTACACAATTAGGAGAAGTTGAAATCCTAGACTCAACTGAATCCACGTCTCACTCTGTGACCTGTGGCCAGAGATTTCATCTTCGCAATGGTTCCTTTTCCTGTATTCGGATTACATTAAACCTGACTGGACGGCCATTCCCCCAGACAAAGGGTAGACACGGAATTCAATGTGGTGCAATGTTCAGCAGTGCCTCTGCAGGTGACAAGGGGACACATGCCCATCCAAACGATCTGCTCTCCTGCTAAAACTGCCAGGGCATGCCTCATTAAAGACACATTCTGCTGCAATGTAATCCCATTATCTTGAAAATCCGTGTACCTTGGTGTGATGCCCCCCCCCCCTTTGATGCTAAATACTGTGCCTCTAGTTGCTGTTCTTTGAGTTGTAATCTCATTTAAATGCTAGCATTTACAGCAACTTCCTCCTGGGATAACTTCCTTCTCTTTCATCTTTTTCAAATACAGGCAGACAGAAAACGCAGAAGCCACAAAGGACACTTTGTGAAGTTGCAGCTTTGAAAATCAAGTGGACCCTCTTGTATTGTAATTGATCAAGCGAGGTAGAAGCTGGATGTCTTCATATGTGGATTCAATCCAAAATGTGTCTTTGAAACATTCTCTACAGTGGAAGAGAAGTCAGACGCTTGGCACGTTGTACAATTCTAAGGTAGAAGAGGAGGCTCGTGATGGGAACAGTGGACACATTCCACGTAAGTGATCCAACTAGCCTGGCAATGGGCAGACCAAGATATGTCAAAGCAGCAGCGTTGGCAAGGCAGTGGCTACCTTTTTATTTTTTAATAATTTGCTACAGGGCATGTGCACTCACCAGAGAAAGAGAGACAGAGAGTGAAAGTGAAGAGGCACCCCTCAGGGAGGATGGTGAGGTAATCACCCCTTCTCTCCTTTTCCTCTAAGGGTATGGGGCATGCACGCACACATGGCAAGTTTTTTTAAGTCATTGGTTCTGGGACTCGAACTGCGCAGTCAGCCATGTGGGATCCAGCTGTCTTAACCACCACACCTATTTTCTTTCTGAGACCCCATCACATGGGACTTCTTTAACTTCTTGAATTCACAGAGCCTTTTCCAACCTTGGGGATTTTGAATTATTAACTGGGATGGATAGCTACGGCCTCACATCTAGGCTGACTATGCTCGTAGGTCCCTTAATCACAGAGAGCTATAAATGGATATGTAGTCATCACTAACATGCTACTCTATGTCAGGAGAGCGTGGCGGTGTGAAACACACCTCCATGAAGAAGCCCGGTCAGTCACTTTCACTGTTGTGCCTATTTTCCATGGATAGGATGGGATAGGATGGGATTCTTCATTGTGATTTCCTCAGTTATGGAGTTAAATGACGGAGCAAAGCAGGAAATGAAAGACAACCCCACAGCAGCAGCCAGTCCTGCCAGGAGCTCAGAAGGGCCCATCCCTGCTTATCTAGAAATCGTCTCTGGCAGGGCAACAATGGCCCCTTGTTGAGGATCCTGGCTTCCACCTACTGCCAGAAAACATAGTGGGGCACTTCATCAGCTGGGTTTGCTTCAGGGCCTCGGCACCCCAGGGCCCTCAGTCAGGGCCCTGCCTCTCCTGGTGGCATCTGATCATGTCTTATTTATCCTCCTCCTTTCCCATTTTCCTATAAGAACAGACTTTTTTTTTAATGGAAATAAGTGCAATCGTCTTTGGCAACTCCTTAAAAATAAACACACATACACACAACACTGCATTTATACAACAAGCAAGGAAAAGAGATAAATTAACCCATGGGACAAGATCCTCCTAGTTAGAGACTTTCAAGGAATAAAGGTAAGACATGGTGAGCTCGGCCATGGTGGTGCGTGCTGCCAAGGCGCTGTACTTCAGAGGCCGAGGCCACGTGGGAGGCCCCAAGTCGGTTCCCAGTCCAATCTAAATAGGCTGAGCTCAGTGGTGCACACCTGTGGTCTCAGCTAGCTGGGAGGCTGAGGCAAAAAGACTGCAACATGGTAAGACTATTAAAAAATAAATAAATAAACAAATAAATAAACAAATGAAAGAAAAAAAAAAAAAAATCAATCTTGATTTCTTTCTCAATCTCTCTTAGAAATAAATAAATAAATACATACATACATAAATAAATAAATAAGAACACTGATACCAAAACATCATTTGAAGACACGGACCAGGACCAGCAGATGGCATAATGGTTACATCACTGGATTCCCATGTATTCAACCATGGTTTGACTCCTGGACCTGGTGGCTTAAAACTTATGCCTGGCACATGTGTGTGCGTGCATGCCCAAAAGTCCCAAGAGGAGAATGGAGGAGAAGGGACAGTGGCGTGGCCATCCCCTCAGGGGTTGATTTCATGTTTTCTGTCTCTCTTTCTCTCTTTGTCTCTCTGGCAAGTGTATATACCCTATAGCAAAAATCTCCCCAAAAAAGGAAAAGAAAAAAAAAAAAAGAAAGAAAGAAAAGGACATGTTGGGACCAGTAGATAGCGTAATGGTTTTGTTGCTGGACTCCCATGTAGTCAACTGCAATTTGAGTCTTGACCTGATGGCCTCAAACTCACACCAGGTACGTGTGTGAGTGCCCAAAGTTCTGAAAGAATAGAGGAGAAGGGATTATGGTATGGCCATCCCCCCTGCGGCGGGGGTGGGGAGGTGATTTCTCACTTTTTGTCTCTCTGGCAAGTGCATGTATCCTATAGTAAAAAATCTCTCTTAAAAAAAAAGACATGTTAACAATTCCATTATTGGCAATGAGATAAAACACAGTTTTTAACAAGATGACTCAACTCATAAGCATGCTATCTTGCAGTCCAGAGTAGACAGGTATTGCTGTTTTGCTTGTTTGCTGATGAATTCATTAAATCACGCGTTAAAAAAATCCTTCCTAGACTTTATACCCAGTAACCCAGCTTAAAATGACCTCTTCCTTTACCTTCCCCCTCCCCCACTTTTTAGCTCTTCTTCTCTCAAAGTCATGTCCTGTCTTCTGCCCAAATTCCCTAACTTTCCCCTCCTCATTCTGAGTAAAGTTCACCGCACTCCATTGTATGTGATTACATATCTGCAAATTTGCCCTTGAAGTGTCTTCCCAAGAGACTGGAAACCTCTGTGAGGTCATTCTCATTTCCTGTATTTCGTTTATTTCCTTCATTGAACCTACTACATCGGAGGCACACATAAACTCAACCAATTGTTCACATATTCAAGCCTGTGGCTGTACAATGTATCCCTAGAAGCAAGCAAATGAAGAGAAAATGAATATGCTAATCATCGGAGACTGGGAGAGATCCCCAATGGTAGAACTGAAGGGGTCTCAGTCAACATAGCCAATAAAGTCATAGACTGAGTCATGCCAGGTTCCTCTCACTGTCTTCAACCACTGAGACACAAAAGTGAGTCCTGTCTCTTTCCTCAGAAAACTTAAGTTGATGGGCCAATCATATCTAAGCTCCTCTTATAAGAGAGGAATCAGGTGCCCATGGGTGACGTGGGAGTTAAGGTACTGGACTCCCACAGGGCCAAACGCAATTCGAGTCCTGGATCTGGCAGCTTACTTTCTCACTTCTCTCTGTCTCTCTCTAGTGAGGGCATGTACCCTATAGCAAAAATAAATAAGTAAGTAAGTAAATCAATAATTCTTTAAAAACATAAATAAATGAGAAAACAAAGGTCAGTATAATAAAGTAACTTCCCCAAGTCTGCAGTTAAGACCAGCAATATAGCACTGGTTTCCCCAGCCGCACACCTTCACACACCATCTGCACGATGTCTGTGTGTGTGTGTGTGTGTGTGTGTGTGTGTGTGTGTGTGTAGGCAGGGTCTCACTATGTTGTGATACTCCCGCTCAGCCCCTGGAGTAGCTAGGACCACAGTGCCCGTCACCATCCCTGGCTCTGTCCGCCATGGTCTCTCTGCACTGCCCACACAAGCTGCAAGTTCACAGTCTTCCTGCCTCATCCTCCCGAGTAGCTGGGGTTACAGGATCCAGATGCCACCAGGCCAGGCTTTCTAGGGTGAGTCAGGAATCAAGTCCAGGCCTCTTCTGGAGCCCCAAGTGTCTGAGCAGCAACATCCAGCCTTCTCAGCCATAACTCTACCATCTGCACACAATTTTCCTCATACGCGACTCACTCATATTTAATTCCTAATACTTGTTTTTTTACTTAAATTATCTTAAAAGAAATCTTTGGAATTATTATAAATAAAAGAAAATACTGGTATCATTTTCTGTACGTGAATGGTAAATACGAAAATATTTAGAAATACATAACTTCTAAAAATCATAAAAGTTGTGTTATCACCTAAAATCTACACTTCTGGAAAATACAACATTACATAGAAGTTATACATCAATTCAGCAGAAACAGCCTGTATTCTAGATGTGACTATATACATGGGATAAGCCACAATGAAAAAATTAACCTTTCTGCAGAAGCTTCACCTAAAATCTACACTTCTGGAAAATACAACATTACGTAGAAGTTATACATCAATTCAGCAGAAACAGCCTGTATTCTAGATGTGACTATATACATGGGATAAGCCACAATGAAAAAATTAACCTTTCTGCAGAAGCTTTAGCTGTCCGATTTAATGTTTTACCTTAAATGCAAGAGAAAATAAATGAAGGGCCTTTCAAAACTAGTCTATTAGTCCTTCCAAAACGAAGGTACTAATAGATATTCAGTAATAAACAAAACTTAGCAATGAATTAGAAGACGTGTAAGATAGCTGAATTTCAAGACTACAGATTTGATTAGTTTAGAAAGGCAGAGAAACAGAGCACTAGTTTCTATCTGGTCGTTTATTTAAACTTTACTAAAATCAGAGTGGACAATTTTATTGAGCCTGAAAAATGTGCCTATTTCTTTGTAAATAAAATGTGATAAGTTCAAATGCCAAAAAAATCAAATTTTTATTAATCTGCATATTTTCCAACTTGAGCATTCTGATTTTTATTGTGTCTTACGAAGAGTTACCCAGAGAACATTTTCACTTTACCTGTCATGGTTAAAAATAACTTTAGCCAGGGCCGGCAGGCAGCGTGGTGGATAAGGGTGCTAGACTCCCACATGGCCAATCATGGTTCAAGTCCTGGACCTGGTGGCTTGCTTTCTTGCTTTCCCTTTCTCTCTCTCTCTCTGGTAGTCAAATAAAAAAATAACAGTAACAAATGGAATTAAATAAATATTCTTTAAAAAAATACACTTTAGACAGATGAAGGCAACCTTTTTCCTTAGTTAATGCAGAATACCAAATGCAAGGTCACGCTTCTTTAATGACTGGTGACGTTGTAGTGGCTCTGACTAAATCTTGATTTTCAGGGGTCTCAGTGTCCCAGCACCGCTGTGAGCTGCCCTCTGCCTTCCGTACAGGGCCTCATTTGAATCTCATCAGATTTCAATGAGACAGAGCTCAGTTCTCCAACGTGCAGATGAATAGATTTAGCTATCAAGAAATGAAATAACTTGCTTAGAGGCAAATTGTAAGTGACAAAGACTCATACTGAGAGCCATTTTATTTCCATGTTTCTTTCTTTCTTTTTTCTTTTTCTTTTCTTTTTTTTTTTTTCTTAAGATTTTTATTATAGGGTATTTGCACTTGCCGGAGAGACAGAAAGCAAGAAATCTCCCCCCAGTGGGGATGGCCACATTGCAATTCCTTCTCCTCTTCCTTCCTCTCAGGATTCTGGGCACATACACACATGCACCCAGTGTGAGTTTCAAGCTGCCGGGTCTGGGACTCAAACCACAGTCAGCCATGTGGGAGTACAGTGCCTTAACCACATGTCACCTGCTGGTGGTGGCTGCCACGTTCATTTCTATATGCCTAGCATAGTCCGGTAGCAGAATGGGAGGGCCTGAATCCTTGCCTGATGGGGTATAATCAGATTGGCATTTCTAGTCTTAGGATATGAGTTGAGGGTTTTTATTTTATTTTGTTTTTAACATTTTATAACACGGGAATTTCCCTTATGTACAGTATCAAAAAAAGAGTCATGTTGAAAACTCCAGGCAGCTAATTCTAGTTAATTAAGCCTTAATAGCATGTAATTCCTAATCATTGAAGACACTTTTGGTGTGTATCTAAACAGAGTGAGATGGGACAAAAGCATGCTTAAATGGATTCTTTCAAAGTTGAGATGGAAACATTCTGATTATACTGAGAAAATCTAAATACTGGTCAGCAAATTTATCTCCTGAATGTTATGATTTTAGCAAGAATTGTTCAAGATAAACCTCTCAGAGGTATGCTAAAAATGTCAGGCATAAAATTCCTCCCTCCCAACATTCTAATATTTTCTCATTATTCCTTCTTTGCATTTGCTCTAAACAAGTACTGAGGAAAAGAACTCACTTAAAATCAATGACTTTGTGACTTTAGCTTGAATTAAGACAGTGAAAGTCTACTAGCATCTGTGTTAAAAAAATATTTTTTATAATAGGTCATTATTTCAGACACAGGTCTGATTAGGAAATTTGATTACATAATTCATCTCAGTTCTGAGAAAATTTTGCGTTAAGAAAATTGTAACTCTAACAAACCCTTGTACCTCTGGTTTTAACGGTAAGACCATTTTGTCTTACTATTTCTTGAATTAGAAAACAGCCTGTTATTTTCTTTCAGCAACACATTACTTTTCTGTTGTTGTGTTTTTTAGAGATTTTTTTCTATAGGGTGTGTGTACTTGCCAGAGAGACACAGAGACAGAAAGTGAGAAATCTCCCCTGGGGGTATGGCCACACTGCAATCCCTTCTCCTCCATTCTCCTCTCAGGATTCTGGGCACGCACGCACATGTGCCCGGCATGAGTTTTAAGTCATTGAGTCTGGAACTCGAACCACAAAGGATTGACTGCATGGGAGTCCAGTGACGTAACAATTACGCCATCTGCTGGTCCCATCAGCAATGCATTACTATCTTAAGGAGCAGGAGGACAAGGAGGCTCACCCCTCAAGATCATACACCCCATTGATGCATTCTTCCAATGTAATTTTTCCTCTTGTTTCCCAAAGTTCATTCATTTTCATTCATGATAGAAAGTGTGTATACCTACATGAGAGAGAGAGAAGTATTTATGACAAGGACCTATCGTGCCACAATCTCCTTCCCTAGCCTTCCAACTCACCAGGATCTTGGGCATGCATACACCAAGTGTATGTCAGGTCAACTGGACCAGCGATCTGAACCCGCGGTCAGCCATGTGGCTTCCAGCACTGCAGCTTGGTCGGCTGCTGACTGCCACAGACACTGACCACAGTGGCCGTCTCATAGTTCAGAGTCAGACTTAGGCTTTGTCTCCAGCCTCACCTGGCTCCCCTTCTGCTCCAGTCAACAGAGGCCGCAGCATGTAAACAGCCGCGCACACGTGCAACTTTAGCTCCAGCTAGCTGTGAACCTTGAGCATGTTTTCTACCTTTTGTACCTTGATTTTTTTTCTTTTTTATTACCAGAGGGTGTACACACTCATTAGAGAGAGAGAGGCAGAAAACACGCCACCACAATCCCTTCTCTATTCATCCTGTCAAGATTTTGGGCATGCACACACACACGACATATTTTTCAAACTCCGGGATCAGGATTTGAACCATGGTCAGAGCAGTGGGATCCAACTCCTTTAATCAATAGACTCTGGGCCAGCCCTATTTTTTTGTTTGTTTTTGTTTTGTCTATAAAGTAAAAACAATTATAGGTCCTTAACTCATGGGATTTTGATGAAGATTAAACAATGCACAAAATGTACCCACCCATAAGAAATACTCAGTAAACGTTAGATCTGACTATAAACCTGAAAAGTTACTCCTAGCAGGGAACTTTTCCTAACCATGTAAACCAGGCTGGCTGTCCTGTTCGTCATTTCTATAACGTCGTCATTTTCTTTGTAACACAGGTCGTAGTTTCAATGTCTTTGGTTAAGTCTGCCATTTTTACTATTTATAATCCTAGCATCCAGCACAGAACCTAGAAAATGAGTGTTTGTTAAATGAGCGAAAGTCAATTGCTAGAGCTGTGAGGTTGGTGAGGCCTTTGGACAGACATTCGATTATCATGCTTTATTTTTTAGTCAGCTTTTAGTTTCCCTTTTTCCTACAGAACATGTGTGCTCACTAGAGAGACAGACATGGAATGGCCACTCTGCCATCTCATCTCCTCCATTCTCCTCTCGGGATTTTGGGCACACATGCACGCATACCTGGCACGTTTTTATTTTCTTTCTTTCTTTCTTTCTTTCTTTCTTTCTTTCTTTCTTTTTTTTTTTTTAGAGAGAGATTTTTGCTATATAGGGCATGTGTGTTCGCTGGAAAGACAGAGAGAGACAGAGAGAAAAAAAGCAAAAAATCACACACACACACACACACACACACACACACACCCTGGGAGGGATGGCCATGTTGCAATTTCTTCTCCATTTTTCTCTTGGGACTTTGGGCATGCACACACACGTGCCTGGTGTGAGTTTTAAGCCTCTAGGTCTGGGACTTGAACTGCTGTCTACCATGTGAGAGTCCAGTGACATAACCATTACATCATCTGCTGATCCCAGCTGGCATATTTTTCAAGCTGTCAGGTCTGGCACTCAAATCACGTGTTTGGCCACGTGGGATCCAGCTGCCTTAACCATCATGCCACCTGCTTGCCCCAAATCATCACTCTTTAAAACTGATCAATTTGCAAGAATTATGAATTGAGAGAAGTCAGTATTGTGCTATGCCTCAGGATGTGGGGTAATTCAGAGGAAAACGTAATAGTAATAATAAAAACAACAACGATTCTTGAGGTTTCCACACCTCTTGTGCTTTACAGCACACTCCTACCTATTATTCCAGCTCAGGCTGCAGAATCTGGGACGTAAAATCCAGTCATCTCCTCCCCTGCGCATCGGCCTGGAAACTGAAAGCCATCACTGCACAGAGTCCCTGTGTTCTCCAAACACCCCCACAGGTGGGCACAGCAGGGCCTGGGACGCTGACCAGTGAACTCTCCCAGCATTGCTAAACAGCTCGTGAAAGGATAGGAATTTCTCACAAGTGGGCAGATAGACCTAGAACCTAGTTCAAAGCCCAGATGCTGGGACCTCCTCGGGGGAGTCGCTTAAGCTAAGCTGCCATCTCCTGGACAGAAATAAGCCCTGGCAGGGGCAGCAGAGGAGGTGGGGTGTCCTTCCAGCACAGCCCACAGCAGCTGCCTCTGTGTGATTTGCTTCCTCCCAGCAGAGCTGAGGGGTGGCTGCAAGGCTTAGCAGACTTGGTCGCCAGAGCTTGCGGGCCAGCTGGGAGGGCCGTTCCCAGCATCTGTGCACTCTGTCTCCCCTGCTGACGGCAGACACGTCCCTTTGGGCTTCCAACATGGCACATCTGGGCACCTGAAGGAAAAGCCACTGTCATCAGGCATAGGGGAAGCACTTTCTGATGAAAGTGGAAGACGATGCTCGCCCACGGCCCAAAAGTTCGTGTCAATTCCTTAGTGATAGGTGCAGGTCCATGCGCTGGGAACACAGGGCCGACTGCTAGTTCTCCAAGTCTGGTTCCTCTGCAGCCTGCACAGGGGGTACACCTGCCAGGGCCCCCAGAACCCCTCAGAAGGGTGGGCAGCCTAGTGCTCTCCTTAGTAATAGTAGAGCTGAAATGGAAGATGCTAAGCTCAGAAATCTTCTTGAAAAATAAAGTCAGACCCTGCCGCAGGAGCACATGCTACTGAAACAGTCCTCTATAGGCTGGAACCTCATGGAAGGCCCAGGTTCAAGTCCTGGTCAACCCAAAGGCCCTGAATGGTGGTGAACGCTATAATCCCAGTGACTGAAGGGGACTGAGGCAGGAGGATAGCAACATGGTAAGACCCTTAAAAAAATAAAAATAAAAGAGTTAGATGGTCTTTAATCCTCACTCAAATCATCCCTCTTGACAGGTGCTGGGGGAGAGGGGAAGAGCTGACTGGTAGACCACTGAGGTGCCCTGGTGCAGCGCCATGTGATCCTTCGGGGGTTGGGCTTGCTGTGACTGTGACAACCATGACATTGCTCTCTGCTAGGCACCTCCGCTTCCTCTCAAGAGGTGGCCTGGAAAGGTGCTCCCAGCAAATCCCTCCTGCCATCTCCTGTCACTGTCTCTGGACTCTCCTCCCCCAATCTCGGTTACACTGAGGGAGCTTCCAACACAGTCACCTCGCAATTCTCACGGGGGACACTTGCCTAACCAGAATGAATGGCAAGTGAACACAGAGCGAGTCGCTTTCAATGTCTAAATGCACAGAATAGCCACCCATGTCATAATTATTTACTTTTAGCGGCTTGAATGCAAATGCCATTAAATCTGTACCACAGCTCGAGTGAATGCCACTCATTTTTATCCGTACTTTCAAAGAATTACACAGGGGAGCTTTTCGATTTAATATGAATGATAAATCTGATACACGCCATGGGATCTACTGGTTATAAAAGCGGAGTGAAGCAGTTTTCACAAGGGCTTAGATCGCTTAAAATAACTTAAGAACAAAACCTCATTCTTCCAATGGGGGAAGGAAGAGGAGAGGGACTAGGGGGATTGGGAGAGCCAGCATGTGGCCGGTGGGCCAGACTCAGCACAAGCTGCATCTGGGATGCAGAATCTGTAGTTTTATCAATAGTTTTTGTAAAATCCAAATTTTCTTTAGCTCTTTACTTAGGCTAGACAGACTTATTATTTTTTCTTTCAATAAACTTCTTCAAACTGTCCTTGAGTGGCAGGTTAGTTTATCATCATGAACTCGTGGCTTTTCTCCTGACTTTTCCAGCTCCTCTCCCTTGATGCCAAACCCTTTGTCACCCTGGGTCTTGAGAGATTTATGGGTCAAGAGCATCATACTTGTTTGGGGTGGGGGGTGGGGGTGTTCAGCCCATAGCCTAATGGTTAAGAGACTGATCCCACAAGGCCAACCACAGTTCAAGTCCTAGCCCTGGTGGCTTGAAACACACTGGACACACACGTATGCCAGAACAAATGTTCTGGACAGAATGGGAAAAATAGGGATGTTAAGAAGCTTGAGGGGAGAGACAGATGGCACGGAGGTTAAGGCAACTGGATCCCACATGGCCGACTGCTCAGTTCGAGTCCTGGACCCAATAGCTTGAGAAGTCACACCAGGTGCAAGAGTGTATGTCCAAAGTCCTAAGAGGAGGGACCAGCAGTTAGCGTAATGGCTATTTCGCTGGACTCCCACGTAGTCGACCGTGGTTCGTGTCCCAGACCTGGTGGCTTAAACTCATGCCGGGCGCGTGTGTGTGCATGCCCAAGATCCCGAGAGGAGAATGGAGGAGAAGGGATTGCGGCGTGGCCATCCCCCCTGGGGGGTGATTTCTTGCTTTCTGTCTCTCTGTCTCTCTCTGCCTATCTGGCGAGCGCACGCGCCCTATAGCAAAAAACCTCTAAAACAAAACAAAACAAAGTCCTAAGAGGAGAAAGGAGGAGAGAAGATCGCTGGAGATTTCTTGCTTTCCCTCTTTTCCTCTCTGGAAGCCTGAAGGAAGAAAGAGGGCATTGGCAAGGGCCTGGGAAGGGACAGAAGGAGAAACTTGGAGAGCCAGGAGGGCTGCTTAGAGGAAGGGCCCTGGGGAGAGCTTTACGCAGGAGAGTGACAGAAGTCAAGGGAGGATGGGCATGTTTATGAAAGGACTCCCTGCAAGGTGGGTCTCTTGGCTTTCCCGTTCCCGCCTCCTGCTTCCCAGCCTGTCCCAGGGCCCCAGGGTCGGGACTTCACCCTTCCCCCTCTTGAGAGCTTCTGCTTCTCCAACTGTGACTAAGCTTTGACAATGTTCTCCTCAGGTCCCCTCGGTTCTGAGCTGTAATAGACAATGAATTCATTGGCAGCTGAGCTAGTAGGCATCTAATCATACGGTTATGGTTAAACAAAGACAAGAACCTCTGTCCCTGTATTTCAAGACAAGGAGAACTGAGAAAAAGTCGTTTCTATCCATTAATAGACAAACAGAGAAGAGAGAGAACCCGGGCTCTAAGGTCCTGGCTGCTCAAACCCAGGCTAGCACAGAAGCAGTTGGGCTGTTGGACTTGAAAGCACACAGCCAAGGAGGAGGCAGAGTAGCTGCAGTTAGAGTTGGGGGGACTAGAGTCTCCCGAGTCTGCGTTGTCTGTGCCAGGTACAATTTCTGGCCTAGAACTGTACTTAACTCACTTAACCTTTATTGTCTGTCAGGTAGGCACTCATCTAACTCCTACTTTACAGATGAGGAAACTGAGACACAGAGAGATTAAGTCACTTGCCCTGGGGTACACAGCTAGTGGGGTAGAAAAGCAAGAGGCAGAGCTGACTGGGTCCTGCCAATTTGATCTAAGTCAGCAAATCGGAAGCTGTTTCCTGGTGCAGGGGGCCAGAGAGTTGGGGTCAGGCCTGAGATACTTCTCTGAATGAGGCTCCTCGTACCAGGGCTGTGACCTTGTACCTGTGGACCTAGCGCGGCCTCACACCCAGGGTCTGTGCTCTGCAGCACCGTGCTGGGCTGACCCCGGGCTGAGTAGAGGCAGGTATGCATGGATGCTTTCATGCCATAGATCTTGGCTGACCTTGGCCCAACTGAAGTGGGCAGGGAGCCCACAGAGCCCACGATCAAGGCTGGTCTAAGGGGTCCTCACAAGCATCTTGTCTGGGAGAGAAGGGGGCAGACAAGCCCCTCCCCAAGCATATTGTTGTGAACTACTGTGAACTGCGAGAGGTGTCACTCGTTTCTAAAATTCGTTTTGCTCAAGGTCAAGGTCTGCTTACTCCAGGGGGGGTCACCAGCTTGGATTTGCTGTGATCAGAACCAGAATTGTTTGTGGGTTTCAGCAAGACCACAGTCCTTGCACAAGGATCCTCATTCAGAGAAGTATCCCGGCCTCAGCCCCGCCTCCCTGCACCGGGAAACAGCTTCAGATCCACAGATTTGGATCAAATTCATAGGACTGGGTTTCTGTGGTCTCTTAGCAACTCCACTCTGTGCAGAGTGACATGGCTGTCTGCCACGTGGGAAAGGAAGCCTTCCAGAGTGAGGAGGAATCTTCCAGGTGCCGTGGAATGCTGCCATCACTGATGCATTTTCTTTATGTTTATTTTTTTTTAGGTGTCTTTTGCTCCAGGGTGCATGTGCTTGCCAGAAAGACAGAGACAGAAAATAAGAAATCACCCCTCAAAGAGGATGGCCACATCACACTCCCTTCTCCATTCTCCTCTCAGGATTTTAGGCATGCACACACAGGTGTGTGAGTTTTAAGCCACCAGGTCCAGGACTCGAACTGTAGTCGACCATGACCGTGTCTAGGTTTTCTGGTTTTGATTCCAGTTCTTCAATGCTATATTAAAGGATGCACATGTTTAAAGCTGAAATATGCTTTCCAGGACATTGGTTGTCTTCCACCAGTGTAGTCTACTCATTTATGTTTCATACCTTTAAGTGAAAGGTATACATTTACAAAACAGCAATCTGAATTTCCGGTTGGAAAACAGATTCGCTCTCAGTCTATACAGTCATGTCGTTGTTGTTTCTTTGCAACGAGTCAGAGATTCACACAAGGCCTCAGGAGAAGCCCCAAACTCAAACCCTCTTTACCTCCTTTCAATTCCCCAAGCTTTCCCTTCCTTCCCTCTGATGGCCCCTAAAGTCTGTCTCCACTGAGACTCTTTCTCTGACCAAATGGAGTAAAGATGGAGTCTCTTCTCACACTGGGATGTGCAGAGAGTTACGTGTTAGCCTCGAACAGTCCTCGCCCTGCTCTGAGCTTACATGGAGGCTTTCACCTCGGTGTTTATCCCGCCAACCCTTCTGTTATCATTTTAAGTATCTGCCATGATGGTCAAATTTATAGAAAGCAGGGGGAAAATCTTCTGTATTTTATAAAGGACTTACAGAAACATTTAATTTCTTTGTTTTCTTTTTTTGGCTGGGAGGTGTGTGTGCTCACCAGAGACAGAGAGACAGAGAAAAGGAGAAAGCACCCTTTCCCATGGGGGGTGGTCATGCCACAATCCTTTCTCCTCCACCTCTCCCTCCTTTGGGGACTTTGGGTACACATGCGCCGATGCCTGGCATGCTTATCAAGCTGTTGAGTCTAGGACTTGAACCACACCGTCAGCCATGTGGGATTCAGCTGCCTTAACCACTAGGGCCACAGAACCAATCCACATGCAAACATGTGTGCACCCAGCATGTTTTGCAAGCAGACAGGGTCAGGATTTGAACCCAGGTTGAGCAGGTGGGATCTGTTTCCTCTGCACAGCACCTTAACCACTGCCTTACAGGACAGGCCCTATTTCTTTATTTTAAGGGCTGGTTAAAGCACGGAGTAAAGTTGGTTCTCTGGAATAATCGTTATTGCTGTTGGGAGGTACTACTTGCCATTTTTATTCACAAAATATTAGGTTGTCGGAAAAGTCATGATGCATTTTGGCATTAACAAATACGTCATGAGTTTTCTGACAACCTAACAGATCTAGAAAAAATCTCCGTCAGTACTCTCGGCCACAGGCATGCCCAAGAACTCCTAAAACATTAACCTGAAATATAAGTGTTTTCATAAAAAGAGTACCATGCTCGATTTATGACCCCAGAGATAGGAGTTTTCCTCCCCTGCGGGCTGGTGTCCCAGCAATGCCAGCCCCTCTTGCTTGTTGAGTCACCAGCGCGGGTGGCCTCCCAGCTCCCGCCTCACCAGTGTCAAGTGGGGTTGACCTTCCCAGGCTGGATCCATCCTGTACCCGAGATTCAACTCAAATGTCATTTCCGCTGTGACAGTCTGGTCATCCTGCTGCCTCCACCCCATCCCTTCCATGTTCTCTTCTTTTCTTTTCTCCCTCCCTTTTTTTTTCTTTTTACGAGAGGTAGAAAGAGGTAAAAGGAGACAGAGAGGAGTAGGTGTCTATTTTCCTAGACTTTATGAGTCTCACCTTTTCTTTACTCTCCTCCGCCAGCCTCCCAATTAGCTGGGATTATGGTCCTGCACGATCGAGCCTGGTGTGTCCAGGTTGGCCCGGAAACTGAACCCAAGCCTCCTGTGAGGCCCCCGCCTCAAACAGTGACACTTCCTGTGCACCTCCAGGTCTGGCCCCCTCTGCTTTCCTTTCATAGAAGCACTCGCCACAATCCGAAGTCGCTCTGATCATGCCTTCATACTTACTGGCCATTCCTCACTCTCCCTAGAACACAGGGCCTATTTGTCCTCCTTGCTGCTGTCTTTCTAGAGCCTGGAACAGTGCCGGCCACGTGGTTGGTGCTGCTAAATATTTAGTGAATGAATGATTCCAAGAGTCATTTGTTCAGTAACTTTATTCACCCAGGTTGCTACCACAGTCCTAGAAATAAAAAGCATCAGCTCTGAAGAGACAGAATCAGAAAGAAAAATCCATATAAGATCTCAGGAGAGGTTCTGTGTGGTGAAACACTCAACCCCTCGCACAGAGCCTTTTCACCTTTACCTACATGATCAACAAGGGTGTCTTTTGTTGCCTAGTTCCCTGGCCTGCGGTGGATTAAAGGAAGTACATTAGAGGGCCGGTCATGATGGCACCGCCATAGTACAACTCTGTGATGCTCGAGCCACATGGGAAGGTCCCAGGTTCACCCCGAGGTCTCCCTGGGCACACCAGGCATGTGTGCCCGTGGTCCTGGCTGGCTGAGGGTGGATCATGGCATGAAGACACTATTGGGCCCCCTAGTTCCTCACATGGGAGAAATAAATCAACTTCTAAAAAGTGTGTTAGAGGCAGACATGCTAATGACAACAAGAAGAGGCTGGTGTGGAGGAAACAGAATTACTGGAAAGCAAAGAAGAACTCAGAAACTAAACTATAGGGGTAGGGGGAATTAAGTATAAAGGCAAATACTCTTACAGATCTACAGGTACCAGCAAGCAACACCTGTTACTACAGCAATTGCTGATGTTATCAAACTAAATTGTGCTATGCACATACTGTCTAAGGAAACAGGAAAACAGCACATATAAAATGCTTCTCAGAAAAGTTTTTATCCAGAACATCATCTAAAAAAATTGTTTCTTTGAAGGGCAAGCAAAAATATGGTTTTCTAAGAGAATTTCTGTAGAATATACTGAAAAAACTCCCTTTCCTTACATCTTTTTTTTTCTTCCTCTCTCTCTCCCTTCCTCCTTCCTTTCCTCACTCCCTCCCTTTCCTTTCCCTCCTCCTGAAAATTAGAATTATGTGGCTAATCATGTGACTGTCTTAGCTTGGGTAGCTAGAGCACAGAGCCATATTTTGTGTTCCAAGCCTATCCACTCTGTAGGCCTTACAGCACGTACTTCTGGGTTCTTCTGAACTGAACCTGGTATTCTCTTGATCTTGACTCTTGCTTACATATTGTCCTAGACTTGATATTTTATTGCCATTTAATTTCACCATTATTTTTATTTGATATTTGTGCTACTGTTGTAGGATACTGGCAACCCTCGATGGAAGAAGACCACGTCTACAACAACCGACCTCCCCGCAGGTGAGGTGACAGAGATGACTGGACTGACGTGATCATTCCCACAGGTTGAGGATTCAGTGAAGGGCCACCAAGCTCCCCTGGATAATGGAAGATTTTAAAATGATAAAACATCAGATGAGCTTGAAGAATGCCCTGGGACTTTTTACCCCTTAATCTGTTGGATCTGGTCATTGAAAGGTGAATACAACATCACACATCCTGAAAATTGAAAGTTCAATTCCAAAATGTTAAAATGGACTAAATATAATCACAGGAAATATGCACAATACCAAGGACAGCCAAAAAGAGTCGCAGCTGCTGATTGCCATGAGACAAGGAAAGTGACTTCCTAAAAACCAGGGCTGTAATAACCCAACAACGTTAGCTCACCCCCTGCTTTCCCTTTTGTTTTTCATGAATAAAGTGCAGGTCAAGGAACCCCAACAGCCCAGTTCGGGGACTGAGGTGTTACCTCTGAGCCACTATCCAGTCCTCCACCCAAGGAGTGTTATTGCCTTGAATCCTTCATTTAGGATTAAGTAGCCTTGAGGGTTTCGTTATGTAAACCAGGAGTCCTAACTAAATCACCAAGAGATAGGAGAGTTTTTTGTTCAAGGGCACAAAACTGAAACTGAGACAATCTATTGGGACTAATTCCAGCTGAGCGAGAAGACTCTTCACTCTTTTAGGTCTTAATTCGTGATTGGAACTGGTTTTCAATCATTACTTTGCTGAATATTTATTCCAGGGATGATCACGAAAAGTAACCCTTTTCATGCACATTGGTTTATTTCCTTTTAATATGTGTCGACAGAAATAACCAACTCCGCAAAATATAATAATTAATGTGGTTTATTTCTAAGCATGAATTTGAGTGACCCAGGCCTGGAGAAGAGACAAAACATGCCATTCTTGGGGTGATCATGTACAAGGGTTCCTTTTATTTGATTTTGAGAGTGAGAGGCAGAGTTTGGAATTTAGTGAAGAGTTTTTCCATTGGTTTATCCCAGAGAGGTGGGACTCGTGGAAGGGGAGAGGGTTGAAGGTTATAGATGGACTTTACGGTTTTTAGGTTGGGGATTGGAAAAGGTTGCCAGACGAGAAAGAATGTACTTTAACAGAGATAAGGAAGCTTAACGTACGTCACAAAGATGCTATACTAGGGACAGGATGTAGGAAGAGTCCTGGTACCAATGGTTCAAAATGGTTTGTTCATGTTTGTGGGCGTGACTTCCTCTAGGCTCTCTGGAAAAATCTTTGGAAATAGGAAAAAGTCTGTCCTCATATGGAAGGGAGAAGAGTACAATTTCTTTTTGTACAACTATAAAAAAATAACTCGACTTTAATCTTTGTGTCTAATCTCCCAGGCAAAATCTAATTTAACACTCAAGATTAGAAAATTTGCTATATATTGGTATAAAATTGGATCTAAAAAGTTTTTTAAGATTGTCCTAGGGTGTACGTGCTTGCCAAAGATAGACAGAAAGAAAGCGAGAGAAAGGAGAAAACACTCCTCAACGGGGCTGGGTCCCACCAAAATCTCTTCTCCATTTCTCCAGCCTGTCAGGATTTGGGGCAGGCACGTGTACATGCCTGACATAATTTTCAAGCTGCCAATGCCAGGATTCAAACTGTAGTCAGCTGTGTGGGAATACAGCTTCCTTAACCAGTAGTCTACAGGACCTGCCTAACATAAAATGCTTTAAAAATGTCTTTTAGTTCCTGTTTGTCCTCAGAATGCTGGAGAAGCATCTAATTTTACCAATAAAGATGTTTCCCAGGACAAAGAGATTTCACAATAGGATAGACGTGTCGAAACTTGCGATCAACAGCAGTAACTCTGGCTGTGTTTCCACAAATCAGGCACAAATGGATTGGCAAGAACTAGCTTAGCCTCATGAAGTGGAGGGGGAAATAGTCTAGTCTTTGACAAGTGAGGAGTTAAGAGTTATGGCCTCCTTCAGGTACCTTGAATTGGAGAGAGGGCAGAACCCTTATGTCTCAGCTCCCCATCCTGTTGCTTTTCAAACTGTCAGAGGACACCAGAACTCTCTGCCCTCCTCTACCAGTGGTAGATAGAAATGCTGAGGTGTATGTAATTCTTTTTTTGTTTGTTTGTTTTAATTTTTTAGGTTTTTGCCATGTGTTTGTCAGAGAGAGAAAGAGAGAGGGAAAATAAGAAATCACTCCCCAGAGGGGGTGGCCATGCCATAATCCCTTCTCCTCCATCCTCCTCCTGGAATTTTGGGTACACATGCACATGCACCCAGAACGGCTTCCAAACTGCCAGGTCCGGGATGCGAACCATGGTTTTCCATGTAGTAGTCCGGCACCTTATCCACTACACCACCTGCTGGCCCCAAGGTGTATGTAATTCTTGAGGGTAGCACCTACATGATGACCAACAGGACCACTGTTGTGAATGTCCAAGAAAGCATAAGGAGAGGAAAGGAGCAGAAGAGAGTTGTGATGGGGATCTCAAGGCAAAGTGAAAGATGGAGAACTAAAACCTGTTCTGCTGTCTTGGGGTTTATACACCCGAGTAATAGATCAAGTCAAGTCCATCAGAACCAAGGCCACATAAAATCGACTCGAGATGAGCTTTTCAGTCCAGGCAGCACTGTCTTCTAAATACCAGAATCTTTTGAAATGAATGTATCACTGCACATTTACTTAAAGCACAGTTAAGATGTCTACATGGTGGGGGGTGATTTCTCGCTTTCTGTCTCTATGTCTCTCTCTACATGGGCATTGGTGCATGCTCATGCGCTCTCTTTTAATTTCTTACTAAAATTTCGAAATTACTCACCCAAAAGGATGAATACACGCACAGAATTATTTAGAATATGTTTTATTGACAAGGTAGTTTCTAAACTGAGGCCAGAAAACTCTAAAGGCTTGATTAACGAAGTGTTTACTCCAGATGAGGTAAAGGACTGCTTCCTGGGTTTAAGTAGGCCGGGAATTCTGACTGTACAGTTACCACAAGGGAATTCCATTCAGCTTGAAGCTGGTCACAGAAGGGAAGATCAATCATATGAGGACAGTTAGTGACACTGGTCCTAAAATTTATGGTGGGAATTGGTGTTATTACTCAAGGAAGCACCTGCTTTTCTATATTCCTGAATTCCGAGCTCCCCACTGCAATCCCAATTTTTCCTAAAAACAAGTTAGCCCACATGGCTGTGTGTAACTTTTCTGGAGCGAAGTCACTGGACAAAACAATTCGTCTTTTGGGGCCAGCCATTAGTGCAGTGGTAATGTAACTGGACTTACATGGCAAGTCCCCAGGTTTGCATCCTGTAGCCTCCCTGAATATGCGGGGCACAGATGAGTGGGCCCATAGTACAGGCTAGAGGGGCTTGTCTCTCTCCCTCACGAAAGAACTAAATTAAAAAAGACTTGAACACAAACAAAAAATTAATATTTAGAGACAAGATAAAGTAGATAAAATTAAATGGTTTTAATATTTTGTTGTCATCAGACAGCTTTGTTCCCTCTCTGGATTCGTAGTTTCATCATTGCCTGGAATGTCAGAACTAGCAAAACCTCAGAGAGCAAAGAGCAGCCGAATCTGTCCAGCGAGTTTGCAGAAGCCACACGGCCAGTTACTCAGCAACACCAGACCTGCTGCGCCAATTCTTGAACCTCTGTGTCCGCGACCTTGACTCTAAATAAAAACTTTCAATGTACTTTACAGACATTCTTTGGATGTTGGTATTATTTTAAGGCATAATAGACCCCAAAATGGGGAGTTAAAACTATTTCTTTCAGTCCACTAGGAAGGCTTTCCTGTAAGAAACTAGACCTGCATTTTCATTCATCAGACCAATGACCAGTAACAGATCCCTGTCATCCTTTCACACAAACCTCTCACTACGTCCTGGTCCATTTTGCTCATTCTCTGCTTTAAAATCCTTAACACTGGGGACCAGCAGGTGGCATGGTGGTTAAGGCGCTGGACATTCCCACATGGCCAACCACGGTTTGAGTCCCGGACCTGGTGGCTTGCTTTCTAACTTTCCCTCTCTCTCTGTGTGTGTCTCTCTCTGGTCAAACTAAAATAAAATGAATGAATAAATAAAATAAAATAAATAATTCTTTATAAAAAAAAAAATCCTTAACACTCTCAGAAGCTGCTGACAAAAACTCGAGAAGTTGATTACTTTTGGGGACCTACAGAAAGAGGGGAAGAGAAAAAGGAAGACCGACATGGAAATTTAAAGTTATTGGTGGAAATTGTATGAGGTTTATAAAAATGGCATTTTGGGGAAAATTTTATTTTATTTTTAAAATTTTTGCCACAGGGTGCGTGTGCTCACCAGAGAGAGAGAGAGAAAGAGAGAGGGAAAATGAGACATCACACCCCTGGTAGGAGGTGGGAATGGCCATACCACAATCCCTTCTCCTCCATTCTCCTCCTGGGATTTTTGGGCATGCATGCACACACGCCTGGCATGATTTTCAAGTCATCAGGTCTGGGACTCAAATCATGGTCAGCCATGTGGGAATCCAGAACTTTAACCTCCACTCCACCTGTTGACCCCATTGGGAGAATTTTTGTTAAAAATAAGTATGTAGTGCTAATTTTTGAAAACCTTTTTTTAAAAAATAATTATTTATTTATTTAATTCCATTTGTTATTATTATTTTCTGATATAATGAGAGAGAGAGAGCAAGCAAGCCACCAGGTCCAGGACTTGAACCTTGGTCAGCCATGCGGATGTCCAGTGCCTTTAACCTCTGCGCCACCTGTCAGCCCCTCTAAAACCTTTCATTTACCAAAAGTCACTGCTGTTTTATGACAAAATATGTAAGGTTTGAAGACCTAGTAAAAAAATTTTTTTAAATATATAGCAATTTCCCCAAAATGGTTTTAGAGAAAGTTTGTTTTTCCTCTCTTTTGAGCTGTTTCCATTTTTCCTTGCCTTTGTATATTAAGCCCCAAACTCAAGTCAAACGTTGCCAGTTCTTCAGATTCCCACTGAGGGCAGGGGGCTGGGGACCAGGCTTTCTCTGACCCAGGCCACAGGTGTTTTCTGATTCACCCTGAGACCTACTACAGGGATGGGAGAGCCCTCGCCGGTACTGCTCCTAGCTGAAAACCCACGTCCTCCCCAGCCAGTGCTTCACTACTTCTAGAAAACCAGCTGTACTCCTTCCTGCTAGTCACTAAATCTGATCCTCCCGAGGTTCCTTCATCCACCTTCTCCATCAGTGAAATTAGGCATTGAATATAACGGCCAGGCACCCTAGAAATGTCAGGTTATTCTCTGTTCTAGTCTGTCTGTTGCTAATCACAGAAAAACACCTGTGTCTGGATAATTTACAAAAATAGAGATGTACTCAATTCCAGTTTGGAGGTACAAGCCCCAGGGGCCACAACATGGCAGAGGGCAGGTGCATGTGCTTCTGTGTTCACGTGTCTGTTCTGGTCTGCTTCCCTCTGTATAAACCCGCCCGCAGTCAGTCATGGGGGCCTTGTCCTGATCACCTTAATCCTAATCTCCTACCAGGAGCCTCCTCTTTCAACACTACAGCTGGATTAAGGTTTCATCCTCTTAATCCCGTCACAGGCAAATCTCAACACATGAATTTAGGGAGGATTAAACCATAGCACCTTCCAAGGAAATCCTGCCAGTTGAAAGAAGTGGAAGGAGGCTGAAAGAGCCGCAGCCTTGGGTAGACGACATGAGAGCTGACATGGGCCTCTGTACCCCAGGCTTCAGCCCCAGGAAGTTCCTGATCTTCCTCAACCCCACCACCTGCCTTCCCCTTAGTGAAGTGGGGCTAAGATGAGCGCACATCCTCATGAGCTCTGAGGTATTAATTAGAGAAAATATTGCAGTGGAAGTCTTCGGTAGGGCACAGAGTGCTAGTTAGGGCTTTCGCAAAGCCCAGTCCTAGTGAAAATCCAGAACCCAGCCCTGCCCCACTGGTGGCGCCATTAGTCACGAACTGAGCCCCAGTGCTGGAAGCCACATGGCAGACCATGGGTTGGCTCCTGAGTCAGCTTGAAAATATGCCAAGTGCACTTGTGGATGCCGAAGATCCTGAGGAGCTGAAGGGCTAAGGAGAGGAGACTACAGCATCATGAAGAGACCTTGTTGAGGGTGCATCTCTCTCTGTCCCTGTCTCTTTTGTGAATGCACATGCTCTCCATCATGAATAAAATAAATCAACTTCAAGGAAAAAGAGCCTAGGGACTTGATTGCTGCACTTACTCCTCCAAATACCTAGACGGGTGAGAGTCCACAGTGTCCGCTCTGCAATCCAGGGTGTTTCAACACCAAGAGGATCGATTTAGCCATTGGGAGTACTACAGAGAAGTGTGCACCTGAAGACTCAGATTTTCCTCCTCGGGAAGTTCACACAAGGACTCAGCCCTACATTAACATGCAGGAAAGCGCTTATTTCTGTATGACCGACGTTAACTTTAATAATCTAACTGACCCCATGTTTCATGAGCACCTCAAGTGAAAGGTCCTGCTGGGTAACCAAGGGCCTCACTGGGTTTTAATCATTCTTCTGATACTTTATACAACTCATAGAGGTACATTCTGAAACATGAACAGGTTGTGTATTCGCATACACCAATCCTTCAAATCCACAAGGTCCCTTAATCTGCTCAGGGATGGACAGATGGAAAGACTCTGTGGATGTCGTTCCTTTTTCTGACCTCCACCCAGGGCAGGGCTTGCCTGGGTAGTAACAGCTGTGAGGCACGTAAGAATCTGTGCCTCTAGGGCTAATTTCTCAACCCCACTCTCTGCCCACAGCAGAAAGTACCACACGTCTGACCAGCAAGGCCAAAGAAAAGCTTCCGTAGTCCTCCTCCCCACTCCACCCTTGCCTCCAGCAGCCTGGCCCCCTACTCTCATCTGGCACCCCCTGATCTTGCTTCTCCTTCCAGAAAGCTCTACGGAGGGCCCTTCCACCAGCCAGCACGTTAGTACTCAGATCTCTACAGCAGGGGGCATCCTTGGGGTTTTCGGGGTGGGGAAATGAGAACTCTGGGTGGTTAGGACTTGGACTTGGGACTTCTGACTTTCTGCCAGGAATCCTGCATCCTTAGTTCCGATGCAGCAGAAGTCTGGACGCCCCCTGACAGAGGGGGCTACATGAGGCCACACTTGGACTAATCCCACAGCGCCTCTCCCCAGGGAAACGGCAGCAGCTCTGAGACTCTGGCCTGGACCCGGGAGGCGGGAGGGGACGGCGGGGAGGATGGGCTTCTGAGCAGTCAGACCAGCACTAAAGTACAAGAACAGCCACTGCGTGACCCACATAGAGGGACTGGGCTCTGACGCACTCACGGGAATGTCATTGCCGCTGAATCCCCATAGGAAATGAGACACGCGAGAAGCAGAACGGAATGCAAACTATTCCTTCAGGAAGCAAGCTAGCATCTCTTCTGCCAGCCGGCCCACCGGGGAGAACGGGGACTCCTCTCTCCTCCCTGAGACCGGGCAGGCCTCTCCTTGAAAAGCGGAAAGGGGAGATGGGTCGCAAACAGAAGCAGGTGGGAGAGCAGAGGCCAGATGAGCAGCCTCCCCTCGGAGTCCATGGAAGGCCCCATACCCTTGTGAATTTCCTCCATTTCGTGGTGACGTCCCTGGCAGTGTCCTCCATGCCAACCTTCCACACACTCTACCTCATCCCCCAAGCCCAACCCACATGCCCTTCCTTGTCCCCCAAACTCATGCAAAGGACAGCACGTTGTCTGTGCCCTCAGGAAAGAGAAAATGATAGCATAACTCAGACGTGCCCGCTTGTTTTGAGAGCAGAGCATCTGAGCTGGGGGCCGAGGGCAGGTGCCAGCGTGATGGGGGACTGGACCAGAGGCGCTGGGAGTAAAAGGCTCACAGCACAGAGCAGAGCCTGTAAGAGCCCAGGACCCCTAGAGACCCTCGGGGGACCTTTCATCTTCAGATGAGAAATAGAGGCTCCCATCCCAGGTGGCACAGCCGTTGTGGGGGGAGCAGTCCTGGGCTCTAGGGGGTCAGTGGTCAAGGATGACAGCGAGGTCATGGCTGAGTTCTCAGGCTGCGGTTGGGTTCTGAAACCCACCACCACTGACGCCCCCCCCCCCCCCACCATGGCGCCCACTGTCGGTTCTGGAGAATAGGTTCTGCTTTGCCCCATTCCTTGGGAAGGAGGAGGAGGGTTTTGCTCGGCCTCCACTGCATTCTCAGCTCTGGAGTCAGGGTCCAGACTTCTGTGGCTCAGAGGGGTTGAGGACGAATGGGGCCTGAGAAAACACCTGGCCTAAGGCTTGCGGGCCACAGGGACCAGCCAGTGTCTGACCCGGTGCTTCCCTCTGCTCTTCCCCTGAGAGTCTGCACTTCTCAGCCCAACTCTCCCCCAGACCCCCTTGGGCAGAGATCTTGGGCAACAGTCCGGCAGCCACTCATTGTCTCCATCCAAACGAATTGTTTCCAGTGGGTGAGAAGGTGGCAGAGCACAGCACCACACTGTGGAAGAGGGCGGCTGGTGGGTACCTCAGAAGGCAGCCACCCACTGCGGGTGGGGAACCAGGGTGGAATCGGGGCCCCCTGTGGAATGGCTGGAGACTGGGGATCCAGACGCGCGAGTTCTTACCTTGAGAGGCTGAGCGGCCGGCGGGGCCGGGTAGCTCTGGCTGGTCTGAACGCGCGGGCAGTATCTGCAGAGCCGTGCCCTTGTCGCCCGACCCCTGGTACCTGGATCGTCTTCACAGCTCTGCGGGGGCGCCTGGCAGGCTGCCACACCTCTCAGCACAGCCTGGGCCAAGGTGGCCTGTGGGATGGAGCATCCGGAGGCAGCCCTGGGCAGGAGCTGTCTCCCCGACAGGTCCCGGAGGGCAGGAGTGACCGGCCAGTAACTCCAGCCTGCAGAGGGGTCGCTGGGACCATCGCTCATGACAGGCTCCGTGCTGGGCAGCCTGCCTGGCAGGGGCGGCCGCCGCCCACGGCTCTGAGTGTCAGGGCTCAGGCACCGCCTGCGACGCGGGGAGCCGCACACGCCCCGGGTCCTCACCGTCGCATCCCGGGCTCTCTCCTTTCCCTCCTGCTCCTTCGGGGCAGAGCAAACGAAAGCAGCTGGCCGCTCCCTCCCAGGCCCTTCCTTCTGCCGGCTAGCAGGGGGGGCGGCCAAGCCCTGTGCGCGCCCGAGGCCCCAGCCTGCCAAGAAGCCGGCCCCGGGACTGGGGAAGACGTGTCCCTCCTCCAGGCCCCCTGGGGCTGCTGTCCAGGCCACAGCGGCTGGAGGCTGGGCGGGGAGAGCTGGGGCAGGGGGGGCCTGCAGCTGCACGTAGAGGAAGGAAGTTTTCATCTGCTGTTGCGGAGGCTGCTCGGCCATTTCCTCCAGGGGGTAGGGCTGGTCCTTGCCAGGCTTGGTTCAGACCTTGGTGCCCCAGGACGCGAGCGGCAGCAGCTGTGGCCAGATGTGACTCAGCTTCATGGTTCCAGGCCAGCCTGAGGAAGCAAACGGCACACTTTCAACACCCAGGGGAGTCTCCCAGGAGGGTCAGGGATGGTCTTGGTGGTGGATCTGGGCTCTACACTCATTTCAGACAGTCAGATGGTGGAGGTGTAGACAGACCTAAGAGTGAGGGGTGGGAGGGGGCCCTGAGGCTCAGTCCACAGGGAACTGCCTTCTTCTCTGCCCCCTTTCTCATCTGTGACATAAAATCGCTATTCACGTCATGGTTCAGTCTCCAATTCTGTATCAGTTACACCTGTTGTTTGGTGTCTGACCTGGGAGACTCTGTGGTTTATAAAGGAAGCTCCAATAAACTTCAAAGTGTAATAGTAATCTACTTTGCTTGCACTGATTTTCATTAAGCACTTTAAAGACCTCTGATAAGGATAGTTAAAAATGATCTCAATGATTAAAATCTGTGGTTACTTAACAGTTCTCTGGGAGTGGTTCGGACCCCACATAAAAATACTTGATTGGTGCTGTGGTCTGAATGTGTGCTCTCCAAATGCAGGCATTGCCGATGTGATGGGATTAACAGGTGGGGCCTTTGAGAGGCAGTTAGGCTGGGAGGGCTCTTTCCTGTTGAATGGCATTCAGGCCCTTATTTTTATTTATTTAAAAACATTTTTTTTCAGAGAGATTTTTGTTGCTATTGAGTGTGTGCGCTCACTGGAGAGACAGAGAGAAACAGAGAGACAAAAACCGAGAAATCACCCCCCAGGGGAAAGGCTACACTGCAGTCCCTTCTCCTCCATTCTCCTCTTGGGAATCTTGGGCACACATGCCCGGCGTGAGTGAGTTTTAAGCTGTGGGGTCTGGGACTTTGCCATCTGCTGGTCCCCATTCAGGCTCTTATTAAAATGGATTCACATGCCTTCAGCTAACTTGACCTCTGCCCTCTGTCACGTGGGCACGAGTGTCCTCTCTTCCAGCAGAGGCAGTCCTTACCAGACAACGAGCTGCTAGTGCCTTGACCTTGGGCTTCCCAGCCTTAGCACTGTCAGAAATACTTTCCTGTTCTTCATAAATTACCCAGTCTCTGGTATTTTGTTATAGCCACTTACAGTGGACTAAGACATTTGGCATTACAGGCTCTCCTCCCCAAAAAAGATGAAAATGAGAAAACAGAAAGAAGAAAAACATATTATCCCAGGTAACACACCAGTCTGGAGATTTCTTTTTTTCTTTCTTTCTTTCTTAGAATAATTTAGTCTTCTAGTAGAATAATAGCTGTCCTGTTTTGAAAATGTGGACTGTTATTTTCCTAACCAATATAACAGATCATTAAAAATTATAGTTGAAGAAATGCAAGACAAGAGGAAGAAAAGTCACCTGAAAGCGTAGCAGGCAGATTCACATTCGGGGTGTTTCTATGGTCTCAGTGTCTCTCACAATGGGAAAGAGCCTCCCTGAGTCCCACTGACCTTGTTCCTGGGAAGAAAAGAAGGCAAGAAATTCCTTGTCTTCATCAGTTTAAGGTAACTTGCCTAAGAGGGAATCAGGGGGTTCCCTCCAGCACAACAAGCCCATGGCCAGAAAGGTGGCTGCTCTGCAGGGGCTGGGCCCTGAGCGCCTCACCCTTCCTTGACCTGGCCACCCCTCATGTTGGAGCAGCCGACAGTGTGAGGCAGGCTGGCCACCCATGGCCAGGGTGGGTCTTCATAAATTCCCAGGATGTCTGGTGAGGCCTCCATGTTGGTTATCTTTTTAAAACATCTTCACACAATTTTTTCCCCCTTAAATTATGGGGCTTTGCCCTCATGTACAGACAGCTGACAAAAGACTGTCTACACTACCTTTAGAAATGTGTGCGAAGCTACGCAGGCCAGGCACAAGCTGCTATATACCTTTATAACAAACAGCAGTATAGAGGAAATTCTGGCAAAACAATATATGTTCAAGTACAATTAATAATTTTTTGAGAGGTTTTTGCTATAAGGCACATGCGCTCGCCAGAAAGACAGAGAGAGACAGAGAGCAAAACATCACTCCTCTTGGGGGATGGCCATGCTGCAATCCCTTCTCCTCCATTCTCTTCTTGGGATCTTGGGCACGCACGCACACACGCCCGCTATTGAGTTTAAGCCACTGGATCCGGGAATTGAACCGCAGTCGACTACATGGGAGTCCAGTGACATAGCCATTACACCAACTGCTGGTCCCAAAGTACGACTAATTATATGTTGATCTGATTACACCAATTTTTACCAAAAATCCTATGTGAATGATAGATTATCCTCTTTTTTTTTTTTTTTTTTTTTTTTTGAGAGGTTTTTGCTATAGGGCGCGTGCGCTTGCCAGACAGACAGAGACAGAGAGACAGAAAGCGAGAAATCACCCCCCAGGGGGGATGGCCACGCTGCAATCCCTTCTCCTCCATTCTCCTCTCGGGATCTTGGGCACGCACGCACATGCGCCCGGCGTGACTTTAAGCCACCGGGTCCAGGACTCAAACCGCGGTCGACTACGTGGGAGTCCAGTGACATAGCCATTACGCTAACTGCTGGTCCCAGATTATCCTCTTTATATAAGTTTCACACTACCATATGAAATAACTTGCTTGACCATTGTAACCACTCAGCAAATAATATTTTTTTGAGTAAATGTCAATAATGGAAAGAACTTGTCTTCATATTTTGTCTTAGCTTCTAAATGTGCTTTCCATACAAGGGCACTTCAAAAGGTTTATGGGAAAACGGAATTAAAACATGAGCTTATCTTAGAGGGGAAAAATGTCAAAGTACATGCAGTGTTCTCTGTTTTCATTCATGCATGTGTGATTGTGAAAGGGAGAGAGAGGAGCGCTCTTCGTAGGGTCTGGTCATACCTCAACCCCCTTCTTCCAGTCCATTGTACAATATCCCGGGTACTCACGTGTGTTCCCAGCATGTTTCAGACTGACTGGGCCAGGGAATCAAACTGATGTCGCCAGCTACTCTTGAGCAGTACATTACCACTATGCCACAAAGCAGGTCCTTGGGTTTTTTGTTGTTGTTGTTGTTGTTGTTGTTGTTGTTCATAATATACATTTTCCAACAACTTTTTGAAGTCCCCACATACCATATTTCATTCCAGGCACAATTCAACACAATCCTATGAAGCCAGTGGCCTTATTTCCACTTTGCAGTTAAGAAATGTGAGGCTCAGGGAAGTGAAATCTCCAAGCTCCAGTGGGTTTTTAAACCCCCAGAGGGTGACACCAACTGTCCCAAATAGGCAGGGGCTTTAAAGAGCTATGAGAAAGGACATTTCCCTGCAACTCCTTTATCTCTTTCCACTCTAGACATTCAACTTCCAAACAAATGAAGCATCAGAGAATTCATGGAGCTGATGGTGCATCTAGGACACTTGTGTCTTCTTCCTTTCTTTTTCTTTTCTTTTCTCTTCTTTCCTTTTTTTCTTTTCTTTCTTTCCTTCCTCCTTCCCTCCCTCCCTCCCTCCCTCCCTCCCGCCCTTCCTTCCTTCCTTCCTGTTCCTTTCTTCCTTCCTCCTTTCCTTTTCCTTTTCCTTTTCCCCTTCCTTCCTTCCTTCCTTCCTTCCTTCCTTCCTTCCTTCCTTCCTTCCTTCTTTTCTTTCTCTTGGCAAACTCACCCAGGAGGTACTTACTGCCAAACACTTCACTTCAGGTTGTACAGACTAGACTAGGAGGAGCATGAAGAAATAGATGACATTGAGAGTTGGCAGGAGAGCTGACATGAGAACGCACATAGACCCCTCCTAGGGACACCCTTAAGTATTAGGGGGACACCTGTGGGACTGAGATTGTATATGAGAAGTGAGGACGAATGCCAACCAATGTGAGTTACTGCTGTGGTGTAAGTAGCTCATTGATGGGGAGCATGTGTTATAGTCCCGGGCAGACATTTCTCTAAGTTCTGCTTCCACTGTGTGGCTATGTGACCCTGAGCACATTACTTAACCTTTCTGACAGTCAGTTTCCTCTTCTCTGAGATGAGGTAAAGTATCTATTTCATAGAGTTATTGAGAGGTTACGTGGTAGTGTATATAAAAGGCTTGGTGACATAATGCCTGGCACTTAATTGGCTCTCAATAAATGTATACCTACACATTACTGGGGCCTGGAGAAAATTAGATGAATCAACAGAACAATTTGAGTTATTAAATGAAATATAAAAAAGTTTGAAAACCTCCAGTGGGTAATCACATTTATGTTTCTATGCCTCATAGTAGATAGGTGAACACCTAAAAGCTGAAGAATGAACCAGGATGTGGGAGAGTTGACAATGAGTTTGGGACCAGGAGACATGGGTTTGAATTCTGGAGTAGGCATTTCTTAGTTGTGACTCACAAGACATCTCTTAACTTCAGTGGACTCACCTGTAAAACAATATTTTTTTGGCCTATTAAAAAACCCTCCTTCCTACCTTCCAGAATAATTTTGCAGGTTAAGCTGGGATAATATATACAGGAGAACTTTGTAAACACAAAAGTGATCTATAGGGTTGTCAGGAAGGCCATGATGCATTTTTGCATAGAAAAACATGTCCTGACTTTCCCAATGACCTAATCTAGGTTAGGTCCTTAAGTTGCAATGGATGATATTATAATTATATTCATAATTATTATAATTCTAAACTAAGTCATTGTTTCTGATTTCTCAAAAGACTCAACCTTTCTCTGAAGTTGACTTCACATTTTTCACTATCACCCACCTTTGAGATTCATGGGGTGTGAATGCAAACAAGAGATAGCTTACACTGTGCTTTATTTCTGCTTAGGATTTCTTCTCATTACTGCTAGAGAGAAAAAGAAAATTCTAGAATCTTAACAAGAGTAGAGAGGGAAATAAGGCACTGGGGAGGGATATCAGAGCACTAATTTCTCTCTCTTAAACCTTATGGCAACTTTAAAAAGGAGGCAGCGTGTTCCCCTCTGGAAATGCAGAGACAGAGATGGGGTAACTTGTTGAAGCCCCACAGCAGAGAGGCAGTACGGAGGCCGGTGGGCTACTCCAGTCAGTGTGTTGGGCCTGTCTGAGCTTCCCAACGCCAAGGCCAGGGTTCCCAGGAAACTCACTGCCCCACATGCCTTGCCTTTGCTGACCAGAGAGTTTTACTCTCTCTACAGCTGTTTCCCTAAGTGACTCAAGACTGTAATAAAAATGTATTTATCAAGATCTATCATTTTACTCAAGGGAAACAAATTCTTCCCAAGCCGTGGTGATTCCAGAGAACACGTGTTAAAGGCTCAAGGCTCAAAAACTCCCAACGTTCCTGGAAATTTTCCATTCAGTTTTTAGTCAAAGGAGTCACAAAGAGTCTCCCAATTCTCATCCTTTCTCTCAGAAGGTAGAGTCCACCGCTGTCTGTCCTTGGCAGTTCCACTGGGAGCTCTTGGGCCCTTGTGCCCAACTGGGTTATGATCTGTTGGGCGTTCATGGCCTGCGAGGAAGGAAGAAAGGAAGCCGCCATCTTCCTCTCCTGCTTTAAGGATTGATTTGGAAAATGGGATTGAAAGAGAGTTCTGCAGAAGTGAAACCGGAATGGGTGGGGAGGCACAAAGAGGCTAAGGAAGTGGGGGTACGTAGAGGGCGTGGATGTGGGAATGAGCTAAGGCAGTCAAAGTAATGCCACGAGTGAGCAGTGACCGCTCATACCCGGGACTTGTCAAGCGAGGCCTTGAGACATTCCAGGAAGTCTACCTGTTCGGAACAGTGGGAGCTTAGGTTCTCCTGTCATAAGGACATTGGCAAAGAAGTGAGCTTCATGGAATGTTACTGTGGTAACAACGGTGATGGTGATGATGGCTCTTAGTCTGTGTGAGCTGCTACAACACAATACCATGGACTGGGTCACTTCCAAACAACAGAAATGTCTTTCTCACAGTTCTGGGAAGTCCAAGATGAGGAGCCTGTAGATTCCGTGTCTGCCTGCTCCCTCACAGACAGGGCCTTCTATTTTAACCTCACATGGTAGAAGGACGAGGGGTCTCTCTACAACCTTGAGGGCTCCACCCCACAACCCAATCACTTCCCAAAGGCCCCATCTCCTAAGACCACCACTGGGGTTATGAGAATTTCAACATTTTACATATGCCACTTCTAAATCCCCAAAGATGTGGATGGGAGTTTCGCAGAAGTTAAACTCATTGCCGGAGGTAATGGTGACTACTCCGACGTAGACCCAGGTCTCCCAGGCTGTAAGGTGCTCTTACCAGGGTGCCACACTGCCTCCTAACCAGCACGGCTAGGAGCCAATCACAACATCACAAAGACATGAAATTTGGAGAGATTAAGAAAAAGAAAAAAGAAAACTTTCTCACATCTTCTTCAAGTACCAGGGCCCCATGTTTCCCTTAAGTCCTCCACCTCTTTTTTTTTTTTTTTTTTTTTAATTTGCTACAGAGTGTGTGGGCTTGCCAGAGAGAGACAGAGATAGAGAGTCAGAAAATGAGAAAGCACCCTTCTCCCCAGGGTGGATGGCTACCCCACAATCCCTCCATTCTCCCCTCAGGATTTTGGGCATACACACACACGGTGTGTTTTTCAAGCCACCAGGTCTGTCTGGGACTGAGCCGCACCATCAGCCATGTGGGACCCAGCCACCGTAACCACCATGCTACCGGCTGGCCCCCTCGTACTTTTTCTAAGCTACTGCCTTAGGACCATTTTTGCCTCTCTTAAGAGCAAGCCCAGTGCATTTCTTTGGGAGCTGACACCATGGCAGATAGTCCCCTTGTGGTGATTATTTATGGAAGACACAGATGGGAATGCTGGGAAACACTCTAATGAGCCAGAGTCTTTCATTTTCATCCTGTTTCTATTTCCCTTTGTGGCCGCCCCCCGGGCCCATGCACTTGCTGGTGCGGGCGTGTTCTGACTCCTTCTCAGTGTGAGTTGACGTGTGCCTTGCCTGGCGACAGATCACACGGAAGACTGCTTTGAAGTCAGCACAACAAGTGTTGGAACAGACCCGCTCGGCTGTGGGGAGCTGGAAAGCTCTGTTCTGTGATGCCCAGATGGTCATTTCCCTCGTCCCTGGTCTCGGAAGCTCGGTACACTAGGGCAGTGCTGGAGAGGAAAAGCCAGGGTCCTCACAGCTGGCAGGGTGGGCTGCACTTCCCAGAGCACAGGAAGCTGGGGTGCCAGAGGGAGGGCTGTGTGCCTGTGCCCTGGGCCGGGGCAGGAGCTGGACATTGCTCCTTCACGTACCCCCTAATTAATCACTCCTGGGTGCTGCTTCGGGAAGTCACCTGCACACAGTTGTGAGTTTACCGGAAGCAGCTGTCAAAGAACGGGACCAACGAATAGGAGTAACTTCTGAGGGCTGACTTCTGTGGGGCCCGGTAAAGGCTGCAATCCATCTGGTGCCCCTGCATACACACTTCCCGGCTGCTATTGGCTGAATCCTTACTGGCTACAGGAATGAAGAAACTGAGGCCCGAGCAATGGAGTCACGTGCCCAGGATGGTTACCCAGGGCTTGGGCCCTCTATGTCCTCACTGCACGCCGAGGCTCTGAGTGTGGTGCCCAGCCTGCTGCTGGGGACTTGGCTGGCTGAGCAGGCAGGTGCAGACGGACCTGGCCTGTGGTCCCGCTCACCTGTGCCTGGTGGACCAGGCAGCATGATGGGATATGGGCACGCGTGCGAGTCACACACACGTCCTGTGCCTTTCAAGGGAAAGACTGTGATAGCAGAAGAAAGACAGTCCATGTTGATCGCAAAAGGTCATGTCTACTCAGAGGCAGTGATGCGGAGAGGGCAGAAAGTAACACTTTCAAAAAGCACAACTGTTTGAAAACAGAACGATTTGCAGTCTGTGTGGCTGTTCAGAGGAAGGAAGGTGTCTGTGTATTCCAGCAAACACACGCAGGCAGCGGGACCTTTTATTCAACTTCTCTTCCCAGCAGTCAAGATGGCCATATAAGCCGGAGAGGGAAAGATCTTTCCATATGGTGCAACATGAGAGATGCCAACGAGGCTTCCTTAGCCTAAAAGACATGCCCATCACAGGGCCAGAGAACCCATAGCTCTGCTCTTACAAATGAATTCCTCTGGGTTCAGCCTCGCTTTGGAATAAGGACAGATGCTTCTTTAAAACACTATTTTCCCTGGGAGGAGAAAGGCAACTCACCAGACCCTTAAGATTTGGTGCAAGTGGTTTTCTCAGGCTGCTCCTTTCTAGACTGCCCCGGTTTAGCAACCCCAGGAGATTAGGATGGGGTGGCAGAAGAGAGGGCGGAGCAGGCCAGGGCCAGGCCTTCTCAGCACAGGCATCCTGGAGAACTCAGCGAAAGTGCAGGGTGTGGGCAGCCCGTGAAGGCCCACAGCAGCACAGGGGAGTTGGGCTCCGCGTTCACATGACAGAACTGCCCTTCAGACTTTATTTTTTTTTTCTTTTGAAGTAAAGCAAACAATGTAAAAGCACTTTAAAAACAAGTTTCATCCTTTCCAGCTCCCTGTTATTACAAATATTTGCATCTAAAAGAAATATATTAATGCGTGTACACACGTGACAGCGCTTTTGTTTGTTTTGCATTCAGCAACAGGAAAAAGCAGTTAATACCCTTTACAAAATCCAACCAAGCAGAAAATCAGGAACTGGGGCCACTGTGAAGAGAGAGCGTGTGCACAGGGTGCAAATGAGCCCTCGGCCACCCCAGACACGCTGTCCCCAGGACATGCCCAAGAGGCAGACACCAACGTGCTTGCAGCACAATGACAGAGGAAGCGCTGGAGGGAGAAGCAGTCAGCCTGTTTGAAAAGGAGCTCCGCGAATGTGTGGAGTCTTTCAGGCTCTAATAGTCGTATTCTGCTGTACGGGCAGGCCTTGGCTTTAAAGTGAGAGCTCCCTGCCTCTGCCATTTCTTGACAGGGTGATCTTAGGCAAGTCACCTGGGCTTTCTGATCCTCAGTTTTAGCCTAAAATGATAAAAACAATGTGTGTTTTGCAGAATTGAAGCAAGAACTGAATGAAAAAAATGCATGTGGTGTGGTGGTGAAGGGACTAGATCCCACCTAGATGAGCATATAGTTCAAGTGTGGGACCCAACAGTTTGAAAAACAGGCCAGGGGTGTGTGTGTGTCCCAAATCCCGAGTGGAGAATGGATAAGCATGGTGGTAATCCCCCCTGGGGGAGGGGTGATGAGCCACTCTCCCTCTCTCCCTGTCTCTCCCATCTCTCTTTCTCTCTGTGCCAAGCACATGTTCCCTATGGCAAAAATCTAAAACAAATAAATAATAAAGCAACCTATAGAATGGATGTTGCTATGTACAGGGGAGTTAGTTTCTAAATAAATGGCTCCACTCAAGGTTACAAAATGTCTCTGACAAGCATATCCTCCTGGTGATTCTGACTAATACGTATCTTAAAGGATAAATAGGAATTCGGCAGTTAAAGAGGAGGAGAGTGAGCATTTGTGTTGTGCATGAGCAAAACAACATACAAAGAAACCACGAGGCATGCAGTTTGCAGGGCAGGCTGGATCATGCAGACTGTGGGGAGGGGTGAGCAGAGAAGAGCCGCAAGTAGTTTGGTCCCTGGTGTCACAAACAGGCAGTGGCGTGGAGCTCCACCCTGGAGGGCATTGTATACTGCGTTAGGGAGCTTGGATTTTATGCTCTAGAACGGTGTTTTATCTATGATGTTTGATGACACTTTAGCGAACATCCAAGTTTGTAGGAAAATGGAATTAAATACAAGTTGATTTTGGTGCAAATTTTTTAAAAATTCATGTATAGTTTTTTTCATAATATGCATTTTCCATTGACTTTTTGAAGACCGCTCAACTATTTTAAAAAAGGTTTCTTTTTTTAAAAATTGTTTTTTAGAGGTTTTTGCTATAGGGTGCATGCGTTTGCCAGACAGAGAGAGACAGAGAGACAGAAAGTGAGAAATCACCCCCCAGGGGGGATGGCCACACCATAATCCCTTCTCCTCCATTCTCCTCTTGGGATCTTGGGCACGCACGCACACACGCCCGGTGTGAGTTTTAAGCCACCAGGTCCGGGACGCGAACCGCAGTCAACTACGTGGGAGTCCAGCGACATAGCCATTACGCTAACTGCTGGTCCCAAAAATGGTTTCTTTAATCAAGCAAGTGACTGAGTGAGTTCAATAGCCAATCCTGGAGGCCAAGTGGTAGCATAGAGGTAATGCAATCTGACCCACATGGGAAAGGTCCTAGGTTCGCATCTCAAGACCTCCCTGAACCTGCCTGTGATCCAGGCCAGCTGAGGCTGGGGGTAGATCACGATGTGGGGAACGTTGTTGTGGGTGCTTGCCTCTCTCTGTTTCTCTCTCATGAAATAAATAAATAAATGGAGTTTTAAAACTACATATATATAGTCAGTCCTGTTTCTGTACTTGAGGACCTCTCAGACCTTTAATATGCTGACACACGCTGCGAATCTTCCGGAAGGGAACGTACTCTGTAATGCTTTTTCAAGGCCTTCTACCACAAGACCCTTGTCTGGCCCCCTCCCTCTGTACTAAGACTATCAAGGATTTCCAGTTTCTAACGCCACATACTGGGAAATGCTGGTCAGCCTCACTACACACCTGAGCTTGTAAATGTCAGCGTGGCTTCTCATGGTCTTTCGTACATTCGCCAAAGACATCCCTCCAAAGCGTCTCCTTATGCAGGCCACTGCTCCTCCTCCTCCACGGATGAATTCACTTCCTTCTTGATAGAAAGGGTGGAGTCCCAGCTGGAGGCCAGACTTCTACTCCACTCAGATTCACCTATGTGAACAGAGGCTTCCCTCGCTCGACCCATGGAGGCCATTGTTCTTTTCTAACGAGAATGACACCACTGTCGTCCATAGTTGCAGAGAAGCGAGGCTTCCTGTTCAAGGTGGAGAGTTAGGAAGGGGCAGAACTTGGCTGACACCCACGTTTCCTTGTGCCAGGGAGGGTCCTTCTTAAGGCCACACTGTGACCTCAGGCCCCCCCATTCTGCAGTCTTATTTAGTCCAAGCTGCTCACACACATGCCAGACACATGTCATTCCAACAGTGCGTAGGGCAGCATAAACCCTGGGTCCCATTGTGAATGCCCGCTGGCATGAATGTGCCAGGTTTCTTTTACTGGGGTTATTTTGCTTCCTTCCTCTTCCCAGTACTGTTTCTTCAAGATAAACCACTCTGGTCTTGAGACGACACAGCGATGAATGGAACGCCTCTGTTGTAACAATAAAAACTGAAGCCACTTTGTTCAACTGTTTTTCACAGTAGTTCCAATTTTTTCCTTGGATTTTCTCTGGGTTTCCACCTCCCTGGACATACCCCAGGAGGTGAAACCGGGGAAGTCTCAGAGCCTGGGAGTGCCTGGTGGAGGCGTGTCATCTTAGCAGACTGGAGGCCTTACTCTCCTCATCTATCCCTGCAGGCATGTGCAGAGTGAGACACGCCCAGGGTGTTTGCGTTGCTGGAAATGTTTTGGATTTAGAGACAACATCTCAATAAAATATCCATTTAAAGCCCTTTGCTAGAGGCAGGTCTCTTGGCATCCGTTCACTCCCAGTGCACTTATGTCGTTCACTCCCCTGGTACCTGGAGCAGAGCGTCTGTGGCCGTGGCCTCATCCCGTTCCAGGTTCTATGGGTAGAATTCGTGTTTACACTTATCTTTAAAATGTGTGCAGCTATTTTTGAAGTTTTCAAAATGCATAGCTACTCAAATCACTTTTTCCAGGCACTCTGTGCATCTGGGTAATTTGGAGGAGCAGGGCCTGAGACCTTCAGAGCTGGCGTACACATGGCCTGAGTCAGAGGGCTTCCTCAGCACGCTGAAATCCATCTGCTTTGGAAGGAGCAAGAGGCTGCTTAAAAATAGCCAGCCATACAGGGGAGGCTTTTTCCAATCCAATTACTGGGGAAAGATACTTCAGGCCAGATTAGCCCCCCACCACAAACTATAAATGTTTTATAACTTTTGGGAATAAATATTGGGTCATTGGAAAAATCATGATGCTTTTTTTTTTTTTTTTTTTTTTTTTTTGCATAGAAAAATACATCATGACTTTTTTGATGACCCAATATATTCCGAGATAATCTGAGACATCTATTCGAAAGCTATGATAACTGGGACAAGATCAACCCCAGGCTGGACTACCTGATCAAGTTAAACATTGTTCGTGCTTAATGAAGAAAGCGATGCCATATATAACTTAGTGCAATCACACATGTATAGAGTTCATTTACCTTCTCTCTAAACACGCACGTAAGTGAGCAAGGTACTTCAAAAAAGTGTCTAAACAAATAGAATTAAAGTGTGAGTTTATTTTGGTACAACAATTTTGAAATCCCTGCATAGTTTTTCATAACACACACTTCTCATGAACTTTGCTGGTTCATTTTCTCTCTCCTAGCTGTTCTGCCCGCAGTTTTCTCACCTCAATCCATACCTTAACAACTTACTTGGGGGATATGCAACCATGGTGCAACAGGAACTCGGCACTCGGGGGTTGATGCACACCCCCAAGTTCCAGGGGGCATCCAGAGACCTCCCTGAGGACACTGGACATGTGAGCTCAGGACTCAGGGCTGGCTGAGCCCAGGTGTGGACTGAGGCAACAGGACCCTTGGAGTGTTCATTCTCTGGCTCATAAAAGAAATAAACAAGCTTTTTTTTTTTTTTTCTTTAAAGTATTTTGTTCCCTGTTGTTTGCTAAGTCTGAGCTCCCAGTACGACATTCAGTAGTTCCCCACATCTGGTCTCTCTCTTTCTAGTTTCACGTGCCTCTAGTAAGACCTTGCCATGTCAACTCCCTGCCTGCCTTCTCTCGGTAACAAATCCTCAGCAAATACTATTATATTCTGAGCATCTGTGCTGTGCCTAGAACTACGCTACATGTTGAATGTTGGCCAATAAGAAAGTCGTGATCCCATTTTCCAATACAGTGAGTAAGGGACACAATAACATAATAGAAAAACAAACAATTCATACAGATGACTATCCTAAGTGCCATGAAAGCAAACAACAGGTACAATGACAGAGACGGACAAGGGAAAAGCACCTCACTCGTGATCAAGGAGGGCTTCACCCCAAAAGGCTGCAAAGTGGGGCCTGGCTAGGACGTGCTGGGCAGAGGGAGTAGCACGTGTCAAGTCCTGAGCTGGACCTGTTCCCAAGGGGGACATGTAGAGCAGCGCATTCCCAGATGTGCCATGGACATCTCTGGGTGGACATCCTTCTTACCGCATCTCTGACTAGAAAACTGACCACCAGGTTTGACAACCAGGAGTACATAGAATGAGGCACACATTGTAACAGTGTCAGGAGAAGGCAGTTTGGAGTGGGCCAAGGCATGAATGAGAAACAGAGAAGTGGGGGGTCTCCTGGAGAAGCTCCGCCTTGATGCGTGGTGGCTTGAGGAGGCTTCGGGGAAGGAGATGCTGGAGCATACATATCTGTCGATATGGCTGTAGTGGAGAGAGAGAGATGGACCTGCAGGAGAATCGAGAATTCGCTGGAGAAAGTGAAGAGCACTGGTAAGAAAGTGGGAGTGCTTTCGAAGTCAGAAATCATGAATTTGGAATGAAAGAAAGAATGTAATGTTCTGCGGTTGTGCTCAGAACAGAAAGAAAGCAAAGAGGCTGAGCTCATCTGTGAAGCTCAGACCGAGGAACATGGCCTTTGTAAGAAGTGTTTAGAAAGATGGGGACCAGCAGTTAGCATAATGGCTATGTCGCTGGACTCCCATGTAGTTGACTGTGGTTCGAGCCCCAGACCCGGTGGCTTAAACTCACGCTGGGTGCATGTGCATGTGTGCCCAAGATTCTGAGAGGAGAATGGAGGAGAAGGGATTGCAGTGTGGCCATCCCCCCTGGGGGGTGATTTCTCGCTTTCTGTCTCTCTGTCTCTCTCTGTCTTTCTGGCGAGCACATGTGCCCTATAGCAAAAGCCTCTCAAAAAAACCCAAAAAGTGATTAGAAAGATGGAATACGGACTCGAACCTAAGCAGGATGGGGGTATTGATGAGGACATTGATGGACAGTGAAAAAGCAGGAACATCAATGAAAGGTCATGATGTGATGGAAGGACTTTTCTAGCAGGGGGACTTAAATGATTACACCAGAATATGGGACAGTCTGAGAGCCTGAAGTTGCCATTCAAGATTTTTGAGGTAGGAAAATGGCCCAGGGTGCAGCTGTTGAAGCATGTGACTGAAGTAGATGGGAAGAAAAGTTGTTTGAGATAAGAAGGTAAAGAAATCGTGATGCCAAGGAATTGAAGTGGCCATTCCTGAGGATGCCAAAATTACATAGAGTGATGACAGAGTTTGGAGGAGAGGAAGCTTGCAAACCTAAAAGGAGAGTGTTCCAGGTCACAGTATCCCCAGACCTCCCGCGTACAGGTGCTCCTGCAGCGTCTGGCCCTCCACCACACTCTAGATCTTCTCACTTCTGAACTTCAGTCTGGTCTTCCATATGAGACGCCCTTACCTCCTTGTTCTACCAATTAGTCTTGTCTGTCTTCAGTGCCTGACATGACATCACCCTTTCTACAAAATCCTGCAAGATACTTCGGGTCAGGAGCAGCCACTCCTGCTTCTGAATTTATTTTAGTGGAATGGAATATGGAATCCGTTATGGGATGCTTTCATTTTTCCCTCCTCAGCAGGAAAATTTTTTGTGTGCGTTCTTCAGGAAGAGCATGGTGATACAGGTTGAAGAGAAGCCCTGTCTTTCTAAGGCTCCTCACTTCCCTTCCAGGAAGGGCAAACATGTTTTGTACGGCCAATGGTTGGAATTCTAAGGACTTTTTAAAGTTTATTTATTTAGAAGAAGGGAGGGGGAGCGGGGAAGAGAGAGAGAGCGTGAGCGAGCGAGCAGCAGGCGCCCTGAACAGGATTCCACCTTGTGATCCACCCCAGCCTCAGCCGGCCACGACTGTGGGCACACGCCTGTCCCTGGGTGCTGAGGGAGGTCCTGGGATGTGAACTCAGGACCGTTCCTGTATGGATCCATTGCATTACTGACATGCCATTGCCAAGGAAAGAAGCAGAGAATGAGGCTTTGGTGAAAGAGGCTAAAGAGGGCCTGAGAGGGAGCTGGGAAGGATTGAGATATCTCTGAGAAACAGATCAGGGGGTCTTCACTCAGAGAACTCAGAAGCCTGGGGCCATCCAGGGGTCCACAGAGCCTGATCTTACCAAGTGCTAGGATGGATATAGAACCAGAACTCAGTCCTGAAGCCCGGCTTCAGGCCCCTCCTGAATGGGAGCATTGTCCTCCTGTCCCAGAGCCCACCTGTCCCCTGCCTAGTGTGGTGTGAGATGGAGCCAGGTGGCAGCCGTAGCTCTCTAGGGCCCCTAGCTAGGGGCCATGTGCACACATGGTGTATGCTCAAGATGGACTCCCTGAGCTCATAACACGTCCTGTGAGGTGGGCGGCATGGGTGCAGTCCTTTAGTCCCAGAGACCCCGGCATGCAGCAAGGTTTAGTCAAAACTGACAGAGTGAGAAGGACTCAGACTTCTCCTGCCCACGTCTTAGCCACTTGTTCTAGCTCAGGGATGAGCTATTTACAGCTCCCCTGAGGTGCAGGGTTAGAGCGTGTCACTAGGGCACTCCTTATAGGAAAGAAAGGTGGGACTTCATGGTTCTCTATGAAAATGATCCCTTTGCAAACAGCGTGTGTAAACAAAAGGCCACTTAGAAATGCCCTTTTATATGAGCACCACAATACAACACAACAGTGAAAACAACCACAGTGGATGCGGGCACAACTTGTGAGGTCATTTGCAAAAATTAAAGTGTATAACTATAGATTTAGATCAGGATTATGAGTAATTATGAGTAATTTCTCCCTGACTCCTCTTCAAGAACTAGTTTATTATTTTATAATATTTTGTCAATAGACATTCTTAAGAAAATCTCAACTTTGTTATAAGGTACCAACTAATGGCAGTCATTTAATTGGCATTTCAAAGAACCACATTGGGTCATTGGAATACTTTTCTATGACATACTTTCTCTGTGTTTTTCTATGCAAAAACGCGTCATGACTTCTCCAACAACCCAACAGATTAAAAAAGGTTCTCATCTCTGCTCCTGGAAGGCAGGAAGAACAATGCTCTTTAAGACAGGCAGCACCAAAGGCCTCCCAAGACTGGGACAAAAAGTCCTGAGGATGACAGCCAGGGACTCTAAGTTTGACTGCCAAAGATGCGGTGCCTTGTGGGACTTTATTAATCAAAATGCAATTGAGTAGGAGGCTGCAGCCACGACTGAGGAGCAGAGCTGGGGAACGGGAGCGAGGTGAAGCTGAAAGCGGTACGAGCTTCATACCATCCTCATCGGGCACTTCCCGTCACCAGCCTCTCCCTGCCCGCTTATCAGCGTTACCCTGACACTCCCAGCTGACAGCTCTGAGTGATTCTGGTGACACAGGTGAGAGCTCAGGACACTCCAGCCCGTCAACTGCATGGACTCGTGTTAGACTTGCTGCCTTAGGCTGCCGAGGGCTCAGAGGCTCAAGGAATCTTCAGGGCTCCCAAGCCAGAGCCTTTCCGTGGGGCTTACATGGAGGAGAAATTCTTTGAAAGTGAGGCCTGGTCAAATGAATTTCTGCTCTTAGGATTCAGGCCAATGGTTTTTAGGGTGGGAGGGCTCCTGAGAAGAAAGTTAGGAAGAATTCCTGGGATGTGGTGATTTCTTTCTCGAACTGGGCGCTACCTGGGTGCATTCAACTTGTGCAACTTCACTAAGCTGCTGTGCACTTAGGATATGCACAGTTTTCTGTGTGAAGGGTCTTTAAAAATAGTCAGAGAAAATGCATTTAAAAAGAGCTACGGTTGGATTTCAAAACTTTCGATACCCAAATAAATCCGTACTTTACTCGCATTTTTCTATAAACTTTTTGAAGTCCCCGGCATGCATATTATAATGTAATAAAAACCTAAAAAGAAGGAAAAAAAATAAAAGGAAGGGCAGGAAGAAAGTAGGAAGAGAAGAAAGAAGGAAAAGGAAGAAGCCTGATTATAAGGTGAGGTTGAGGAGTTAAAGGCACTGACATGACACCACTAGTAGAAAGTTTTACATCTGGCTTCATGTGACCAATCACAGCCAAAATGCTGCAACACACAAATATTGTATGAATTACGTTCAGACTACATGTAGAAGGTATATGAGACATAAGCAAAGTTCGTGTTTAAACCTGGGTCCCATCCCTAAGATACCTCATTATGTCTACACAAATATTCTGAAATCTAAGAAAGTCCTATACCTCTGGTCCCAAGCATTTTGGATAAGGGAGACTTGACAGTATTTAATATCAACTTGCACACTCGCTTTGATTAAAGTGAATGATTAAAGTTATAGTTCTCACTGTTGTCAACTGGGCAGAGCCCAGGACAACCCACTTAGACATAATCAGTTCCACGTCCGAGTGCACAGATCCGGACCTCACCAGCCTCCGTTCTCAGGTTTGTACCATCTGTCAGGAAAGAGTGAGAGTCCATGAGTGAATCTAACACAGACTGATTGGCAACATGAGCCTTGCTTTTATATTTTGTTTTGTTTTGGTTTTGGTAGAGGGTGTGTGTGCTTGCCAGAGAGAAACAAAGAGACAGAGATAGGAAAGGAGAGAAAACAACCACCATGGGGCATAGTCACACTACAATCCCTTCTCTTCCATTCTCTATTTTTTTTTTGGGGGGGGGAGGGTGGTTTGGGGCATGTATACACATGCAACCAGCAAATTTTTCAAACCATGGAGTCCAGGACTCTAATCATACATTTGGCTATGTGGGATCCAGCTTCTTTAACCACTAGACTATGAGCTGGCTCTGGTTTGGTTATTAATATATCTTGATAGTGGGTGTCAAATGTTTATCCTGCTACATAAAACTACCGAGGTTTTTAAGATGTGTTCAAAAGATTAATTGAATGGCTGAATGTTTGAGATTAAAGAGACTATTATTTTCTGGGACATATAATGAAGATTTTTAAAGACTAGATTAAACAGATTGATGCTACTTTTCTGAAAACCAGTATGAAAAACATTGGCATGGTGCCCGTAGTAGAATTTAGATCTATGCAAAACTTTTCTTTCCACAATCCCAAATGAACAAACTCAGAATGACATGCATTTGTTGAAATGTAATGCCAACTAAGCATCTTACTGTATCTCTCTCGATTTCAACAGAAGTTGATATTTAAATTCACATTAAGCACTTCATTTAATTTCTGCTTGATGAGCCAATGGGGAGAAATAGATGAATCGCTGACACACGGCCTTTTTTGCAACTCACAAGAGGAAAACAAAGGTTCAGTGAGAACTGAGGGAGGAGAACACCCCGTTCATTAGTCCGCATAAATCTGTAATTACGTGCACGGTAATTTCTGCGTCCTGCGCTAACTGTATTATTAGTATTTAGCTTTGCCTTGATGCCAGTCATTGGAACATGATCTAATTTTATTAAGTTCCTCAAAGCCCTGGAGAATCTTCATTACAAGCCAAGTCTCTGCTCATTAGCATTGACCTTCATGGTTTGTTTATTTGTAGTTTTTTTTTTTTTGTGGTGGTGGTTGTTTTGGCCTCCTGCCCCCCAAGTTAGCACATCTCTGTTCCCTAATCTATACTGTCATTGTGTCCTCTTGACCCAGAAGATGAATGGAAGTATTGATCCAGCTTCACAGCTTCTGCATTCAGGCAGTAGGTCTCAATTCCTGTCACTGGGCCCCGATTTCTTGAGAAACAAAGAAGGGACAGAGAAGAAAGAAAACAGTTGCAAGGTATTCAAGGCCTCCTGGACACATGATTAAGAACCGTTGCATAGAATGTGCTTAAACTGTTCATGGCATGGAGCAAATCCTCTGTCTACACAACCTTTTTTTTTTCTTTTTCCTTTTTTAGAGTTTTTGCCATAGAGTGTGTGCTCTTGCTAGAGAGACAGACAGAAAGAGGGAAAGTGAGATATCACTTCTCAAGGGGGATGGGCATGCTGTAATCCTTTCTCCTCTGCTCTCCTTCTGGGATTTTGGACATGTATGCACATGTGCAAGAATCACAACAGATCCAGGGCTCGAACCTCAGTTGGCCCTGTGGGAGTCTGGAGCCTTAACCACCGTGACATGTGCTGGCCCTCATTACAACTTTTTATCAGCATTGTTGTTGCTATTATCTCTCGTCTTTTTTTCTGGTTGTTGTTGTTATAGGGTTTGTGTGCTTGGCAGAGAGCGGAAAGAGAGGGAAAGTGAAAAATATCCTCCCCAGGGGGGATAGCCACGCTGCAATCCCTTCTCCTCTTAGTATTTTGGGTATGCACACACATGTGTCCAGCGTGCTTTTCAAACTGCCAGGCTGGGACTTGAACCATAGTGCCAACCACATAGGACTCAGCTGCCTTAACCTCCATGTCACCTGCTAGCTCATGTCTTAAACATCTTCAAAGAGTTTATTAATTTATTCTGGGAGAGAGTGATAGAGAGAAAGAGCCCTCAAGCTCTTCATACCACAATCCACCCCCAACCTGGGCATAGGAGGTGTGCACTCGTTATACACAGAATTCACGGAGCACGAACCCCAGCCCCCAAGTGGGTTCAGTGGGTTCAGTTGTGCTACCTCATCCATACAGTTCAGCTCTTACTCAAAGGTTGCTTGGGGGAGTATTTAGAGGCTGCCACTATGTCTCAGTCCCCTGGGATAATGCACACTGTCTGTCTTTGATGTAAGCCAGGCTTTCCAAGCCTACATGTAATTATTATAATTAGATTCACGTTCTGTAAACTTTCTAAAACAGAAAAGGATATGTATTTTTTTTTGTATAACTAGGAAAAGAAAAAGAATTCCACGAGTTATGAGAAAAGTTTAACGTGTGAAAATGTACTTTTGTTACAATTATAAATTATTTTGAGAAACTATGCAATATTTTAATCCATTAAGAACGTCTGATTTTTTCTTCCTCTAAGGATTATGGTTCTGATTAATTTTAGTTAAGGATCTCAAGGATTTGGGTAGGGATTGGCAAGTGAAAGTATCAGGGCCAGACAGTGGTGTAGTGGTAAAACACAGCACTCTGCAAGCACTCTCACCCACATAGGAAGGTTCTGGGTTCGTGTCTAGAGCCCTCTCTGAGTACACTAGGCTGATGTGAGTCCATGATCTGGGGCTGACTGGGATTAGGGGTGGGTTGTGGTGCCAAGACCCTGTTGGGAGTATTATCTCTCTACCCCTCTCTCTTTCTCTCTTATTTCCTCATGGAATAAAGAAATGAATAAACTTTAAAAATATATAATTAGATCTGATTTACCTTAACCAGGAAGTTAAGAAAAATTCTACACTTTTTTTTTTTTTTTCCAACAGCACTCTAATTATCTGGCTTTGGCAAAAGCATTCCCAGATGGATTTTGTGTATCTGTTACTGCTTACTGCCCTGGGAACCCAAATTTCTTTTTGCATGGTGACAGAACATGAAAAAACTCATCAAAAAGAAATATATTTTTCTTAAGAAAAATCTTCTCATTTCTCTCACCATGGGAGTAGGTTAAATATGCAACTCTATATATAGCTTACAATATGTAGTGATTATATTCAAATGCCAATGTCAAATTGCTGTCTACTTGCTTTTGAATATTATTGCTACAGTATAAATTCAGAACTCTAGTAGAGTCGACCTACATAACACATAAGCCACAATGCCCCCTCAAGCCTTGTGCACTACCCAGAATTTCTACTTGCCAGTCTGTATGGGCCCCCTCCTCCCTCTCTCTCCATGGGGTCATCTGAGTCAGGACTGGAGAATCCAGATGAGGTTACTTTCTTATTAGGTCCCTCAAAGAAGCTGACACCTGAAGCTTACCGCCATATCTCATGGCTTGCGGGGCTGAGTCTTACAGTCTTCTTCTGAAAGTTCTTCACTACTATGACAGCTTCGTCCTCTTTCCCTCGGAGCTAACCCTGGAGTCTGACACCCATGGCTCAGTGGTTCTTACCCCAGCAATGGATCTGGAAGTGGCTTCTAAAGAAAGTCCATGAGATATGGCCCTTTCCCCCGCTCTAAGAACTGCACCATCTAACACTGTCAGATGTGCTTTGAGTCCCGAGCTTTTCATTAATTCACATTCTAAAAGAAAAAAAAAAAAACTTTTGTCTTTTTACCATTGAACTTATTTCTCTTATCTTCATGTTTTTCATTTAGGAATCAAGTCAAATAAGTGTTGGTTTAATTGAGTCACCATCCTCAACCTTCACAGGTGACCAGTGAAAGTCACTCCCCCCACACAGAAAGCATTTGTTCATGAAGTGTAAGGCTCACATGTGCTCGTTTGTTATAGCACTATCTTTGGTTTGGTCTTTATTCCCTTCTATTAGTTAGTTTCACTGAAATGTGTGCTTGTATATTTTTGCATTTTGTAATGTTCTCAGATTAAATTTTACTGTATAGTCTGTATCCAATATACATATATATCTGATGTATCTTTCTGTCTAGCTAGCTATCGTTTCACATAAACAAAGCCAAATGGTCTGAGGGTCTTCAATAATTTTTAAAAGTATGAAAGGGTAAGAAATTTGAAGATGCTGGTCTAAAGAGATCAAATAACATAGCCAGCTCTATTTTCTGTGATGTGTTTTGTTTTTACTATTCTGAAAAGAAAACCAAAGATTTTTTAAAAGTATGCAGTACACAGTTGCATATTTGTTTAAAATTAATTAACTTCTACAAGTTGGAACTAGGCAACTTGATACTTCATTGGTGTTATACCTCAATTTAAAAGTGATTTTTAAAATTTGAATATTTAAAAATATATCCTGGCCCAGCTACAGTGGCACAGTGGTATCACAGTACTCTGTAATGCTGAAGTCATGTGAAAGAGCGGGGCTTGGTCCCTGGATTGACCTAAAATACTCTGGGGTGCACATACTGTGCTGGTTGGCTGGAAAAGACTGGGAGAGAGTTGTGGTATGAGACTCTGTGAAGTTTATCTAGCTATCATCCATCTATCATCTGTATCTATCTATCCACCCTTCCATCCATCTATACATCATCTATGTATCTATCATCTATCTAGCTATCCATCGATCCACCTATCTATCCATCCATCCATTTATAATCTATGTCTCTATCATCAACATATCTATCTACCTATCTATCTAAAAAAGAATACTGGTAGGGAAAGGAATTAGAAAATAAATAGCTCTGCACAGATCCCAGATAACTGTCCAGTTCAATATTTTCATAAAAGCATGAGCCATTATACAAAACCAGATTTTAACTCCCTACTCATTGTTACTGCACTTCTAGAGAATCTTTACCTTAGAAACTCCATCTCAGAACCTTGAGGAGAAACTATCTCGAGAAGGACGAAAGAGTTCTCCAAAATGAAATTCTGTAAGTGCACTGAGACATAAAATAGACTGCTATTTAGAGAGATGGAAGTAGAGACGTGTACAGAATAGGGAAGAAGGACCCACAGCAAGGAACAAATACACATGGTGAAATCATATTTCTGGACGTCGCCAGCTTGTTCTGCACTTCTGTTCCCCCAACCCTCCATGGGCGACATGTCACAGACCGACAGTAGTCCTCAGACAGGCTGTTAGAGACGAAATGACTTCTAAGTTTCATTTCACTGATAATATGGCACAGAGAGTTAGTGACAACTCAGAACAGGTCCCTTCCCACTCCTTGGACTTACTAAAGCACTCTAAGATTAAGATAGGGAGAGAGAGTTGAAAAAGAGAATGAAATGAGAAGCAGTGTCAGAGCCCTGGGCTCTGCCCCCTTCCATGTGTCATGCAGTGGAATCCTAGTTTTAAAATTTAAGAATCTAAAGGAGAAGAGGCCTGGGTTTTAGATCAGGGCGAGAAACAGCCAGCCTTGAGAGAATGCTTATCCCCGCTCCATGCCATCCTGGTGTTGCCAAATAGAAACGGTGACATGCTATAGGAGCCTCAAGAGGCAGTCTCATTCAATACCAGCAACTGCCAGGTGCTGACTCCAGGCCAGGCCTTCTCTTACCAATTTCAGACCAAGAAATCCAGCTGGCTCTCTCACCCATGTCTCAATTTCAACACATGGAAAACCCAGTTAGTAACTTTCTCCATGCACACTGCTCCTTTGCCATTGTTCGCGATACAAGTTAGTAGCATCATCCCCCGGCTCTCTGAAATTGACATCGCCACTTGGATGTTTCATAGGCACCTAACACTTAAGGAGGACAAAAAGGGGACCAGCAGATGGCATAATGGTTATGCCACTGGACTCCCAGGTAGTCGACTGTGGTATGAGTCCCAGATCAAGTGACTTTGAACTCACACCAGACGTGTGTATGCGTGCTAAATATCTCAAGAGGAGAAGGGACTGCAGAATGACCATTCCCCCAGGGGGTGATTTCTTGCTTTCTGTCTCTCTGTCTCTGTCTCTCCAGTGAGCGCATGCATCCTATAGCAAAAATATGTCTTAAAAAAAAAAGACAAAAGAACTCATGACTCCTTGTGCCTAGTCTTTACTACATCGGTGACTGGTACCACCAGACGGATGTTTGCAAAGGCAAAACTAAGAAGGCTGTATTTGTCTTTCTCTTTTATTCACTTTCCACCCCCAAGTCTACACAAAACTTTTTCCACCTGTCCCCACTTTGGAGATCTGACCACCGCTCTCCACTTTTCTGCCACCAAATAAGCCACCACTAGCCCTGCTTGAGCTGACCCACAGCCTCGTGAATGTTTTCTGGTGTCCAGGTGCCATCCACTCTCAAATGGCAGCCACAGAGAATTTTAAAATTCTCGTCTTTCCAGATGCAGCTCATTAGACATCGAATGAAATCAGAGTTCCTTCTGGATTACAGAGTTCATATACAAAGTGCTCTGTTATCCAGCCTTTCTCCACCTCTTTAACCTCATCCTGCTCCACCTCTCACCCACCCCAATGTCCAGCCACAGTGGCCTTTTCTCTGTTCCTAGAGTTGCCAAATATCATAGAGGATGTCCAGTTTAGAAACATTTTTTTAAGGTTTTTGCTGCAGGGTGCGTGAGCTTGCTGGAGAAAGATAAAGACAGAGAGAGGGGAAGTGAAAAATCACTCCCAGGGGGATGGCCATACTGCAATCCCTTCTCTTCCATTATCCTCCTAGGATTTTGGGTATGCATGCACATGCACCCAGTGTGATTTTCAAGCCACTAGACTGAGAATTTCAACTGCAGTAGGTCATGTGGGAGTCAAGCACCTTAACCACCACACCATCTGCTGGCCCCTAAAATCACTTTTTTTCAATTAGTAGGTTTTGATTATTTCAAGCCACCAGGTCCAGGACATGAACCATGCATTGACCATATAGGATCCAGTCACCTTAACCACTACACTTCCAGCTGGCCCATAGGTTCTGATTTTTAGAGCAACTTTTGGCATTGGTGTGGCACATTTGCCTCAACCAGTGAACTGACATTAGCATGCTAGCAGCTGAAGTCTACAGTTTACATTAGGATTCACTCTACGTTGTGTAGTTCTGTGGGCTTTGGCAAATGTATAACGTGCTTATTGACATTTGTTTATCATCTCTGAAGGTTACGGTATTATACAAAGTAGGTTCACTGCCCTAAAAATTCCATGTTCTACCTACTGAACTCCCCTCTCACTTTTTATCAACACCTGGCAATCACTGGTCATTTTACTGTCCCCAGAATCCGGCCTTATCCAGAATGCCATTTAGATGGAATCGTATAGCCTTTCCAGACTGGATTTCTTCACCTGCATTTAAGATTCCTTCATGTCTTTCTGTAACTTAATAGTTCGTTTCTTCTTGTCACTGAGTAATATTTCATTGTATGAATGTACCACCATTCATTTATCCTTTCACTTTCTCTTTTTTGCTTCTATGTTTCATTATAAATAAAGCTTCTGTGAACATTCATGAGCAGGTATTTGTGTAGACATAAGTTTCCAGCTCATTTGAGTCTATAGCAGGGAGCATGACTGCCAGCTCATATGGCAAGATTATATTTAACTTCGTAAGAAACTGTCAAACTGTCTTCCAAAGTGGCTGTACCATTTTGCATTCCTACCAGCCACGAATGGGAGTTGCTGTCATTTTCTATCCTTGCTAGCATTCTGCGTGTCAGTATTCTAAATCTTAACCCTTCTTTCTTTTTCAGAGAGATTTTTGCTATAGGGTGCATGCACTCATTGCAGAGACAGAAAGAGACAGAGACAGAAGGTGAAAATCACCACCCAAGGTGGATGACCATGCCACAACCCCTTCTCCTCCATTCTCCTCTCAGGATTTCGGGCACATATACACACACATTTGGCATGAGCTGTAAGCCACGGGTTTGGGACTCAAACCACGGTCAACTACGTGGGAGTCAGTGATATAACAATTACGCCATCTGCTGGTCCCAAATTTTAACCATTCTGATAGGTACATAGTTTGTTTATTTGCAGTTCCTTTATATGATATTAAGCATCTTTTCATGTGTTTATTTGGCACCTGTATATCGTCTCTGGTGAATGTTAGATCTTTTGTATGTTTTTTAAATTGCGCTTGTTTGGTTTCTTATTGTTGAGTTTTTAGAGTTCTTTGTACATTTTGGATAAAAATTCCTTATCAGTTGTATGTTTTCAAACATTTTCTCAGTTTGTGACTTTATATTCTCTCAACAGTAGTATTTTTCACAGGGCAAAAGTTTTAAATATTATTCACCTAATTTTATTCACCTAATATTCACTTAGATTTTCTTAAATGTAAAGTTACCAAAGTTTATAATTCTGTGGTTTATATTTAGGTCTGTGATTCATTCTGAGTTCATTTCTATGGAAGATGTAAGGTCTCTGTCTAGTTTTTTTTTTTTTTTTTTTTTGCATATAAATGTCCACTTGTTTCAGTATTATTTGTCTTTCTCTTTTGAGAAAGACATATCACCTTCCAATCCCGAGACATTCTAACACAAAAAACACTAATGGTGATCTGAAATTAAAATTTTAATCAAATGACTCTCTTTTTATTGAAACCTTGCAGCTCTACCCATTTGTCACCTCACCATGCTCATGTTTGTCTCAGAGAATCCCATCTATTAGTTTCTTTTTTTGCAATGTTCTTTCTCTTACTCTTTATTTTTTATTTCCTTTCATTTGTGATACTGTGGGTCTGAGTGAGACAGAGAGAGAGAGAGAGAGAGAGAGAGAGAGAGAGATAGAGAAAAGCACCCTCCACAGGGTCTGGCCATGCCATGGTCCCCTTCCTCCAGTCCTTTATCCACCAGATCTTAGTTTCAATCTTATGCACCTTCTGAGGTCTACAAATTGCACTTTGAGAACCACTGAGCTGCAAGAATATGCTTTGATTCCTTCATGAGCTATAGAAAATTTCACTACTCTTTGGAAAGAAGATGTCAGCTTTGCCTAATCTTCCTGTGGCCCCAAACGCTAGCTTCCTTCTTGTTTAACACATGCTTAGACCCTCCACAAGGTCTAAAACAACAAAGACTTGATGGTTCATTCTGACTTGCTATTTAAACGTCAGAGTAGGACTAAGTTTGGGACACCACACACTTAAGGGATCTTGACAACCCAGGAACCATGATACACAAGAAATTAGTAAAGACATGGAAAATGTTTGTCCCAAGTGAGGAAAGGAAGAATGACAGGAAATGCGCTGTTTTCACCAGTGTATGAGTTATTGTACTGAATCCAGACACTATGGCTTCAGAGGGCAAGATATTATGTCTAAGGAATGGGCTGATGTTATGGGGAGGTAGATTCTTACTCAATGAGAGAACTTTCAAATAATTAGGGCTATTAAAAAAAGAACAGGCGACTCTATGAGGTCACCAGTTTTTGTTTTTACAAGTGTTTAGACTGACCTTGAGAAACCACTTTGCAAGGATGTTGTTGGGTGGGGACCAAAGCCTGCTCTTCATACACGGCGTGATGTGGGATGTTGAGTGGCCCTCCAGTGAGAAGTTGTCAGCAAGGCTGCAAAGGCAACAACATGGAGAACCAGGGTCATGCACACTCTCAGACTCACTCTCTAAAGGGGAAATTGATGCCCAAGTAAAGACAGGTATGTGATTTAAAAAAAAAAATTGGGTACCATATTGTTTTGTTTTATTTTCTGCTCAATTATATGTTATACCTTACTTTTTCCCACCTTTATTTACCTCCTCTACTCCCTGAATTCACATTCCCTCCAAAATGAGAAGTTTCAAGTATAGTGTATGCTAACAATTTGTGATGGAAGTATCAAAATATTTAGGACAGGATGGATCACCCATAAGATCAGCTTTATGGTTTTAAGCTTCCCTTCGACAAATGCCCTTTCATATCATCCACAAGCAGACAGTTCACTTTATAAATTTAATTTTTAAATTGACAAAAATAGTATATATTGATATAATATATATTGTCCACTTTGGGACAAAATATATTTATTATATAAATATATACTATATAAGCATATTTTGATATACACACACACCAAGGTAATTAACATATCCATGGGCTCATATGCTTATAATTTTGGGTGATGAAAAGACTTAAAATCTACTATTTTATTATTTTTTTCAAGTATTCAATATATTGGTATTAATTCTTATCACCATGAAGTACAATAAATGACCAGAATATATTTTTCCTGTGTAACCGAAATTTTATATTCTCTGACCCAAATCTCCCCAATCCTCCTACATTTCAGTCTCTGGTAACCACTGCTCTAATCTCTTCTGTAAATTCATCATTTTAAAATTTCACATTAAGTGAGGGCATGCGGTATTGTCTCTCTGTGCTTGTCTTATTTCACTGAGCACAATGTCCTCTGCATTCATACACATTGTCATAAGTCACAGGATATCTTCTAAAGCCTGAATAGTATTCTAATGTGTATATGCATATGTACTGCATTTTCTTTGTACACTTATCCATTGAGGAACTCTTAGGTTGATTCCATATCTTGGCTATTATGAATAATGCAGTAATCAACATGGAAGTACAGATATCACTTTGACATACTGACTTCATATTCTTTGTGTATATATCCAGAAGTGGAATTTCTGTATCCTATGATAGTTCTATTTTTATTTACTTATTTATTTTGGGGAATCTCTAAACTGTTTTCATAATGGCTGTTCCAATTTATTTTCCTACCAACAGTGTACAAGAGTTTCCTTTTTTCACATTCTTGCCAACCTTTATCTTTCATCTTTTTTGATAACAGCCATTTTAACATATGCTAGGCGTATCTCATTGTGTTTTCATTTAGATTGCTCTAACAATTAGCATGTTTAAAAATTTTCAAATACTTCTTGGTCATGTATATATTTTCCTTTGAAAAGTTTCTACTTGGGTTCTTTGTTTTTAATCAGGTTACTTGTTTTCTAACCATTGAATTGTTTGATTTTGTTACATATTTTGGATGTTAACCCTTTACCAGATGTAAGGTTTGCAAATATTTTTTCCCATTCTGTAGGTTGTTTCTTCACTCTGTTGATTGATTCCTTTGCTCTGCAGAAGCTTTTCAATATATAAGATGTGTTTTTTTAAAAAAAGATTAAATTGGGACCAGCAGATAGTGTAGTGGTTATGTTGCTGGACTCCCATGTAGTCGATCGCAGTTCAAGTCCTGGCCCCAGTGGCTTAAACTCATGCCGGGCACATATTCATGTATGCCCAAGATCCTGAGAGAAGAATGGAGGAGAAGGGATTGTAGCGTGGCCATCTCCCCTGGGGGGTGGGGGGGGTGTCTTGCTTTCTGTCTCTCAGGTGAGTGCATGTGTCCTATAGCAAAAACCTCTTGGTGCCGGGTGGGGGGGAGATTAATTTAAGCAAATAGAAAATACAGAGAAAGGTAGCTTCTGGGTGTCATTTTAAAGATGAATATTTAAATCATTGTAAAAAAATGCTTTGATAAACATCCTAGTACATATCTTCTTGTACTCACATGTAAAAGAAGATTTGTTAGGACTATTCTCATTCTCTAGAGGTAAAAAGGTTACCTTGTAGGGCAGATGTAAGAGGGCCTTCAAAGAGTTCATAGAAAAGCATACTACGAAAAAACTGTGGATTTAAAAATTTGTACCAAAATAAACTTCTCCTTTCATTCCATTTTTCCACATACTTTTTGCTGTTTCCACATGCATTTTAACTTCACTCTAGAGTAGCTGCACTAAGTTTTTCACATCACCAGCAGCAGAGAGAGGTCCATTTCTTTTGGATTCTTGCCAGCATTTATGCTGAGCCCAATTTACATTATGAATGAGAGTTGATTGCTAAATTTCCGTGAGTTTGCAAGGCAGTTGTTAAACACAATCTTTAGCAAAAATTTAATTATATAAAATTATAATGAAATAAACTGTATTAAAACAAATGATATAAAAAAACTTAAAAGTCACCTCTTCCTCATTATTTTACAACACTTTACTATCTTTAATTCTCTTGAGGGTATTTACACCTATTGACTCTGAAAGGTGGAGCTGCTATACAGAGAATGGTGTGCTACTTCACACATCTCTTCACAATTCAGTGTTCTCTGCTAACACAGTGGTGATATTAAAACAGCCACGGAAGTTGCCAAACACTAAAAGACCAGTGCTTTATTTATTGTTTCGTTGGTTGTTCAGACTTCAGAAAATAATGGTGAAAACAGTAATAATATAGATTAAACTTAATGTATTCTGTACCCATAACTGTGACACTGTGAATAACACAAAAATTTAAGAAAATATTTTTCCAGTATTTAAAGTGTATTATTCAATTCAGCAAACTATTAGCTCATATCATTGGCAAGTGAATAAAGTGAAGTTCGTACATACGACTTCGTTGTTTCACCTTTTTCTCCATTGCTAACACAAGTTAAAATATCACCCAACATTCATTTTAGAACTATACTTATTCATCAATAGCAACTACATCTAGATTGGCTACAGATTCAAGAATTTAGCAAAAATATGTAGATACCAATTACAATCAATTGGTAATATAGAATTAACAGACTATTGCATATTTTACTATTATTTCTAAATTGTGTGCTGCATATCTTTTCTAACAGCAAAATTTTAAATAAATATAAGCATACATATACATACAAAATTTTTTTATCTTTTGCTTTCTACTTAAAATTTAATAAAAATAAAGGACTTAAGAATATCAGATTCTGGGCCAGCCCTGTAGCACAGCAGTTAAGTGCTGTGCATAGGGAACCATATCCCATATACACAACTATGGTTCAAATCCTGATGACAGTTTGAAAAACACACTGGATGTATGGGCATGCGTGCCTGAAATCCTGATCTGATGGAGAAATGGAGGAAAAAAGATTGAAGTATGATTATATACCATTGGAGAGTGATAGTTTTCCTTTTTTTAAAAAAATTTATTTTGCATTCTTTCACTGAACATCACAGCATACAAAACACGATTTCCCAACCAGAATACACTGTAAAGTGGCTTAATCATTTTATCAGAGACGGTTGTTGAACATTTACCAGCACACTACTATTTGCAATGTTTTTATTAGTCTTATTAATTTAGTCAGTTAAAAAGTTTGGTGGATATAAATTTTATGGGTAAGAAGTGCTGTGTCTTTGTTCTTTCAGTCATTTCCATGATTAATGTATTAGTTTCCTGGGGCTGCTATAACAAAGCACCACAAACTTCATGGCTTAAAAGAACAGAAATTTCATTCTCTCACAGTTCTAGAAGCTAGAAGTCAGAGATCAAGGTGTCAGGAAGACTGGGGTCTCTCTGACACTCTGGGTAGAATCCTTTCTTGCCCCTTTCTAACTTCTGATGATAGCTGTTGATCCTTGGCATCCCTTGGTTTGCAACCGTATCTCTCCAATTTCTGCCTCTGTCATCATGTGTGTTCTCTACCAATGTCTTCACGTAAGGACACAAGGAGTCTTATAAGAACACCAGTTAGACTGGATTGAGGACTCAGCTTAACGAACGATATGTGCAACCATCCTCTTTCCCATAAGGTCATATACTGGGGTCTAGGACTTCAACATTCTGGGGGGAAGATGGGCTAACTCAACCATAACAATTACTAATGAAGCATAGATTTTAGTAAAAATCCATTTTAAGATCTTAGTTAATGAAATCTGTTTCTCATTTATTTCAGTAGTAGAAAGACCTAGGCAATACTGCATATACCCACTTTCTCTCCTAGCCTCCTAGCTTCTCCTTATACAGTCGGATTTTGAAGAGTTCTGAAGTATCACATAATAATTGTTTGAATTCATCATACTCCTTGATGGCAAAAGTGTTTCAAAAATGGGTCCTGAAATAAAGGAACTGTGTAGGATTGCAGCCAGACAGATCTAAGTTTGAACTCTAGATCCAAATTTGGATTTAAACATTTAGATTTGAGAAGGCTTGGATTAATGGGATTGGGGCAAGTCTTTCATCCTCTAAGGTCACTACCATATCAAAAAAAAAGAAAATGATAACAATGCCTGTTTTACCTGGCTATTATAAAGTCAAGTGAGAGAATGGACTTGAAAGGGTTTTGAAAACTCTAAAGCAGAATTCTTTTTGTTGTTGTTTGTTTTTTATTTGCTCATTTTTAAAAAATATGTTATAGAGATTGTATTGCACGAGAGAGAAAGAGAAAGAAGCAACCTTGACAGAATCTGATCACTCAATGATCCCTCCTCCCCAGCCTTCCAGCTCGTGAGGATCCTGGGCATGCATGCACACACGTGGTGTGCTTTCAGGCTGACTGGAGGATCTGAATCCATGGTTGGCCACGTGACTTCCAGCGCTGCAATTCAGTTTGCAATCAACTGTACCACCCAGTTGGACCTAATGCAGAATTCCAACCTATACTCAAGCCAGCAGATGTTTTAGTTCTTGTGTATACAGCACTTTCACATTTTTTATTTACTTGCTAACCTTTTTTAATGGGAGATTTTATATAAAAAGCTGGATTTGTAGCTTTTCTTGGTAGACCTGGAAAGTCCCAGGAGCACAACTCTCACAACTACAACCCGTGCAGGGGCCAGGAGATGGCCGTTGACCATTGGGCCTGTTTTCTGTCCCTATTATGACAGAATTCTCCTTGTAACACATGGAAGAGAAAAGTGAACCATTTCTTAGATTCATGTCTCTATCAAAAGTTAAAAAATGAAAGTTTGCCTGAGAGGACCACATGGCTCAGGATAAATGGAGGAAGCACATTTCTTTACAGAAGCCAAGGATATTCTTATATGTTTAGTATTCAAATAAAGTGTATCTGTGTTCAAAGCATATGTCCCATGACGCTTTTATAGAACCAATGCAGCCTGAATTACTGCGGTCTGTGCTCTGACATTACGCACTGTTAGCGAGTACCATGTCAGCGTCCACTCAACTGTTATTTTTCTTCCTCTCTTTTATTTAGCAGCATATGAATAGCTTTTTATGTTCATTAAATTCCTCTGTGACCTTGAAGCACTGTATTCTGACATTTTGTGGTATTACCTAATAAGTTCCAAGTGCCTCCCATCTAAGTATGAATTGCTTATTTTTTCCTCCCTGTGTTTCCTGCCTTAGATTTCAATCCATATTAAAATGCTTAACACTTGCAGTGATTTTTAAATTTCTTAAGTGATACCTCATCAGTGGGCCCAAAGCAACGTTTCCAAAATATCAAACACTCTGATGGAAAACAAAAGATGTAGTCAACGTCGAGACGCACGGTGTCATGTAAACACATGAGAAATGGCCCAGATGCTTGGTTTTCCTCCAGATGTTTCAGTATCATGCAGACAGAGCCTTTAAGGAACTGCATGAGGGACCCCAGCTAGCACGGCCACCATCTGCTGCAGGAAATCACTCACGCAAGATTTGAAAATGGACTCGCGCGTACAATCGATTCTACAGCCTGGCAGCTGGCCAGCTCGCATTTTCTCCTGGAAGACACCACTGTAGGCGCTCACTTACTTCCTCTGAGGTCAAGCTCTCTAACTATTTAATGGCTACAGCACATGTCAAACTCAAGAGTTATCTTTGGGTCGTCCTTCAGATTCACCTTCCTCATTAATTTTCCTTATTTGTTTAACTACTGTGGTTCATGAATTTGACTCTAGAATGTCTCTGGAATCGGTGCCATATTTTTCCCTTCATGGTAAAATCGAAAAATTTTTTTAACTTTTCTTTTTATCTGCCACCCCCCCTACTCCCATTGCATTCTTTTTTATTTTTGTTTAGAGAGAGATTTTTGCTATAGTACGTGTGCGCTTGCCAGAGAGACAGAGACAGAAAGCAAGAAATTATCCCCCAGAGGAGATGGCTATGCTGCAATCCCCTCTCCTCCACTCTCCTGGGTTCCTCAGCATGCATACACACGCATCTTGTGTGAGTTTTAAGCCAACGGGTCTGGGACTTGAACTGCAGTCAACTATATGGAAGTTCAACGATGTAACTATTACACCATCTGCTGGTTCCCCCATTGCATTCTTTATGCTGTATATATATTTATATATATGTTATAAATGTGTGTGTGTATTTCTGCCCCTACTTCCCCACTACTACCACCATGGTTTTCTATTGTGTGAAGTCTACGGTTCCCACATGGCACTCTCAGGAGCTGGGCACTTGTATATCCATCCCTTCAACTTCAACTTGCAGCCTTTCAGACTCCACTCATATCCCTCTCAGTCATTCATGAATTTCACAAATATTTATGGGATACCTATGACATTCTGCATGCTATTCCAGGTTCTGGGGACACAGCAGTGAATAAAACAGACAAAAATCCCTACCCTTCTTGGGCTTATATTCTGGGGTGAGCTGCAGATTACTGATAATAAACAAAATGAATATGTAGAATACAGAATGTGATTGTGATTGTGACATGAAAAAAAAAAGTAAGGAATTTCTATGTAGGAGAGTTAGGAAGATTCACCAAGGAGAACCACTGAATAAAAACTGGAGGGGAGGGGAGGACCTAGCAGGTGTTGAAGTGTTGTGGTGGCTAAAATGCTGGACTCCCACATGATCAACTGTGGTTTGAATCCTGTACCTGGTGGCTTGCTTTCTCTCTCCCTCTTTACTCCTCCCTCCCTCCTCACCTCATAAATTAAAACAATAACCACAACAATGATAAAGTTAAATAAATAATTCTAAAAAAGAAAAACCAAGACCTAGAGAGGATGGAACAAGCTTGTCTGAAAGAAGAGTTTGACCCGGGTGGCTGCAGAAGGGCAGGAAGAAGGGGAGCGGGTGGGTGGTCAGTGATCCAGGGAGGGGAAGTGCAGGTCATGCTTGTCAGCCACAAGGTCTTGGCTTTTACTCAGAGCCAACTAGGGGTCCCCAGGGGCTTTGAGGTAGAGACTGACATAATCCATTCCCAGATAGATGGATCGCTCTGTCTGCTACACTGAGAACACTCTACAGTGGCAGGAGATGGTGGTGGTGTGGTCTGGAGAAAGAGTGGGGGAAGGAGAAATGGGTTAGGTTCTAGGTCCCTTCAGTGGAGCCACCAGGCTCTGCTGGTTGCACCTTCGTGTAGACAGGGGGCAGTAATGAGTTCTAGGCACCTGTCTCAAATGACCAGAAGGACGCGGTGGCCATGCACTGAGCAGGGGAGGACCAAGGAGGGGCCGCCTTCTCTGAGGCTCAGCTGTGAGATGTCTTGATAGGCGTTGCCATGTCTCCCCCATAAAAGCAGCCATTTGGCACATACTGTTTCAATCAATGTGAATTGGATTCTATTTTTATTGATGTGGCTTTTTATATATTCCCTCGGGCATGAAATTTTTCGAGCATGAGTAATATCTGGCACACAGTGGATCTAATAGCTTCCTTTTATTATTAGATCAATGATAGTCTAATTATTGAGAAAGGAAATATCTAGAAAGAGAATGTCCCCAATTCTTTGAAAATGGTACTAAGGAGAAAACACATGGCAGTATAAAAACGTTAACTATAAAGTTGCTTTGAGGCACTTGAATTCTTATTTATGGAAACTTGGAAACGTTTTTAAAGTATATTTTCAGCAGCCAATGACTTAGTAATGATAGTTTGGCCTCTGAATACTAGACACGATGATTGTATTTTTCTCTAATATCTGACATATTTTAAAAGATACAGGATGAAAATATAAAATTAACAAACCAATCCTTCTATACCTCTCTACCTCCACCAATTCACCAGTCCCTCTCCCGAGCCTAACCCTAGAATTTCCCCCACTTCTTCCCCAGGGACTATGTCAGCCTTGTTATAGATTATAGATTTATAGTTACGTCTTTTTAAAAAAACACAAATGAGACCTTATTATACTCCTTTGGTATCACATCATTTCCTTTCACTTAGCATATCTTAAGCATGGTCAGAAATAACAGTAATTAATAACAGCATGCATGTTGATATGTATCAATACTCTCCTTCTCTTGTCGTAGCATTTAATATCCCATTATACAGGGGACCAGCAGTTAGCGTAATGGCTATGTCGCTGGACTCCCATGTAGTCGACCGTGGTTTGCGTTCCGGACCCAGTGGCTTAAAACTCACGCCGGGCGCATGTGTGTGTGTGCCCAAGATCCCAGGAGGAGAATGGAGGAGAAGGGATTGCAGCGTGACCATCCCCCCTGGGGGGTGATTTCTCGCTTTCTGTCTCTATGTCTCTCTCTGTCTGTCTGGCGAGCGCACGCGCCCTATAGCGAAAAAACTCTCCAAAAAAAAAAAAAAATCCCATTATACAGATACATCACCATTTAATTAAATGATATTATTACTGTTGGACATTTACTGTTGGCCATTTATTGCTGCAACAAAAATACTGTAGTGGGGCCAGCCGGTGGTGTGGAGGTTGAGGGGTTGGCTCCCACATGGCTGGCTACACAGTTCAAGTTCCAGACCCAACAGCCTGAAAATCACTCCAGGTACATTTGCGTGCATGCCCAAAATCTTAAGAGGAGACTAGAGAAGAGGAATTATGGGTTGGCCATCCCCTCTGGGGAATGATTTCTCATTTTCCCTTTCTCTCTAACTCTCTCTGGTGAATTCATATACCTTACATCAAAAAGTCAAAAAAAAGGGACCAGCAGTTAGCGTAATGGCTGTGTCACTGGACTCCCACGTAGTCGACCACGGTTCGAGTCCCGGACCCGGCGGCTTAAACTCACGCCGGGCGCGTGTGCGTGCGTGCCCAAGATCCCGAGAGGAGAATGGAGGAGAAGGGATTGCGGCGTGGCCATCCCCCCTGGGGGGTGATTTCCTGCTTTCTATCTCTCTGTCTCTCTCTGTCTGTCTGGCGAGCGCACGCGCCCTATAGCAAAAACCTCTCCAAAAAAAAAAAAAAAAAAAAAAGTCAAAAAAAAAAAAAGCTGTAGTGAACAATTTTGTATGTATTTACACTATGAATATATATACAGCTACAGAGAGAATTATTAATAGTAAATATTTATATGTTAAATATTTATAAATATTTATACATATTTATAAATCCTACCAGGTAGTTAATGCTAATATATCCATAGAATACTTACTAAATTTCATTTCTTTCTAGACAGAGAGAGAGAAAGAAAGGTACCCTCGAGGAGGTCTTGGTAAGTCAGAATCCTCCCCAGCCTCCTAGCCAGCCAGGATCGCGGGCACTTGGGGGCATGCTTGGCATATCCAGGTTGACCCAGGGTCTAACTGGGGCCTCCCACACGGCTCCAGAATCACACGGTGGTGCCCCACCACCCACACCTCTGCAGCTGGGCCATAGGACCCTTTATAAAAGGGCACTTGCTGTTATAATTTCTGACATACACTGAGGCGCTCTGAGAAACCCAGCCAGACACACCGTGTCCACAGTTAACCGGAACCCCGATCCCCATTATCAAAGCTTCATTAACAAAGCCATCCACACTCATTTTCGAAACTGCTGGCTGGCCAGAAATCAGGCGGCAATGGTTAACGTAACAGGGCTGAAGATTATTCCGATTCAGTCGCCGCTTGCCCAGCCTCGGAGGGCCCAGCAGTGGCTGCAGAGCTGACAGCACCACGCGGCAGCGTCGGCTCAGGTGCCAGTGCCAGGATGACTCACGCCCATGCTCTCAGACTCCACTGCCTTCTCCCTCCTGGGTGTGGTGGGATTTGACTCACTCTCTGACTCAGGCCACCAGCACAGTGATGTCTGCCAATGGAGCTGCCACGTGGGGACAGCAACTCATCACCTCTCCTCGCTACCCCAACGGCAAGCACACTGAGAGCCCCACTGCAGAATCCAGCTAATTCTTGGGGTTCCCCATCTTCTTTTCCTCCCTTCCTTCATCCCAGTCTTATAATAAAAATTTTGCTATATTTGGCACTGTTTCCAAATACCATTCAAGGGTCATTTAAAACCAACTCAACAGCCTCGGTGTGGATAATAGCGTCACTAAATGTTTCGGTTAAGCTTACGTGTTTCATGACAGGTACGCGATTTGCCTGTGAGTGAAGGATGCCCGGGTGAGCACAGCTTGAGCCCCGGGCCCTGCTTAGTAGGGAGGCGATGGTTTCATAGCTCAGGGAAGGAGGCTCGAGTTTGGGCTGGGTCCTCAGCTGCTGTGGGAGCGTTGTGTTTTCCGACTGCTCCCAAAGCTGTTTTTTGACGCGTCTGGTTGACATGGTTATGCCTCCTCCAAGACGAATTCCTGGCTGCCAACTCCTGGCCTAATTCATTCCTTTGCTTTCTCTTTCCTTTCACAAGAATCCACTGCTGATCCTCGACATTCCCTTTCCTCATTTCCCGTGTGCTGCCAGCATCTGCGTTAAATCAATGTCCATTTTATGTTCGTTCGGGTCTTTCTGTCTCGCCAGAGATTTTTCTGCGACTGGCTCTTTCCGTGATGGGAAGAACTATTTCTCTGCTGTTCTGGAAACCTCATTAGCGGGTCAGGGGAGGCAGGCTCTCAGGTGTGGTCTTCAGGAAGACAGTACACACGCACATGCGCACAGAGACCTGAGCCTCTGTGCTAATGATCCTTTCTGCTTTAAAAAGCCACTTGAGACAGGCAGACAAGCCCCTGTCCCCTGTAATCCTACACTGGACACTCAAGGTGGCTGAGCTGAGGTCAACAGGTGGGAGGGCTGGAGTCACGCTCCGGTAGAGGAGACAGGGCGGGAGGGAGTATGTCTATTTCATCATCTGGGAGGAATGTTGTTGCAGGTGGGGCAAGGAGAGGAAAGCTATGATCCTCTTCTTGGGATGGCACTTATGCTGAGCCACGGTTTTCCATTTTAACAGCCTTTTCCAAATTTTTCTCAGACTAGCCGGTTAGAAGCACAATGTATCATTCACAGGAGCTACTTTTTATTTATTTATTTATTTTTGAAGATTTTTGCCATAGGATGCATGCATTTGTTGGAGAAAGACAAAGAGAGACAGTGAGAGGGAAAGTGAGAAATCACTCCTCCTCCCGGGGGGATGGCCATGTACCAATTCTTTCTCCTCCATTCTCCTCCTGCGATTTTGGTTACGTACACACATGCACCCAGTGTGAGTTTCAAGCCAAGTCCCAGACTTGTACCATGTGAGAGTCCAGCCCCTTAATCACTATACTACCTGCTGGCCCCCTCAAGAACTACTTTTTTTTTTTTTTTTTTTTTTGGAGAGATTTTTTGCTACAGGGCGCATGCGCTCGCCAGACAGACAGAGAGAGACGTAGAGACAGAAAGCGAGAAATCACCCCCCAGGGGGTATGGTCACGCCGCAATCCCTTCTCCTCCATTCTCCTCTTGGGATCCTGGGCACGCACGCACACGCGCCCGGCGTGAGTTTCAAGCCACCGGGTCTGGGACGCAAACCGCGGTCGACTACGTGGGAGTCCAGCGATATAGCCATTACACTAACTGCTGGTTCCCAAGAACTACTTTTTATCCCAATGTCATTCCTTCAATAGTGTAACCTCTCACAGAGAACCCACAGCACAGGGGAGCAACGTGGCCACACACACCTGGCCCCACGTGAGACTCAGTCTAGGGGAAGAAGATCTTAATAGGAGACAGGAGACCTGGACTCTGGCTTCCCTTGGGCCATTTTTTAAGCTGTGTGGCCCCGAGCAGGCATCTTAACCTCTCGTAGTTGGAAGGCTCCTCCAAGTCTCTTTTTCCAATATATGAACTATGAAATCAAGTTAGTTAATTTGCTATTGCCTTCATTTCATAAAACAAAAAAAAGGCAGTTCAAATAAGTGATTAGCCAAGGTCTCTGAGGTAACAAAGGCACTTCCATGAAGAGCTGCTGCCCGTTAGGCGCTGTAAGATCCTTGGATTCCTTGCCTACGAGACTCCTACTCAGAGACACAGGCATGATAGAGAGGAAATGAGACTGGCTAAAATACACTCCAAAGAGTGCTTGGAGCACAGGAAGCCAACAAGAAACAACAGCTTCTAATAAAAATAATGATGTCAAAAAATGCAAAAGGTTTGGCTGGGGTGATTCCTCAACTCAAGGCATGGAGTCCTGAATTTGATCCTGAACCTTTTCAGAGCAGGATTCTTTCCACCTTGGTTATCAGTCCCCAAAACAGATCCTGGGCCAACCCAGATACATCCTCCCCCATAATATGATAGTTAACTGATTCTAAGAACTGTGACTTCCTCAATGATCTGGATGTTCCCCAACATGGGGAACACCCTTTCTGGACTGAGCCCCTGGACTTGTAATTCAGGCTCCTGCTCTGCCTTGAAGAGTTCTGTGTGCTCTGGCTCCAGTTACCACCCTACATGGCCTTCCTTGCCCTCTGCCCTCATCCACCCACTCTGGACCCACTGGCCTTGTCTCTAGTCCCACTGAAACCTATGATGGTTGGTCCCACTCTTGGTCCTTTGCACTAGAGATCCCTCTGCTCAATGTACTCCTGCCCCCTAACTTACATGGTGTGCCCCTTTATATCATTCAGACCTCTGCTCTCGTCTTAGTCTATTCCAACTGCTAAAACAAAACTACCATAGACCAGGTGGCTTCTAAACAACAGGAACTTGCCTTTCACAGTTCTGGAGGCTGGAAGTCCAAGATCAAGGTGCTCGCAGACTCAGGTTCTGGTGAGGGACCAGTTCCTGGTTCACAGATAGCCTTCTTTGTGCTGTTTCATCACATGGTGGGAGAGGCGAGGGAGTTCTCTTGGATCCCTTTTATAAGGGCAATAACCTTATTCTTGAGGGCTCTACCCTTGTGACTAATCACTTCTCAAAGGCCCCACCTCCTCACATCATCACCTCAGGATTTCAATATATGTATATCAGGAGAACTAAACCTTCATGCTGTATCAAAATTTCAGAAAAATCTCTGAAAACCCCAGCTGTTTTCACTCATGCTCTTTTTAAAATCTTTACAGAGTGCTCTGGTTTGTGTGAGTCCCCCAAAGTTCATGTGTTAGAAATGGAGTCCCCAGAGCAATGACATTGGGAGGCGGGAATTTTAAGAGGTGATTAGCTTAGAAGAGCTCAGCCCTCTTGGATGGACCCATGGCATTATCGTGGAGTGGGTTAGTAACCATGAGAACAAGGCTGTTATGAAAGTGAGTTCGCCTCCTGCCCTTGCTGTCTAGCGCTCTCTGGTTCTTCTGTCTTCTGCTGCAAATGATGCCTCCTTGATCTTGGACTTCCCAACCTCCAGAACTATGGGAAGTAAATTTCTTTTCTTTATCAATTACCAAGTCGTTGTATTTTGGTAGAGTTTCAGTTCCTCAAGAGCAGAGCTTCACCTGTTCAGACAGATCACAGCATCTGGGACATCTCTTGGTCTATAGGAGTTGGTGGATTAATGCTTATGAAATGAATGAATGTTAATTCTTTTCTTCTTTTTATTTTGGAGAGGTTTTTTTGCTATAGGGCGCATGTGCTCGCCAGACAGACAGAGAGAGACAGAGAGACAGAAAGCGAGAAATCACCCCCCGGGGGGATGGCCACGCTGCAATCTTTTCTCCTCCATTCTCCTCTCGGGATCTTGGGCATGCATGCACATGCGCCCAGCGTGAGTTTTAAGCCACCGGGTCTGAGACGCGAACCGTGGTTGACTACGTGGGAGTCCAGCGACATAGCCATTACGCTAACTGCTGGTCCCTGAATGTTAATTCTTTTCTGAGGAAACCCTCACCTGGCTAGCTCCCCGACCGTGGCTATCACATAGCACCTCAGCTCTCTTTCCCTTACCCATTGGGCATCCTTAACACGTGCAGGTTTGGGCTATACAACATAAAGTAATAGTCTTGCATTTTGTCACAAGAACAGGGCTGTTCTCATTTTTAAAAAATGAAATTCAAGGGATGAGCAGATGGCATAATGGTTACGTCACTGGACTCCCACATGGCCAACTGTGGTTTAAGTTCCAAACCTGGAGGCTTGAAACTCAAGCCAGGTGCATGTTCATGCATGCCCAAAATCTCGAGAAGAGAATGGAGAAGGGACTGAAATGTGGCCGTCTCACTAGGGGTGTTTCTTACTTTCTGTCTCTCTCTGTTTCTCCGGCAAGTGCATGCACCCTATAGCAAAACTCTCTCTCTCTTAAAAAATTTTTTTAAATTAAAGTATAACAATTAAACAATGAGACTTTTCCCATGTTCTTTTAAAATAACTCACTTCTTCGATGTATTATGAAACTTCTTTCTAACTTTTTGAAGTTGGTTGTCACTAATAAAGGAAAAGTCACACTTCAGGATATTGCATTCTCTGTTCTCTCCCCCTCTTGCTCTATCTCCCTCTCTCTGTCCCTAACAGCCCTCTTTTTCCTTGACTAAGCCTGAGGGCCCTGAAGAAGGGTGGCACTGGGGTAACGGGTGGGCAGACACAGGGAACAGTCACCTAGACCTGTCAGCCCATCTGAAAGGCTTTAACAGTGGGTGACAGACAGGATGAAGAACTGTAGGAAGCTGAGAACTGCCTGGTGAAGGCAGGGATGACTGACAAGCAGGGCTGGCCTGAAGCAGTGATAGTCAGAAACTTGAAGGGATGTGACTTAACTGAAAACTGCTTGGCACAAGCGGTAAACCAGCTCCCAGGCTGCCACTGGTAACCAAGCAGCTCAAAACACTCTCTCAGGAGGGTATTGGCTCCCACAGATATGGTAGAGTACAAGACCGTTATTCCATCTAGATCTGCACACGTGTGTGCACACACGTACGTGTGTGTGCATGCCAAACGGTAGTGAATGCCAAAGGCCAGACCCTGCTGTGGAGTATGAAACATCTGTGTATATGGTATGCAGACTATCAATGGAGCTGGAAACAAGACATACAAACGAAATCTACAAGCTCCTGAAATATCCTTTGAAATTCAAATTCCTAACAATTACACAAACTTTGTATTCTATAGAAAGTTTTTTCTGCATTAGCTTGCTCAGTCCTTATAATGATCTCATATAGAAGGCAGAGAAAATAATTAAAACTCAAGAGTGGTCAGGACTATTACCACCATATCATACAAAGCAGATTTGCAGTAGGGTTAATTGTATGTAAGAGACCACATTGCTATGTTTTAACTTTGGGTGACTTATTTTAGCCTAAAGGACATTCCATGATACTATGATTTTTTATAATCTGAGTTACAGGGATTCTATATTTCCAAAAAAAGAGAAAAATAAGTGGTAGTTATTCACTTTATCAAGAAATGTCAATTTGTCAGAAGAATGTGACATGACTTATTTATATCATAAATTGCTTTACATGTACACTAGAATTTTGTAAACAGCTTTATTGGGGCATATATACTGGTACATTTTAGATGATAAAATTTAGTATATAAAGAGGGAAGTCTTGATATATATATATAGAATTTCTATAAAACAATAAGAAAAAGATAAACAAGATAAAACTAGGCAACATATAATACCAGCTGAATCAGAGGAAAGGAAACTCAAAGGCCCAGCAGACTCCTGCTATGAGAGAATGCCAACCTTCCCTCCCCATTTTTCCTTCTTACTGAGCACATAGTTGCCCAGTCAGGGGCTGTGTTTTTGAGCCTCCCCCTAGGGATGGGCCTAGGCATCCATGAAACTAAGATTTTGGGAATGTTAGCCAGGTAGAAGGAATATTTGTAGCATCTGCTTACCTACCTACAAAAAAGTTACTCTTCCTGAACTTCTCTTTTTTCTGAAGGCTTGTATATGGCAACCATGAAGACAGGTTGATGAGCTAAGAGACAGCAGTGAAACAGCTGGGAGATCCCTGAACGACTGGGTGGAGCAGACCCACCTTGCCAGCGAGGACTACCCAACATAAGATTGTTAAGCAAAAGTTAAAGAAATATCTTTATACGTAAACTTCTGTATTGTGGAGTGTCTTCATAAAAATCAGTTTAGCATTTACCCTAATGCAATGATGAATCTAACTAGTAGTCTGCAAATGAAAGTTAAAGCCAAATACCATTTCGTTCCCTAAGATTGTCCACATACTGAAAGTCTGATGACAACGAGAATTGACAAGGATTTGGGAAGTGAGAAACCTTCATATGCTTCTGGCAAGAGTGTAAATTAGAGAACAATTTGTCAATATTACTGTGGTAGGAAAATAGCATTTCCGGTCCCTTTCACCTACAGGTAGAGTAACTTCACATACGGAGACACATCTATAGGATCTTTACAACATCATTTGTACTAGAAAAATTTCAGAAATAATCTGAATTGTTGACAAGAGAGTAAATAAACTGATATTTTTATATGATTGAGCACACCCAACTGTTAAAATGAATGAACTGCATCAATGTGTATCAATGTGAATAGATCCCCAAAACATACCATTAAAGTGAAAAGGGAAATATGAACACCAAAATGGCATTAGATAATAAATACCCAGGGACCAGCAGTTGGCACAATGGCTATGTCACTGGACTCCCAGTAGTCCACCATGGTTTGAGTCCTGGACCCGGTGGCTTAAACTCACGCTGAGTGTGTGTGCGTGCATGCCCAAGATCCCGAGAGGAGAAGGGATTGTGGCATGGCCATCCCCCCTAGGGAGTTGATTTCTTGCTTTCTGTCTGTCACTCTGTCTTTCTGGTGAGCGCACATGCCCTATAGCAAAAACCTCTCCAAAAAAAGAAAAAAAAAGAAATATATAAAGCATAATATGTATTATTTTTAACACAGATGCATGTAGTAAAATTACAAAAACATGGTCCGATAGAACACATACCCTGATTCTTGACAGTGGTTATATCTGGGGAAGGAAGGTGAGGAAATGAATCTATGGAGAGAAACAAAGAAGAATTTATTATTATTCATGATTTTAATTTATTTCATAAAAATGCCCAAAATGTTAAATTGTTAATACCTATTAATTATAGCTACTGGGTACCATCATGGCTACTTTGGTACTCGGTCATACGTATGAGACTTGATTGTGTGTATTTCTTCCCCAACTCCCCATCCAATGATGTCATGGTGGTACCTTGAAATCACACAGGGAAGTATTTACACTATAAAAATCAGCAAATGCTATAAATCAAGTCTTTGTTTTTCTCTGGAGTTAGTTGTTGACACTGACAAGCACACCGCTGGGCATAGCGTATCTATTAAATTAATCTTGGTACCTATCTCAGAATGTGCTCCAGAAACCTAAGACAGTAAGTGCTGTCATCATCCTATGGAGTCTGGCTATTTGCATAAAGCTGCAAGAGAGGTGAAACTCATATTCGTAAATCTGTCTGTGCCAAATCTGACAGCTGAGATCTCTGTAAACTACTTCTAATTTGTTTGTGCTTTGAGTCTGCATTAATAATGAATTTAAGAACATCTGACCCATAATAGCTCCATGCAAACTTATGTTTGCTAATTGAAAGACTGCTGAATACTAAAAGCAGGCTTTGCACACCAAAGCCTTCTTGCGTACTGGAATTAAAGAGCTCACTAGAGAGTTCAGGTTTTCAAAGATACATTCATGTTTGGAGATTTATGGGTTTAGCATTTTCAATGAGGTCATTTCATATTTTTAGGTGTCTGACTAGAGTACTGAGAACGTGCACGTATGGCCATGGATCATTAATCGGAAATAATGAAGCTTTCTCAGGTTCCTCTGAAACCGCTCCAAGGGAGACACCTGATTTAAAATCCATGCAATATGCACTGTGTTTGCTAACCTTGTCTAATTGGATGATCTGGGACTAAATGAGAAGAGTTAGGTAATTTCTTCACATAGCACAACATAAATTCTCATGGTGATGGAATCTAGAGGAGGATTAGCAGTCATGCTTCTACTGTAGTCTGAGAGGTATTGGCAATCTTGACTCTCACTGAGGTGGAAAGGCCTCCTTCTAAGCAATAGCAGATATTGCTGCAAGGGTAACTGGCCAGGCCACAGCTGAGCTGGCTCATTGTAGGTGACTTGTAGAGTTACAGTCTTCATCAAAGTTAATTAACTTCATTCTGACAAACTGAACAAAAGAGCCAATATTTGGGGACGAAGGCATGTGAGGCCATAGTTTTAGTACCCTCAGTCCCAGCATCTTGTTGTAGTTGAAACTGTGCAGAGGTGGTAGTATGAAAGAAATAAGCTTAAGAGCAAAGGCAAAAGAACTCCATCCTATGAAACCACCAAGAAAGTGAAAAAATAACCTACAGAATGAGTGACTATGTTTGCAAATCATATCTGATGAGAGACTGTCATCTAGAATATATAAGAAATTCTTTCAACTTCATCAACAACCAACCTAATTAAATATAACAAAATCATTAAACAGAAATTTCTCTAAAGATAATTTATGATATCCAATAAGCTCATGAAAAGTTGCACAACAACCTTAGCCATTAGGGAAATTCAAATTAAAAGCACAACAAAATACCAGTAGGATAACTGGAATCAAGAAGACAGATAATGGGGCCAGCAGGTGGCATGGTGGTTAAGGTGCGGGACTCCCACATAGCCAATTGCAGTTTGAGTCCTAGACCTGGAGGCTTGAAAATCACACTGAGTGCATGTGTGTGCATGCCCAAAATTCCAGGAAGGAGAGAGAGGAGAAGGGATTGTAGTGTGGCTGCCCTCTCTAGAGAGCGATTCCTCACTTTCCCTACCACTGTCTCTCTCTCTTCAGTGGGCACATACGCATTATGGTAAAAACCTAAAAAGAAGGAAAAAAATGCAGACAGACAATAACAGAAGTTGGCAAAGATGTGGAGAAATTGGCAACCTCATACATTGCTGGTGAGACTAGAAATGGTGTCACTGCTTGAAAACGTGTGGCACTTCTGCCAGAGGTTGAACTGTAGTGTATGACCCCACACTTCCACTCCTAGGTATACATTCAAGAGAAGTGAAAATGCATGTCCAAACAAAAGTTTGTACACAAATGTCCACGTAATAGCCAAAAGGTAAAAATGGCTCAAATGTCCATCAACTGATGAATTGATAAATAAAACATGGCATATCCAAAGGATGAACTATTATTCAGCCATAAAAGTTCATGAGTACTGCTAGTCTATGGTACAACACGGATGAGTCTTTTCTTAAGAGAGATTTTTGCTGTAGAGTATGTGCACTTACCGGAGAGACAGAAAGCGAGAAATCACCCAACCTCCTCCCCCCACCCAAGGGATGGCCACACTGCAGTTTCTTCTCCTCCAGTCTCCTCTCTTGGTTTTGGGCATGCACATGCACACACCTGGTGAGAGTTTTAAACCACTAGGTCCAGGCCTCTAAACGCAGTTGACTCCACAGGTACCAGCAATGTAACCACTACGCCATCTGCTGGTCCCCATAGATTAGTCTTGCAACATACAGAGGGACTTGAACGAGTTCATGGGACAATGGAATTAAAGACTTAAATTATTTTGGTGCAAAAAATATTGAAAATAAAGGATAAATAAGAGGTTTGGAGAAGAAAGTTTTTTTTTTTTACTTCAGAGAGATCACAGCGTTTCTTGGAAGAGTTCACATTTGAGGTGGGCTCTTTAAGCTATGAGGGGTCTTCACAAAATTCATAGACATATAAATTATGAAAAAAAACATGGATTTCAAAGTTTCTTTTACACTAAAATAAACTTGTATTTTAATCACATTTTCTCATTAACTTCTTGAAGTCCCCATATGTGTGTGTGTGTGTGTGTATTACTTTTGAACTGTTATCCCATAATCAGGTATTTTAGAGGATGAAAACTATATATATATACACACACACATATACACCCATATATAAATATGTATGTATATGTATATATATGTATATAAAGAATATATAAATATATATATAGAGAGAAAAAATATATAGAAAGAAAAAAATGACTCAAAGTATCTATCAACATAGACATACAGGAACAAAACAATACAGAATAGGATGAAAATAATTTAAGATGCTGATTTAATTTCACAAGGTCAAGCCTAATGTAGAGTTATCTGGTACCATAGATTTACTGTTGTTTACAAGGCCTTCCTTCTTAATCATTTGTGGATAAACTAACTTCCTTTCTTCTTTCCTCCATCCCTCTCTTTTCTTTCTCTCTTCTGAGCTCACAGCAGCAACACTTACACAGGCCGAGGAATCCTAAGCACAGAGGTGCTTCATGGCAAGCAGATAAATCAAGTTCACTACATGGGAGAAGACAATCCTGTCGGGGAGGTTGGTCTGAAGCAGGCCAGCTTAGCGGTTTAGCAGGACGGCAGCCATTTTGAAACTGAGAAAGGCCTCGAATGAGAACTGCCTGACCAAGTGCTGCCTCATAGGGAGAGCTGTTTGAGAAACAGATGAGAAACACAGAGTGGGCATTTGAGGAAATCAGGATCATTACTCAAGAGAAAGCAATTGACTTTGATCGATTGCCGTGAGGAATGATTTGCACGTGCTTATATCTTGTATCCATCAATAATTGACTGAGGACATGTTGAGCTTTTTGAAAACAGTTTGATGGTGCTTGCTGTCTGCTTCCTCGTAACTCATTGCAAAGATAACTCCCTTCTTTTCCAATCTCTGCCTCTCATTTCATTGATTGCAAGTGTAATAAGTGGCTGGACTTAGTTTGTCAAAAACAGGCCCACCATAAAGCTGTTCCATCTGATTCCAGTACTGGACGGGCTTTCTCATACCCTAATATGACCCTGCCATCGTATTGGTAAGGGATGAAGGTGCAGAGAAGCTGACGGACCCACTCAAAGTCACACAGCCTATTAATGGCCACCCTGAGTCTATGGGACAGGCCTCTTGATTCTCATCCTGTTCTTGCTTTTCTTTGATTTCTAATGATTATAACCCTAGTCCTATTTTTTTTCTGACTTACCTTGTGGTAAGTCTAATTTAAAAACCAAATGTAAAAGTTGGTAGTTTAGAGTCTAAACCACACGTGCCTACAGGGCTGGACAGTCATGGGAGTCTGGGCAAGAGGGCGGCGGCTTCTCTGCGCAGGCAGACTGAGGCCATGCAGACACAAGGGCCCACTGTGGCCAGACTGACAAGATCTTTCAGGAATGAGTAAGGTTGAGAGGCAAGATTATTGGGGCAGTGGAGACCTTTATAAAAGGAAGGCTCAGCCTGGGTGGACAGATAAAGAGAAGGCGGACTTAGAGAAAAGCCAGTGGCCTGACTTGGGGACGCCTGAAGAACCTCTTGGTCCAAATAAAGGTGGGCATCCTGCAGCCAGGAGGAGACGGGGTGGATTCATCCCAGCAGACGCCAGAGACGTCCACACCCAAGAGCCAGGTGGGGTTGTTCTCACTGAAGAACAGAGAACGGCTAGGGAACACACGCTTCCCCAGCATCCCCTCTGCCCTGGCTGGGATGCCTGAGAGGCTCTGGAATTTACATCACCTTCAGGGAGAGGAGGATGGGGGCAGGAGAAATCCTAAAATGTCTGGAAGACCTTCACAGGGATAGATATACATGGAACTGGCTAGATTAGCTATCTTCAGGAAGAATGGGGTTTAAGATAGACTTTAGGCTGAGTTACAGGAAAATACAAGCAGATTTCTGTCGACGCAAGTCTGTGCCTATGGAAGTCGCACTCGGTCCACACACAGGAAGGAAGAGGCTATTCCAAACGAGGCTGAATATCTAGACAGCCAGGTGCTTGGGCCTGTGCCCAGATGTCTTGTTTCTTTAGATAACTGTTCTGGTTCGCTCCATTTGCTAAAATGAAGTCCTCAGCATGTCCCACATATTCTGCTATGACTAAGACCTAAGCAGAAATATCAGACCCAAAAGAAAAATTCACACACTTGCTTTTCTCTACACTGAAGGGACACTTTGGAAATGCGGGCGTTCCTCCAAGTGCTTCTATTAAAATGTTTCCACCCACGAACTCCACCTTGTTTAAAAAGATGTATTTATAGTAAGGGAAACTTGAATATACCTTTATCACAATATATTGAAAACAGACCACAAACACACTGAGAGGACGCGAAAGCATAGTGAAATTATTCAGGCAGTGTCCACCGTCCAGATTTAACTCTTATTTCAGTACATTTTTTAAGGTCCATTATTTATTTTCTTTCTCTTAATTGCCAGTGGACACTCGTGCTCATCAGAGAAAAGCAGAGGGGGGAAGGAGGGGAGGAGAAAGCACACCCCAGGCAAGTGTGGTCACATCACAATCTCTTCTCCATTTCTCAGCCTCCTCAGAAGTTTGGGCACACATGCACGCACGTGTGCCCAGCATGTTTCTCAAGCTAAAGGGGCTGGGATTCTAACAATAGTTGGCCCTGTGGAATCTAGCTCCGTTAACATCTAGGCTATAGGGCTGGCTATACTCATGATAAATCTCTGTGATAATAATCTCTTCTGAGAGAAAGAGAGACAGAGAACTCCCAACAGGATCTTCACACTCTGATCTACTCTGGCTTCATCTGACCTGGATCAGAGGCACTGCATACCCAGAATGCTCAGGGAGATTCCAGGAGGTGAACCCAGGTCCTCCCCATGTGGGTCCCATGGCATTATCACTGCGCCACCACCTGGCCCCTTCAGGGTATTTTTATGACATTTAAACAAGAGGAAAATATACCCTCCAGTTTCTTTCCGTTCAATTTTAGGATAACTAGCAGGTCTCCAGAAGGAAAGTACATTCTCTGTACTAGAGGGTTTTAGGAGACTGATCTTAGCATCCCCAATGAACTCCCGGGGAAGCACTGGGCAGCCTGGTGATGTCCTGGCTCTACCTTGGCTCCCAGGCAGGCTTGAGCAAGTCCCCCGACTGTCGGCCCTCATTCCCTCATCCTTAAAATGAGAGTGGTCCCTGAATGATCCCTCTGCATGCACTTTGACCCTACCTTTAGTTTTCCAAGAAACTTACAGATTTAAGTTATTATTATTATTAATTTTCTCTTCATATCATTAGCTCCAAAGACCACTGGAGCTAGTTTTGTTCACCCTCCTGAGGTCGACTGAGAATTTATCCCCAGGCTAACCCACATGAAGCGGTTAATGCTGGAGGAACCAGGCCATCCTGTGCAGCCTTTTGGCTCCAATCAAAGAACTCTATCAATTGCGAGAGACTGTGGCTCATTCAGTACAGAAACGTGCGATCCCAAGGAAGGAGAGAGTTAGTGTGATTTTTTCCATTTGGAAGAGAACCAGGCACGTTCCACGGAGACTGCTCAGCACACACCGTGGCCTAATCTCCTCATTCCCAGCCAGCCTCACTGGCAGACTCATCACGGCGGTGTTACATCTGGGGACAGCTCACAGCATTAGCGAGGAGTTTGCTCTCCAGCACAGCTTTGCTAAATGTAGCGCTCAGGAAGAAACTGCGACTCACATCATGCTGTTAAAGGTGTGGCGTGTCAGAAAGGAGTGCCACAGTATTTCGGAGAAGAAAGCGGGGAATGGGAAGAGAAATGAGAGGAGGTTTTTAATTCCCAGAAAATAAATGAAACACATCTGCAGTCTTACTGGAGAAGATATTCAATTAGCAGTAGAACATGGCATAGAAATATTGGGTCGTCGGAAAAGTCATGACAACTTTTTGCATAGAAAAACTATGTCATGACTTTTCCGACGACCCAATTAAAAAATGTGAATAGAAAATCAGAAGAAAGGGGTGATTTTGGAAAACTGGAAGTAAAAATAGAAAATGAGAAATTATGAGTCTGTGTGAATAACTTGTGCGCAAGGAAAATAAGGAGAAAAAATTTCTAAGTGTGAATATTCTTTTCATCAGCAGAATCACCTATATCTTCATATTGGGTCATTGGGAAAGTCATGACACATTTTTGCACAGAAAAACATAGAAAAATACCTCATGACTTTCTCAAGGACCGAGTATATATATATTTTTAATAACATCGTTTTACTGAAAAACATTTTTTTAAAAAAATTCTTTCATGAGAGTGAGAGACAGAGAAAGAGAGAGAGAAAAGAAAGACTAGCACCCTCAACAGGTCCCATGCCATGATCCCCATCTTTGAGTCTTCCTAACCAGCCAGGAACATGGGCACTAACGCCCGGTGTATATAGGATGATCAAAGAACCGAACCCATGTCTTCCATGTGACACAGCTTCACTTGAGTAGTGCATTACCTTTGTGCTACCCAGCAGCCTCATACCATCATATTTATTCTCCTCTTGGCGGTTTATTTAACCAAGGACTATGTTGCTATAAGATTTAACTAATTTGTTAATATACTCTTAAATGGCAGATCCTTAAACAAATGATTAGTCATTAGACAATATATTCATGTGTGCATTAATGAATGGAAGACTAAGAGAATATGAGCTAGAAGGAAAGACAATTCATTTTGTTTCTTTCTTTCTTTCATGAGTGAGAGAGAGAAAGAGACTCTCCCCAGTGAGGTCTTCATGCCATGATCTACCCGAGCCTCGATCAGCCCCAGATCATGGATACACACATGCCCAGTGTACTCAAGAAGGCCTCCAGATGCAAACCTGGAACTTTCCCACGTGGTTCAGCCTTGCAGAGCCTCACATTTCATTGCTGCATCACTGCCCGGCCTGGAGACAGATTCTTTTTTAAGGTTTTTGTCATAGGGTATGTGTGAGACAGAGCGAGACAGAGAGACACAGTGAGAAAGTGAAAACCTACCCCACGGGGATGGCCACGCCCCAATCCTTTTTCCCCCATCCTCCTCCTGGGATTCTGGGCAGACATGCACCCATGCCTGCATGGTTTTCAAGCTTCCGGGTCCAGGACTTGAAACACATCAATCATAGAGGCGTCCACCATGCTCTCTGCTGGCCCCCAAAGACAACTTTTGACTTTTCTCCAAAACGTTATTTTTCTTAGGTCCACTCAAACACAGTATGCAAATTAAATATAAATAAGCTCTTATGAATTTAACACAAAAAATTAACTATGGCATTTGTAGCTATAAAATATTTGGAAATGATAGTCAAAAATTTATGCCAATATTTTTATGGCATTAAAATTCAGGCTACATTGAGGATTTTGAAGAAAATGGAGAAGTACAGTTGACGTGTCTTTGTGATGATGAGTCCACAGACTAACAGAAATGAATTTAATGCTTCATTATCTCTTTAGGTAGTTCTTTCTAAAAGAGCAAACTTTACTTCAATTGATTTATTTACAAAGAATTTCACATTTAACTTGGTAGTGTCTTAAACAAAATTATTTAGGACAAAGTATGTGCACTTAGACCATTTTAATTTTCTTGTTGTACAAGAGACCCATTTTATATTTCTTTATTTAATTCCATTTGTTATTATTATTATTATTTTTTATTTGACCAGAGAGAGAGGAAAGGAAAGCGAGAAAGCAAGCTGCCAGGTCCAGGACTCGAACTGCAGTCTGTCATGTGGGAACCCAGAGCCTATAACCACCACACCACCTGCTGGCCCCAGGAGACCCATTCTAAAAAAGAGGTGAACTTGCCATGCAGAGGTGTCCAGTATGTGGGAACCGACACTGGCACTAGGTCACTGTTTCCAGAGCCTGTGTTCTTGGAAATTCACTTATGCTACACAGTCTGATGTGGCACCTTTTGGTTTTTATTCCTTTACTGTTCTGTACGGTACACTTTGCTGTTTATTCAGGATGCTCGTGTGTAGGGGTGAAAGTGAGACTGCACTGGACTGTGGCTTGTCCTCCAGGGATATTTTCTAACCTTGGTGTTTGAACTGTCCTTGGCCCTGGCTAGTATTCAGCATGCTGATGTCATCCGAGGCCTGGGTTATCATACTTGGCCCGTTTCAAACACCAGACTGGACTACATGCCCGGGCTTGGCACATAATCCTTTAAGCAAGACCTCCACAGGACAGGGGCCTGGGGAGAGAACGCCACAGACTGGCTTCATTAGTGGCAGTTAGTAGCCTTCCGCTTTGTCAGAAAGAAACATGTGCACTGTAAACAGGTTGATAAGAAGGTTCCAGTCCCCGGGCGCCTCGGGGCGAGGACTGTCACTGCTGGGAGAGGTGTGGGTTCAGTTCAGAGCATGTTTTGCAGTTTCCATTTAGCTTGATTAGAAACAGCTGGACAGGCAGCTCGCTGCAATTGCTCCAGTGATGCAGAGGGAAGGAATGCGACAGGGCCTCAGCACCACTGCCTGGCTTGTTGCGGGCAAGGACATAATTTGCATTCATTAAATTATAACCCCAAACTGTTGGTCTCCCAATGTTCAAGCTCTGGTCTGTCCAGATAACATTGCCCCCTCCTGCTAACTATGGCCACAGTGTGAAAGATGAGATGGGGGCCATTTTGGCTTTAAAAAGTTTTCAGGTTTTTATATCAATATAATATTCTTTTTTTTTTTAATTTTATGGTCAGAGAGTGCATGTACTCACTAGAAACAGAGCAAGAAGGTGGAGAACACACTCCCACGGGCCATGGTCGTGCCTCAATCCCTTCTCTGCCACTTCTCCATCTTTTCTGGATTTAGGGCACTCATGCACATGCACCTGGTAGGATTTTCAAGCCACTGAAGCCAGGGTTTGAACCATAGTTGACTGTATGAGATCTGACTCCCCCAAACACTGGGCCATGGGACCAGCCCTCCATATAAGATTTTAAATCAGAAATAATTCTTTTCATTATGAAGTCATTGGCAGATGGGGGAAATGTTTCTCTGGACGGGACACAGACAAGAGGTATAATGGTTACATCGCTGGAGTCCCAGGGTGTTGACTGTGGTTTGAATCCCAGACCTGGTGGCTTAAAATTCATGCGGGGCATGTGGGCGTGTATGCCCGAAATTCTGAGAAGAACCTGGAGAAGGGACTGTGGTGTGGCCATCCCCCTGGGGGGCGGGGTCATTTGTTGCTTTCTGTCTCTCTGGTGAGCACATGTGCCCGAAAGCAAAAATCTCAAAAGAAAAGAAAAGATTCCATTTGCTTATCCACAACCTTGGCTCTCTGCAGCTAGAAGAGACTACGTGACCAAGGTCTTCTTCTCTGTGTCCCATCCAGATGGCACTGCTACGGGATGGGATGTTGAGGGGCTCTCTTTTCACACATACATATGGAAAGTTACAGAAGTTTTATCAGGCCACAACCAAAGTGGCAGAGAATGGGGATCAAGAACCCATACGACTTTGTAAGTTGATGGTGACAGAAAACGTGCACTAGTAGATGAGACCATTACAGCGTGACTACATGGAAATTATTCTGGGAAGTGTTGCAACATCAGAGCGGAGGACATAACACAGACCCAGACAAATTTTTAACCCAGATTGGGAGGAGGGGATGTGACAGCTGCCCTTCAATAATTGCTATGTGTAGTTATAAGGAAAGAGGTCACTAATTTAGCGTAGTGCAAATCAGTTGAAATTAAACCAAATAAGTCAAATCAAGTAAAAGATAATTAGGGGCCAAATGTTACGAAACTCTATTGGAAATCTCTCAAAGTAGATGCAAGCGGTACTGTTACTCAGCACTGAGCGAGCAGCATCAGCCCGGAACGTGTTCTGAAGAGCACGGCACTGCTTCCAGGGACAAGTTGGACTCCCAGACACGTGTTAGCGTTTTCTTCTCCAAATGCCATGATTCTATGGTAATGGCATCTCTGTTTGGCCAGGGCTAAACGACGAGAACAAATTTCTTCATAATACGTGTAATACTTAAATATAAAGGCTGCCTAGTGAGTGCAATTACTTAAAGCCATATGACAACACAATAGGAGGGGATTTTTTTTTTTTTTTGAGAGGTTTTTGCTACAGGGTGCGTGCACTTGCCAATAAGATAGAGAGAGAGAGAGAGAGAGACAGAAAGCGAGGAATAACCCCCCAGAGGGGATGGCCATGCAGCAATCCCTTCTCCTCCATTCTCCTCTCGGGATCTTGGGCACGCACATACATGTGCCCGGTGTGAATTTAAGCCACCAGGTCCAGGACTCGAACCGCGGTCAACTACATGGGAGTCTAGCAATGTAGCCATTATACCAACTTTTTAAAAAGTTTGTGAAAAAATTAAAACATGTTTATTTAGGTACAAAAAATTTTTGAAATCCATGCATCATTTCTTCTTAATATGCATTTTAGATTAACTTTTTTCTTTTACTTTTTTTTTTTTTTTTGCCATAGGGCATGCAATGCTTACTGAAGAGAGACAGAGAGAGACAGTGAGAGAGAAAATGAAAAATAACTCCCTAGGGGATGGCTACCCTGCAAGCCTTTCTCCTCCATGCTTCTCCTAGGATTTGAGCATGTTCACATACAATCCGAGGGTGAGTCTTAAACTGCTGGATCCGGGACCCAAACTGTGGTCAGCCATGTGGGAGTCCAGCATTTTAACCACACAACACCTGCTGGCCTTAGATGAACTTTTTAAAGACTCTCCTTCACGGCTAAATTCTCCATGAAAACCAATTAATTCTGATGCTACACAATGAAGAATGCCACACCGGAAAGAAAAAGATGAGAGCAGGATGACAAGTCCCATCTCATTTATTATGTCATACTGTTTGCTTGGAGCCCAGGATTGAGAAGGGTTATGAGGAAGACAGTATCATGATCCATTAGTGATGCCTGCCTGGTCTGGGATAAGCCAGTGACATCTTGCTGGCCATCTGCAAAACTCACTGGGACACAGCTAGACGCCAAGTAACCACAGCGCATCAGCATTTGAGAAGTCCCAGGGCAGATGAACACTGCTCGGGAGCTCCGAGCTGATGCTCTGTGCTCCTCCCTGCAACGGCTCCTATTGCACCAGAGACCGGGAGCACCTCAGGCTCTAGGACTCAGAATCGACTTCAAGGGAGGCCTCACTATGTCATTTCGATGATGAGGAAGCTGAGGCCAGGCAATTTTACATGGCCATGGCCATCAGACAACTTGGAGGCAGAGCTGGGATTAGAACCTCGGCCTCTGGCACTCAGACCTGAGACCTCAAGCTCAGGGAGAATAGAAGCTGCTCCCCTGCTCTCCTCTGCAGCACAGTCCCAGGTCCTGTGTGGCCATAGGAGAGTGGTCTTAAAGCCATCTCTCACCTGCTGGCCACCTGCACGGGCCAGTGATGTCCTGCTTCCTCTTGGCATCCCGGGGCCAGGCTCTGGTCATTCAGCACCGGGTGGCTCACTGCACACCTCAATTCAGGAGGTAGCAACAATGGTGGCCCCTAAGTGCCCCATCAAAATACAGGTTGCAGGGGCCAGCAGTTAGCGTAATGGCTATGTCACTGGACTCCCACGTAGTCGACCGCAGTTCGCGTCTCGGACCCGGTGGCTTAAACTCACGCCGGGCGCATGTGCGTGCGTGCCCAAGATCCCGAGAGGAGAATGGAGGAGAAGGGATTGCAGCATGGCCATCCCCCCAGGGGGGTGATTTCTCGCTTTTTGTCTCTCTGTCTCTCTCTGTCTGTCTGGCGAGCGCACGCGCCCTATAGCAAAAACCTCTCCAAAGAAAAATACAGGTTGCAAAGCGGTGTCTTTCATAACAGAATGAAATGGGCTGCTTTTGACCTGCTCCAGAGAACCTGACAGCCCCAGTGTTCCTCTCTAGTCCACTGGGGTGAGAGTCAGTGGGGGCAGAGATGGGTCAGACTGTGCCAAGCGCACCCCAGGCTGATCTGGAGGCCCAGGACGGTGAGAGAACACTTCCTGGCCTTGTCATGGCCATTTTCACCCTGCAGGGGACAACCTAATCCATGTCAACGTGCTTCCTTTTCACTGGTGCTTCTTGCTCTTCCTCACTGGTACCTAAGGCTATCTGGCAGCATGGCGACCCCCTCGTCCATTGTCCCAAAGGCCAGGGAGACACAGACAGGACAGGTGGAAAGTGAATTCACATCAGTCACCAAGCTGGGCACCTCCCTTCTCCTTCCCAAGCTTGACGTGTTGGTCATGGGCCCGCTGAGCTTCCTTCTTTGTCTCACTTACTTCTGACCACAGCCATGGGCCAGGCTGGGGGTGGGGTTCTTCAGGAGGCTGCCTGAGTGGGCGAGCTGGGACACGAACCTCCTGCAGGGACGGGAACCATTCCTGGTATGGGGCTTTGGCATTTGTTCTCTTTATCCAGGAAGTGGCTTGACCACAAGGCCAGCGCTGCTCTGGACATAACTGGATTGTATCGGAGGAGCAGGAAGTTCAATACGGCTGTGTGAGCTTCTCAACCCTCAGAGTCTCTTTCATTTCAGAGTGTTTGAGCAGATGGAAATGATTTGCCCAACAATTTGTTGGATTTACACACACATACCTGAACTCTGTGAAGGGTACATGTTACGGTGTCACTATCTAATATTTATAAGGAAACATGTAGTTTCCAATGGGAAGCATTTGCCATAGAGTCTGTACATGGGGCATGCGCAGTAGCACTAATCATCAGTGTAATTATTACAATTTTTATTGTGTAAGTGGCACCATCTTTAGTATGTACTGCTATCATCTTAATTTTAAAAATGTTTCTTCTATGAGCAAGAGAGAGAGAGAGAGAGAGAGAGAGAGAGAGAGAATCCTCTAATGAGGCATTGTATTAAAAACGGAGTCAGGATAGTTTAGTCTGTCACCCCTCACCTCCTCTCTTACCATGTTTGAAGGCCAGAGGGTAAACAACTGATGTGATAAGCTGTACTGTGCTTGCCTACTTGTTATGTAATGATGGTATTGCTGTCTTACACCACTGACTGTAACACGCATGGATGGGTGTGTGGTTTTGGTAATGAGCCACTATTGTCTGCTGTCCCTTTAAGAGAAAGGAACGCCTGGTCAGCCAGTGCTGTGCTGCTCTGCCCTGCTAGCTAGCCCTGCTCTGCTCGGCCTTGGTTCTGCCAGTGCAGCCCCGAGGGCCTTGGCCTGGCGTGGCTCGGCAAGGCTCAGCTCAGCTCTGTGCACTGTGAGCTCTGAAAAGGAGGATGCCACTCTGTGAAAATTCCCCACATGCATCAGTAGCTCCAAGAAGGAGAAAGGACCTGTGAGCAGTGCCAGGGGCTTTGCAAGCCTACTAAGAGCTCGTGAGTTCCCACTAAATTCAGCAATAAACAACCTGACTTCAGTGCCTCATGTCTTTTTCCAACTCCCTGCATCTCTGTTCCACCCACCCTTTAGAGGAGGGAAGAATCTCACAAAACAGGCATAATCACACTGTAATCCCATCTCCATTTCTCCACACTGTCAGGATTTGGGGTACACACACACACACACACACACACACGTGCCCAGCATGTTTTTTAAGCTTCTGAGGCTAGGATTCAAACTGCTGTCAGTCAAGTGGGATCTGGTTCCATTAACCACTAGGCTATGGGACCAACCTGAATACTTGTTATTTATGTTTTCAACTTGATTGTCTTATTGGTCCATAGTCTGAGCACCCCCAAAGGATGCTGTTTTTAAATAATTGTAAAACTATAGTCTTAAGAGCTTGTAAGGAAAAAAGTTATATTTCTGTCAAGGAGAAGAAATTCGGTTACAATGTGGTTTGCTAAATAAACCACTGAGTTGAGAATAAGTATGAAAATATACTCATAGTCTTTCCATTTTTGCATCATTAAACCAGCAGGAGAGAGGGACAATCAATCAATAATTTACTGTCTCCTAAAAATATGAGGTAATAAACTCTATTATCTATTATCATGGAGAACAGTCACTTCTAGTCCCAAACCACAGAGAGTATTAAAAATAATATATGCTTACTGGATTTTGCATATAATGTTTGCAGATCATTTATCTTTTAAATTATATTTTGGAGAGGCTAGTAGTAAGAGTTACATTATTTGAACACACACAACTGGGAATAAAGAAAGTAACCTGGGAGTTCATTGGAAAATCAGCTTGCAATCTAGTTTGAGAATGAAAAAAAAAAAACAAAAAAAGAAAAGAAGAAAAAAAAAGGGGGGGGGAATGAGACTAAATAACTTGGGGAATATAAATGAGAATACATCTCTTCTAGTTACAGCTATAAAGTACGAGAACTGCTTCTCCCGTGCAGTTCGAATCGTCTATGATCTTATAGTTGTTTTGTGTATTCGCAGAGGAAGGGATGGGAAAAGGAAGGATGAAGTAGAAAAGACACGAAATAAGAAAAATAAAGTTGCTGATGGTAAAAGGCTTCCCTGAGGCCAGGAGGTGAGGCATGGTGGTTGAAGTGCTGGACTCCCACATGGCCAACTCTGGTTCAAATTCTGGACCCAGCAGCTTACTTTCTCACTTTCCCTCTCTCTCCCTCTGTCTCTCTCTGCTGAGCACATGTGCCCTAGAACAAACTCATAATAATAATAATAACAATAACAAATACATACATACATACCTCCTTGGTATTCTCTGCCTCTTCCAGATGGAAATTGCTACCTTTGCACTCAGTTCCCACTTGGAAAATGCAAGGAGGCAGCCAGATAAGGCAGGTCAAGGAAAGACAACCTGGGCAGTCATAACCACATGGAGTGCTTTGGTTCCTCTCCCTCAGGCCATGCTGCTCACACAGGCCCAGGACTCACTGGTTGGGATTACATAGCTCTCTTAGACTCATGCTAATGTGACCTGCCACCCAATGTGTAGAAATAAGACACTTGGGCTCTTCTGCAAGGGCCAGAGTAGGCAGTTCCTTAAGTTCTGAATCAGTGTGCATTGTGTGTGGTTAGACACACATGGTAGAACATGACCCACGGGGGAGTGCCCAGGTCCAGAGGCCACCCTAAGCACACCAGATACAGAAGTGTCCACGATCCAGGGCTGGCTGAAGGTGGGGATGGCCAGATCCCAACCCCTCAGGGGGTGGTGGGTGGCTGCCTGCTTTTCTTGCTCATGGAAATCAATGCATAAACAGACAGAAATATATGCATTTGACCCACATATCGGCCAAGATAAACGATCCATCTTCCTACCGAGACAGACTTACACAACTCTCTGATGACAGGCTGCCATGACACACGCAGTGGTTTGTTAGGGGGATGCTGTTTTCACTTTGTCTTTTTATAATACCCGAGCCTCCATCTGGGACAGCTTCCTTACCCCTTGTTTTCTTTTTTGGCCTTTAGAAAAAGCTGAAACACTATATGGAAAATATTAAAAGAGAAGACTAAAATAAAAATTTTAAAGAGAGAGAGAGAGAGAGAAGACTGGTACCTAATGTTGCTTCAAAGGCCACAAATAACTTAAAAATAAAAAATAAAGGGGATAGTAAATCAAGAAAAAACCACTGAGTTAATCTTGCATCACTTATTTGAAGAGCAATGGAGGGAATCTTAACTGTGTTTGGATCCAAGAGGTAAAATTTTCAGAGCACATGCTTGGCTGTAGGAAGATGTGTCAGTTCAGTTCTTTCAGCTGAGTGGATGACAGTGAATTACCACAATGTTAAATAAATCAAGCAATTCGAGGGTAGAGTTGTACTGCTGATTAGACAGGTTGTGCATATTAATGGAGCCAATCTTAACAATGGCCAGCTTATAGCAAATTGCATGGCCTTTTGCTAATGCAAACCCAGAGAGATGTGTCCCAGAGCAGCGTATCATGGAGCAACAAGGTGATCTGGCCTCTTAGGCTCATGTCGTTTCTATATGTGCTTTATAGGAGATATTGCATACGTGATATCAGGAGTTTATAAATATCATGTTTCTCAATATGTGATCTTTATAAAAACTGTCAATTCCCACATTGGTCTTCCGCTTCTCTTGCATAAGCAGAGAGTGAAAATAGAAAGTGATTTAAGTCACCTTGTGTAGTTATCACTGAAACACTATAATTAGAATAGTGCTCTCAAAATACGATCTCTGTACCAGCGCATCTGCACCACCGGAGAACTTGTAAGAAATACAAACTGCCAGGCTTCCCTGGAATCACTGAGTCAGAAACTCTGGAGCCTGGGCCCAGCAATCACAAAAACTTCTAAGCCATCCTGACAGAAAGCAAAGTGTGAGCAAAACACTGTCATTCCCCATTACCAATTGCAATGACACCACTATATATTAAGCAAAAGGAAACCATCAAATTTCATATGTTTTTTGTCTGTTCTCAGACTACTATTCAAAATAGATTGATCATTTTTGAATGGCTGTGCCCACAGGTAACAGAACATAACTTTGGGAGCCAGACAGTGGCACAACAGTAAAACGTGATGCTCTGCAAGGCTGGTCTACACGAAAAGTTTCCTAGTTCAAGTCCAGAGTCCTTCCTGAGCATATTAGGCAGGTGCTTGCCCATGATCCAGGCCTGGCAGAGGCTGGGGGTGGATCACAGCATCAAAACCCTGTTGGGGGCTGCTAGTCTCTGTCTTTCTCTGTCTCTCCTACTCATGGTAGAAATAAAAAAAGAAACATTTTTAAAAATCTATCATAAATCCTACATCGCAAAACAGAACTATGGATGGATAAAGTCTTTGCTGTTTGACATTCAACTTCTGAAGAAGCATTAGATAACGAGAGTAAGATGTTGCATTTGAGTTGTTGCCTCCATAGCTTATTTTAAAGCATGGATGGCATATGGTTTCAGACTCTGGATGACATTTGATTAAACTGGGTAAGTTAAACTACTGCAGTAATTAGTAAGTACTCTGCTCAAAACAAAACTAAACACAAAGGAATAAACAACAACTTTTGTTTGGATATGAATGGATGGAAATATTCGAGAGACTGAAAGAAAGAATAAATAGCGTCCAATGTCATTAACATGATCAACCTTTTCCCACCCAAGAGACGTTCATTTAAAATTAGAGCTGTGTTTATTCCAGTGTAAATCCTTGAAAAAAAATTAGAATATACAAGGAAGAAAATGAAGTAATAAGGGAAGAGTTTCAGATAAGGCTTTTACAGCCTAGAGCATGACTATAAATAAATGCCCCATGGACATGTACTCACATTTCTCTGAAAGTTAAGTCTACAAAAAGGAAAATCAAAGGACTACTTGAGCCTGATATAATCAGCATCTTTACTTCCTCTAAAAAAACCGTACTCTGGACATTTAGTAAGTTCCAGAAATAAACTTTACTAAGACACATGATCAGTGTGATATTAAATACATGTTGAAACTCTGTAATTCTCAGCTCCTTTTCTGGGGTTGCTCAGTTTCATTCTTTACAGCAATTGTGGGGTCTGGAAAGGCCTCTGGAGTCACCAGAGCTCCTTGGAGGGTTTTCTGCTTTCCTTCTCTCATAGGGTCTTAGGATATACACAAGTGTTACATTCTATCTCTTTGCTGCTTTTCAAGAAGTTTCTCCCTTCCTGTTTAATGTTTATATACTTGTCTTTTATTCTTTAGAAGAAAGTTTAAAAATACAACTTCACAGAAGTCATTAATAGTTTTCAGTAAAACAGTCCCATAAGCAAGAAGGAAGGAAGGAAAAGGGTGGGAGAAGAAAAGGAAGGAATATTTTGCTGAAATGAGAAGTGGGAAAGTAACTATCCACTGCACATGTAAATCTAGCACAAATGCACCATCTTATGCTTTTAGCCTGGAAGAACCAAGTTTTGCCTACTTGAAGATGATGTCAAGCTCTCAGAGAATTCTGGCATGGAAACACATTTGTGAAATTTTTCAAGGTAAAAAAAAAAAAAGTACAATAGAATACACAGCTTTGGGTTTGAATCTTGGCTCCAACTTTAGTTAAGTGACCCTAAAGTATACTCCCTCTCTCTGAGTCGTCTCCTTTCCTGTCAAAAAGAAGCAATAAGGGAAAAAAGAAGGAGATAAAACATGTAAGGGATACAAAAATGGAAAATTATCTGTTGATGATAAGGTGTGTAATAATATCTTTAACTGAACTAATATACAGTGTATTCATGCTGGAAAAATTCATTTTGCATGCTTTAATAATATACAGTGAGTCGATGTATAAAAATAATAAAATAAGTGAAAAAAAGAAACAACAGTAAAAAAAGGAGTAATACCATCTGCCTCATTAAGCCAGTACAGACCAAATAAGAAAATAAGACCAGCAGTCACGTCATGAGCACCAGGCACACAAGAGGCACCGTGTAAGCCAGTCTACACACACAACATAGTAGGTCCTCAAGAAGTGCTGCCTCTCCTGTCCACACGCTTCCCTTTTCCCAGCTGAATGACAAGCTTCATGGGATACTGGATAATTCTTCCCTAGAGCTAACTGAGTAGATACTTTGTTCATTCGCCGTCCATCCAGCAGGTCCTTGGTGAGCTGCCTGCAGGTCCTGATTTGGGGCTGGGCTCTTGGTGGTGGCACTAATCTACGTCATTACAGCTCTGGAGTGGCACTTGTCTGGGTAAGTGGGAAAGTCTTACAAATAAGTCACTGGAGTGTGATGGGATTCAACAGCCCATGAGGTAGGCACATAATATTTTTTAAAGTATTTGAGCTAAAACCCTTCCTGAAAAACCTCTCTTAATTTTGCCTTCTGCCACAGAGTCTCTGCTCTGAGACCCGTGACCATCACCAAGGGGCATTCTGGGCACCTGCCTCACTTCCTAGAAAACCCTTCTCCCACCAAATAGTGATTTTTCTCTTCCCTCCAACCTCTCTGCTGCAGAGATGAGGAACAATACCATGTGTCTCCTGCAAGTGAGTTCCTCTCCACGCTTCCAAACCTCTCCCAGGGCTAGAAACCATGAGTCAGGTTAACAGAATCTAGGACGTGGCATTTAGAAGGCCGAGGAGCTGTGGCCCGAGAACGCTCATCATGTTTGAAATACAGACAAGCCCCAGGGTGAGCAAAAGGGAGGCAAACTTTCAAAGCCAAAATGTAGTTCGGTAAAAAGAAGATTATGTTGGACCCAGCAGATGGCTTAATGGTTATGTCACTAGACTCCCATGTAGTCAACCATGGTTTGAGTTCCAGACTTGCTGGTTTAAAACTCATGCCGGGTATGTGTGCATGCATGCCCAAGATCCCAAGAAGAGAATGGAGAAGGGATTATGGTATGGCTATGCCTCTCCCCCAGGGGCCCCCAAGACAGATTTCTTCCTTTTTGTCTCTCCATCTCTCTGGTGAGCACACGCTCCCTATAGCAAAAATCTCTCTCTCTAAAAAAGAGGAGTTGTTGACTGACGTCAATAAACAAGGGGAAGGCTTATCTTGCAGACATTTCCTGTAATGATGTTGAACGATTGCTTACTAGAAATGGAGAAATGTGCAAGATAACTTTTTCAAGATCCCCTCCTCCAGATCAGTGGGGAAGCACAGACTAAGGATATTTGGTTCCTAAGACAAATATCTGATGAGTACCTTCTGTGCACCAGGAGCTGACCACTGAGATGTGTTCATTAAACGTCATTGCCATTGTCATAGTTAGTGGGAGAAATGATGCCTAGTCAGTTTCGGATAGGGCTGATTCAGTAGAGAGGGGAGTAGTAATGAGGTTAGGGAGGAAGGGGACACTGTTGCAGGAATGTCCTTGAGCAGGTGCACCTGATGGCCTCCGTTCACAAGGAGAGCTGCTGGCCTCAGGCAGAAGCTTGGACACCTTTTGAAACAAGGACCACAGCCTGTGCTCACTGGTCAGGGGTGCAGTCGGAGTTCGGAATGTTTCTCCTGACGTTATATTTGCAGTGATGTAGAAAACAGAGCTATCACCTGAGAGACAGTGTAAGAGGCTGGAGTGGGACCAATAGATGGTGTAATGGCTACATTGCTGGACTCCAACATAGCCGAGCTCGGTTTGAGTCCTGGACTCACAGGCTTGAAATTCACACCAGGCATGTGTGCTCAAAATCCCGAGGGGAGAATGAAGGACACAGAATTGCAGCGTGGTCATCCTCGCGGGGGGGGGGGGGGGGTGATTTCTCACTTTCTGTCTTTCTGGTAAGCACACATGCCCTAGAGCAAAAATCTGTCTAAATAAATAAATAAATACATTAAATGAAAAGGCGCAGGATTATTTTTTTCCTTTTTTGGAGAGGTTTTTGCTACAGGGTGCGTGCACTCACCAGAAAGACAGAGAGAGATGGAGAGACAGAAAGCGAGAAATCACCCCCCAGGGGGGATGGCCACGCCGCAATCCCTTCTCCTCCATTCTCCTCTCGGGATCTTGGGCACGCATGCACACGCGCCCGGCATAAGTTTAAGCTATCGGGTCCGGGACTCGAACTGTGGTCAACTACATGGGAGTCGTGACATAGCCATTACACTAACTGCTGGTCTCAAGGCGCAGGATGTTTTAAGAGAGAGAAATAGGCATAAAGGTTTTTCAGGGGTGCAGGAGAGTTTTCGAGCATGATTACAAAGCAGCATGAAGGGCACCCCTTGAGGATTGTGGTCATGAAGTGAGACCATGTGACTGAGCCCTGCCCACCAGCATCAATGCTGTGGTGACTGGAACATGGTGGGGTTCACCCAGAGTTATGGTTCTGGTAAATGGGGATGAGGGTTCACCTAAGGCAAGGATCATACAACTAGCCGTGGAATTTTCATTAGGAAAGCGGGGAGGGTGTTATAATCAAAGGACCGGGTCCCATTGGGGGTGTAAAGATGGTTGGAGACAAGGTGCTGGAAAGGATGAACTATTTAGGAAGAGAGGAGGTGGACGTTGGAGTGCAGGGTGCCTGAGACAAAGAGTACAGAGGTTCCGAGCTGTTGGTCATACTGTGGGCGTGTGGGCTGAGGTGGGGCAGTGGACAGGATGTTAGAGGCCAGGAAAGGAAGGAAGTGACGGGGAGGGAATCACAAGGGTTCTATTTGTGTATATTGAAATGATTAAGAATTAATACGGGATAAGTGTTGAAATGAGTGATAATGATTTAGGATCTAAAAGTGATCAGAAATGAGGGGGCTTGACTATCCTAACGACCTCCTTCTATCGACTCCTTGAAAGTATCTCTTCATTAAGTGGAGGGATGGTGGAGCCCAAGACACCCAACGCTGGACGGCTGGGATGGACAGCAGTTTAGCAGTCGCACATGCCCACAGCCTGAGAGGACACTGCATGCCCTACAGAATGGGCTGTATGAGGTTGGACTCAGGAATGGAGTGGACCAGCAGAGACTGGAGGCAGCCATCGTAACAAGAGGATGAGGTGGGCCATGTTCTCAGAGCAGGAGGTGATGGGCACGAATAACTTCCCAGACTTGAGGGACGTGAGCTCATAAGGTCAAGGACCAGGTGGGTGTGGCTGGTGCAGCAGATATGGGAAGCGGTTGGGTGGGAAGCTTTCCTGCTGGGTGGGGCCACATCTGGAGAGAGCAAGGTAAGTCATGGTTAGGTCTCTGGGGCCCTGGGAGGCTCAAAGACGGAGAGTAGCACCTGAAGTTTTAGGCCTGACGATGCACTTGACGTAGGATGATGACTTGGGCAATGAGGCAGCAGGGGACAGTCTGCTGAAACAAGATTCAGCTGGGAGATTGTAGGGAGAGGGAGCAGGGGCGTGCAAGTACTTTCTTGCAGACGTCCTGCGTATACGAAGGAGGGGTTCTTCAAGCAGCAGGTCTGCAGAGCATCTCAGGGAGCTGGCGGCTTTCTCAGGTCCAGGCACGGCTCTGCCTTCTAGAACCCCAAGGGCCTCCTTAGGGTTTTTCTAACTTGGCTGGGATTTTGCCTTGGGAATTTTGTTTTCTCGTTTTTGAACAGAAAAAAAGAACATCCTTAAGAAGGTTCATTCCTTCCTTCATCTCAGGGACACGAACTCCCCAAATAGAGAAAGGAATCACATCCATGACTGAAAGAGTTCTTCCTGAGAAGCTTGTCTTTGTAGTTCACACCCACACATGCACGAAGTACTTCAAAAAGTTCATGAGTGGGCCAGCCCTGTAGCCTACAGGTTAAAAGAGCCAGATCCCACATGGCCAGTTGGGCAGTTTGACTCCCAACCCTGGCAGTGTGAAACACATACCAAGCACATGTGTGTGCATGTCTAAAATCCCAAGGGAATTGAGATGGGATTGCAGTATGACTATGCCCCATGCTTTCTTCCTCTCCCCCTCTCTGTCTCTTTGGCAAACGCATATACCCTCTAAAAAATAGGTTCATGAAACAAAAAAATTCATGTACAAGTTTATTTTGGTGCAAAGAAAATTGGAAATCCACCCATAGTTTCTTTCTTTTTTTTCTTTCTTTTTTTTTTTTTTTTTTTTTTTTTTTTTTTTTTTTTTTTTTTGCTATAGGGTGCGTGTGCTCACCAGACAGACAGAGAGAGACAGAGAGATAGAAAGCGAGAAATCACCCCCTGGGGGGATGGCCACGCCACAATCCCTTCTCCTCCATTCTCCTCTCGGGATCTTGGGCACACACACACACACACGCCCGGCGTGAGTTTTAAGCCACCGGGTCCGGGACGTGAACCGCGCTCGACTACGTGGGCGTCCAGCGACATAGCCATTATGTTAACTGCTGGTGCCCCCATGGTTTCACAATACACATTTCCACATGTGTATATCAAAAGCTCCGTGAGAGTCCTACTGTCCCTGTGCCCTCCCTCTGCCAGCCACATTGGCCCTTGAAATGTCACTCTTATCTCTGGTCCTGTCCATTTCTCTGACTGTGGGTGAGGAATTAGGCTGACACCAAGTATATACTCCACATAGTTTCCAACACTCTGACAGCCTCTGCTACTGATGACACTCACTATCATTTTTATTCTTCTGAGGATCAGAGAACATAACACAAAGTTGCACACTTTCTAATCTTTTTTTTTTTTCTAATTATTTCCAAACTTACAGGTTTTGTGTGGCCATCAGTTGTCTTCAGAGGGGACACTGTCATTTCGCACCGTTAGCAAGTGTCCTGCGTGGCGCTAGGTCACTTGATATGCCTGGATGATAAGTGTCTCCCTGACATTTTATAAATGACATTGATTTCACAGGGAGGTGTTTTCCCACTCGCTGGATGAGGGCAACGGGCCATGTGAAAGCCAACTTAGTGGGTTTGATTACAAAAGTAAAGGAAATGTTTATAGAGAAGGAGAAAGTGAAAGGTAAGTTTTTCTAACATTGTGTTTTGAAATATTAATGTCTAGTTTTCTTTGGAAATACATGGCCTTTTACTCTAATATTTTTACTGATTAGAGTTTTCTCATCCTTTATTTGTCGATCACTGCTCTGCTCTGGTTTCATCCCTTTAATACTAAAGATGCTATTAAATAAAAGGTAAAAAGTAAAGCTTCTATTCCATTTTTAAAAATGGAACTCTATCTCCTGAACCAAGATAAACCTGAGTTTTCTAATTGAACAACAAACCTCTCAGTGTATCTGTGTGCCGCCACATCCAGCTAGCCATTAGTTCACAATATATTGAAAGAAAGCCGAATGCTCAAGTCGTTCACTTGCCTAGACCCACAAACACCACACCACTGGTAATTTGGTTTCATGCTCGAGAACTCTGGTGGGAAAACCGAGAGTATCTTTCTGATTCCCTTTCCTCCAAAAGAAGACACACCCAAAGCAGCCTCACAAATACCCCGAAGCCCCCAAATCACCCCTTTCACCATGTGAGAATTCTAATTTCTCCACAGTCAAGGTTAGAGAAAGGATCGGATTTTTAAGGACCTGAATATTTCTTCCTAAAACATCATCTCACTGGTATTTTGCTTCGGGTAAAAGTTTTGGCCTTAAGCAGTGACTTACCAGGCTTGTACCTTCAGCCCCTTGGAGAGTCTCCTCTGGCAGCTGGAGGCTGTATCTGAACTGAACATGCACAGTGCATTTGGCCCCTGCCACCTGGTGCTACGACGCCGACTCCAGGGTCTCCACCACAGTGCAAATCCCAGTCCCTTCTCTCTGTAAAATCTTCACGTTAATTTCTTCCTCATCCTCCTTCTCTCCAGCGTTTCAAGTCATGGATGAAAAACACACAATCTCAGCCCACTCGTCAAGGAAAAGGTATAAAATGCACACGTATTCAAGCAAATTAGGAATTGTCGACTGTAAAATGCCTCGGAAGCATCTTCAGATCGGTATATTAGCCCCTCTGTCTCTCTGCTTATTCATATTTGGCAAGAGAGGTTTTCCAATACAGGAATGATACAAGTGCAGGAAGGGCCACTTCTGTTAGCCAGACAGAGAGAGAAAGGGGAAGGATTCTAGAAGGAGCCAGAGGGTAATCGGACCCTTTGGCTCCAACAGTGAACCAAAGCACGCCACAGGAAGTGCGCCGGCTAGCTAAAGTTAGAGCAACACTGGCCTCTCACGGAGCCCCAGATGTCACACTGATTATGTACGGTGTGCTGACGTGTAATTGATTCTGACAGTCATTCAAGTTAAAATGTGGGATGAGAAGGCTGGAACAGAAAAGGCATCTTAGGCTTTATTGTTTTATTTCTATAAGTAAGAGTTCTTTCTGTTAGAATCCTCTGTTCTTCCTTCTTAGCAATGTAACCTTCTCCCTCCTAGGGAAATCTATTGAATTTATCTCTCTCCCTCTCTCTCTCTCTCTCGAGCGAGAGAGAGAGGGAGAGAGAGAGAGGGAGGGAGGGAGGGAGGGAGAGAGAGAGAATGCACATGCACTTGTTATAGAGAGAGACACAGAAAGCGAGAAACCACTGCCCAGGGAAGATGGCCATGCCGCAATCCCTTCTCCTCCTTCTCTCTTCAAGACTTTGGACTCAAACACACACATTCTGGGCATGAGTTGGAAGCCTCAGATCCAGGCTCCAACCATAGTTGACTACCTGGAAGTCCAGCAACGTAACCATTATGCCATCTGCTGGTCCCTCGTTACTATTTTATTTTGAACAGTTACAAGGGACACGAGACATTTAAAGACTGTGAACAACTGCATTTGAACTCATTTCCTCTTTCCCTAAATATGTTTTTCTCATCTTAGCAGTAATAAAGGTTCATTGGCATATTTGAAAATTCCAGAAAAGTCCGAAGTACAAAAATAGTAATACATACCAGTCACATTACCATCGACCAGAAACGACCACTCTTAACTAGTTCTTTTTTCATTCTCATACTTATTTTTATCATATTTGGATAGTATTAGGTCCTTTTGTGTGTGTGTGTGTGTGTGTGTGTGTGTGTGTATGTATATGTGTTTTTTTTTTTTGAGAGAGAAATTTTTACTATTGGGTATGTGGGCTCACTGGAGAGACAGAGAGAGAGAACGTGAGAAATCACCTTCCAAGGGTGAATGACCATGACTCAATCTCTTCTTTTCGATTATCCTCTCCAGGATTTTGGGCATACACGCACACGCTCCCGGTGTGAGTTTCAAGCCACCAGGTCCAGAATTCAAACCACGTTGGCCATGCCTAGCACCTTAACCACTATAGCACCTGCTGCCCCCCCCCCCCCCCCCAATATTTTAAAGACGCAAACATCCTCTACAGAGGTTCATCTTTTAAAGAATTAGTATCAAGGCTCAACCATGGTAGCACACAGGTTGCATTGGAGGTCACATTGTGGGGGCCAGGGTTCAGTTTCTGGGACAACCTGAACATGCCTGTAAGCCAGCTAACAAAGAGGCCAGGGCAGAAGCAGCATGACATGGTGAGACCGTGTAAAAAATACCTATTTCTACCTCAATCTTTCTTTCCCTCTCCCACTTCGCCATAAAGGAAAAGGAAAATTAGTATCAACATGTGAATTTTTGTTTTTCTCTGTGTCTTTTTTAAAGTGATGTAAGCAAACAATCTTACAGTGTTTACTTGGACAATCTACATTTAAAAAAACTTACAGGGACAAATCCTCCATTTCTGTAGAGAGAGTTTGGACCACTTGGCACATAAAAACTAGGCAGGAATCACGGACACTCGGTGGTGAAAATTTGCCACTAGTCACTACGTTCCTTTAGTTTCTCTTACGCCATTTGTATGAACATGGGGGTATGCTCAAAGTCTCAGAACAAGCTGATCCCAGAGAAAACCAGAAAGGTCATGCCCCATTTCCAGATTTGGTAATTATGAGGACATTAGGGACCTGGGTGTGCTTCACCCAGTGACATAGCAGAGTGACACCCAGAACGTAGTGAAGGGAAGTGTGGGTGAGGCCAAGGTCAACTGTACGGAGGAGAAAAGTATCTGGGTTCCCTGAACTCTGGGTGGCATGCAGTTGGTTGGAGGATAATAATAATAGATGGATAAATGTAAGATAAGATCAAAGATAAATAAAAATAAGTCGTGTTTGACCTGTTTGTTAGAAACTTACAATGGTTTTCATTTTACATTATACTACAAGGTCATTTGAAATAACAGATTTAACAGAAAACTTTTAGTAAAGAATTTCCCACTTCATATTCCCTCAAACAAGCAGCCCTGTTATCATCTATTAGCTGTTCACTAAGCAGAAAAACAGGGATTACCATGAATTAATATCAAGATTCTAATGATTATGTGGATTTTCAATGGCTATTTTCTTCAAGGGTACATTTGTAGTCTCATTTCCCAGAAAGAGTTTATTCCATTATATCAACATTTATAAGACATTCTTGCCACACAGATGCCTGGTGGTGTCACTGGACAGTCGACTTTCATTTATAACTGAACGCACATTCATGGAAAAGACTTCACGGTCCTGAGGAAAACCAAAAGGGGTCCTGGCAAAGGTCTCCTTGAAGTCAGCAAACCTACTGAAATACGTTGCACAAGGCAGCTTTGTTTGCGACCGTGACGTAACTGTGCTCCTACCCACTTCCGGAGCTGATTCCATGTTTGTCTGAGCTGTAAACAGTTCTCAAAGGGCAGCCTACCTTTTGGCGAGTACTCTGGTCTCCTTCACTGAGGCAACTGCCTCTGCTGCCACTACAATATCTCCTCGCTCTTCTGTGATGGTCACCTCACCCCTTGGCCAAGTATCAGATCTATTCATTCTCCCCAGATCATCCGAGTCTGATAGAGAAGCGTGACACCTCTCTAGTCGTTGCTATTTTATTTTATTATTTTATTTATTTTTTTGTAGAGTGATTTTTGTTATAGGGCAGGTGCACTTGTTGGAGAGACAGACAGACAGAAAGTGAGAAACCACTGCCCAGGGAAGTGGTGTCCAAGGATCGCCAAGGATGGCCATGCCACAATCCCTTCTCCTCCTTCTCTTCTCAGGACCTTGGGCTCACACATACACACTCTGGGCATGAGTTGGAAGCCTCAGATCCAGACTCCAACCACAGTTGACTACCTGGAAGTCCAGCAACGTAACCATTATGCCATCTGCTGGTCCCTCGTTACTATTTTACTTTGAACAGTTACAAGGGACACGAGACATTTAAAGACTGTAAACAACTGAATTTGAACTCATTTCATCTTTCCTTAAATATGTTTTCCTCATCTTAGTAGTAATAAAGATTCATTGGCATATTTGGAAATTCCAGAAAAGTTCAAAGCACAAAAATAGTAATACATACCAGCCACATTACCATCGGTCAGAAACGACCACTCTTAACTAGTTTTTTTCTTTTGCATACATATTTTTAATAATAGTTGGATGGCATTATGTCCTTTTATCCCCACCAAGTATTATATTTAAGAGTATTTATGTCCCCATGACTGTCAAATGTGGTTTTAACGTCTACATAATTCTCATAATTTAATTGTTGCCCCATTGTATAACACAGCTGTAGATATTTTTCCAGTTGTTGGTCATTTTAACTAATGTTGAGAACATCTTTCTTGCCATTTTAACATTGCTCTATCACACTAAGAGTGGTGAATCAACCCCACAGTTGTAACCGCAGCCCCAGTTTCAGCACCCTGTGAGGTAGTAAGTGCCTATCCCGTCCTGTCTCAGGGGAGGGGCCCAGGGAGGGTCAATGACCTGCAGGAAGCCATGTAACTGTTATCTAAGGTTTGGAATCTTTTGATTTTTTTCCCCACTTTCTTTATCTCTCACTTTCAATCTCAGGCTAGCTTATCTTTATCATTGCTTTTGTTGTTGTTGTTAACTCATCCAGCTCCATTTTTTTAACTTTTTATTTTATAATTTTGAAACCCATGTTTTTTGTTTTTTTATTTTATTCACTAGCTCCTGCCACCCTATTCTAGTCCCTTCTACAGCCACACCCAAAAGCCACCCAGGTGGCCTCTAGCACCTCCTGGTTCTGATCCTTCTTGCCACACTATCAGATAATGTGTGTGTGAGTGTATGCATGTATTTTTTTGTAATTATTATTTTTTAGTTTGTTATAGGGTAACTGTACTCACTGAAGAGAGTTAGAGAGAGAGAGGGAAAGTGAGAAAGGATCCCCCTGGGCGATGGCTACACCACAATCCCATCTCCTTCATTTCTCCATCCGATCAGGATTCTGGGCGCACGCACGCGCACACACACATATGCCTTGTGTGTTTTCAAGCCCCCGGTCCAGGACTCAAACTGTGCAGTCGGCCATGTGGGATCCCGCTGCCTTAACCTTCACTCACTGGCTGTCTCCAAATTGATCTTCCTTCATGTCACTGCTTGGTGCAAACGTTCCAGTGACTTCCTGGTGAAGCCCTGTGTGAAAGCTGAGCGAGTCCCCTGCCTGGCCCGCTTTTCCCATCCAACCTTTCCTCATCTACCCTCGCTTGGTCCCAGCTACCTGCCTTCTCTGGACATGACTCACCCCACTCAGAACAATCTTCTGTTCCCTCTTCTCTCTTCAATGTGTACTCAGTCCTCTAAGGCCGGTTCAAGTCTCATTTATTCCACTAAATACAATACCTTCCCATGTCTGAAATTGTCCCATTTGAGTTAAAGTCTGGATTTTGCCACTTTGCTGGGATATTTGTGGTGAGTAACTAACCCCACTGAGACTATTTGTACATATGCAAATAAGAGTAATGAGATCAAAGTCAGCCCATTGGCCTCCCAGGATCCTAGGAAGGAGCAAATACGCATTACTGAGTGTTGGCGAGCTGCTAAGTGCTGTACACATGAGGGGAATATTTTGTTTGAATGGCATCAGCTTCTGTGTGGGGGGCTAGGGTTGTCCCATGGAGGGGGAGGTACAAACTGAGTTTCCACTAATATCTGGGGCTCTGAACCATTTTAATATCCAGCCCATATAATATAGCATTGAATTACCTTCTGTCCCATCATATTCTCTCATTATCTTATGGAAATTGATCATTTTTTTCTCAGCATGGCTGTGACGTCTCTGAATGTCATCCAGTGGCTATGTTACTTCTGTAACCTCCAGAGCTCAACACTGCATGTTATCATAACGACGTCTAGTCTAATCTGGATGAGTTCCAGCTGGTAAGGTCTGGATGAGGTCACACTGGGATTCAGACAGTAGTGGAAGAGCTCATGAAGCCTGAGCTTTCTAGAAGTTTCCTGGACCTGTGGGAGTCCTAGAAGGCTGGAATTAAGGTTAGCATCTACCTTGAGACATCTAGGAAAACGTGCTGTCGGTGTGGATCTTGTCTCTTGGAGAGGTTCACTGAGTTAGCAGGAGTTAGTATAAAATGGGACTAAGCAGGCTTTTTCAAAGGCAATTAAGAATGAGAGACTAGTGAGTGAACAAGAGAAGCAGAGAGAAGCAATGCTGTCCTGCCACATCTAACCCAGGCCTTTGGTCACCTCCATCAGAACGGGCTTCCTCACCATGCCGTGCTGTTAAAGAAGTTCTGCTGATCCTCTGCTTATAAGTTACTCATCTCATCTGAAATGCATTCCTCAGTTCTGATTATCTAATTCCTAGAACCCTCGAGAACATTTTGCCTTCATAGGTCTACTCTTAGAAAAATCAGCTCTGGGATGGCCTCATAGCCTAGTGGTTAAAGAAGCCAGATTCCACTTTGCCAAGCCTGGTTCAAATCCCAGCTCCAGTGACTTGAAATATATCCCAGGTACCTATGCCTTCGACTCCAACTAGAGAAGAAAGGACTGCATCATGGCCATGCCCCATTGAGGGGTGCTTCCTCTCACCCCCCATCCCCATCTCCATCGCTGTAAAACACACACACCCTTTGCCAATTAAAAAAGAGAAAAAAGAAAAGTGAGTTCTAAGCTTAAGGTTAGTGACAACACAGGGATAGGCTTGGAGCTAGAATTAGGGATCTGTGTAGGTTCAGCGTTAGGTTTATGTTGTGGTCAGTGTTACGTTAGGGTTCCGTTAGTATGAAGTTGAGATTGAGATTCAGGCTTGTGGTTAGCATTCATGCTAGAGTTAGTGCCATTGTTACCATTGGATTTAGGTTTGGGGTTAAAGTTAAGGGTACAGTTTGGGGCTAGAGTTAAGGTTAGGGTTCGGTTAGATTCTTGGACTTGAAAGACACTTACAAAAAGACATTTCTAAACATTTCACTTTCCCATTTTTACTCATTTTCTTGGGGCTAATAAAAGCACTTTGAGGAGGAATCCTCACTTTATAGTATGCTAAGCCTAAATATACTCTGCTGCTTTCCATAGTTTATCAGGGTATTTTCAAAGCAAGCAACACCTTCAGTGTTGACACTGACGCCCTGCAGGTCAACTTGTGTGTCGAATCCACTTTGCACGGATCTCTTCCCTGACATCTCCAGCCTCAACATAAAAGCCGACATCATTAAAGCAAATGCCAGTGAACATTTCTTAAAATAAAAACTCTATATACTATTGAAGCACCTGTCTTTTGTTAAATACCACACACACACACACACACACACACACACACAAACACAATTTCACAATGTTTCCAAATTGTTAGATGTCACTCAGATACCTATTTCTATCCCAGACCTCTTTCTCAAACTACAAACTGGGATTCCAGTGGCTGAATAAAGTCCCCACCTGCACCTGAGCTCCAGCAGGTCCGAAAGTGACCCTTCATCTCCACAGCCCCCATCCACACACCTGCTGCTCCTTCTCTCTCATTCCAGGTAACAGCACCACTGACTGAGCACTCCAAACCTGAACCTCCACTCAACTCCCTCATCTTCCATCCTGTGGAAACGACGATCCCAAATCGCCTCTCCATCTCCTCTCTGCTGCTTTTGATTAGGCTCTTACCATCTCTTGCCTGAATCATTTGTAACAGCCTCTTAAATAACCCTTAAATAATTCTCTTCTCTTCAAGCGTTTCCTTGTCCAGTCTGCCCTCCCCACACTGTCACCAAAATGCCACATCTTTGTTAGGTCAGTCATCAGCTGGAAAGCTCTTAGGTTCTGTTGAGAAAGTTTTGCTGAAAACTTCCTTATTTCTCCGATACCCTGGAATGTTCCGGCTCCACCTTTGCAGCCCACCATGACTGGAACATCGACGGTTGAACTTACCTGCTTTATGACGTTCGTTTCCCTTCGGTTGATGGTAACCTTCTCAGAGCTCAGCCTATCTCATTCGCTCCTGCACCGCCAGTTCACCGGACAGAGCCTGTCCCAGCGTGAGTGCTCACAAAATTTTGCTGAAAGAAAATAGCATACAGGACTAAGTGACTCTCACGGATCCCCTTTATGTATCAGTGTGTCCGGTCCCAAAATAAAACTTATGCTGTGTAAGGTTTCTTTAAAAAGCACAGCCTGCATCTTAACAGGAAGTTACAGATTAATAAACAGCTGACGGAACACACTGAGCAGCATCCAGTGAGTCACCAGTGGACCTTTCGATTGCTGCTACGACCGGTAACGGGGGAAGAGAAGATCGGGACGAGACATTCCTCGTTGGCGGAAGGTTTTGCAGAGATACTGCAAAGGGGATTCGGGTCATTGCCTGTTTCACTGCTCTGGAGAAGTCCGGGAGCAGGAAACAGCCATAACAAAAGTCAATTTGGGAGGCGATGTGAATATGGAAACTGGATCAGCACTAGATCTCTGGCCGCGGGATGTGCATGTATTCTGCTGGTGTAACATAAAGCTTTGAGTGTGGTGTAGACTTAATTCTTGAGTTAATATTCACGAGGCTGTATGGTGCCTACGTGGACTATACCTGGGTTTTTTTTTTTTTTTTTGAAGAATTATTTGATTCCATTTATTATTATTATTATTATTATTATTATTATTTAATTTGGCCAGAGAGAGACAGAGAGAGAGAAACAGAAAGGGAGAAAGAAAGCTGCCAGGTCCAGGACTCAAACCGTGGTCAGCCATGTGGGAATCCAGCGTCTTTAACCACCATGCCATATACCTGGTTTTGAAACCAATGGCCGTCAGCACTGCAGTACCACTATGAGGATGGGGGGCCCCGGGGAAGCCGGTTTCACAACTGTAAAACTGAAGAAGGGTCATCTACTGGTCTTTATTACAGAGCTAAAGGAACAGAAGCCAAGCCTTAGGCTCCGGGGGTCACAGCCGAGTCCTGCCACGGGGAGAACTTCTCAGAAGCAAATGCTAAACGCCAGCACCAGGGAAGGTGAGATGTGACTGAGAATGCCCCCTGGCAGCGTTTTCCAGGGAAGGGGTATGTGGCTGGAAGAAATGAGGGGCTGGTGAGAGACACTACACAGACGGCCAAGGCCACACCACATGTGAAAATAGGACACTGGCCCTGACCCTGCAGCCACTTGACCAGAAAGGCCAAGATGTTGTAACCAGCCCAGAACTAGAATAAATAAGAAATCCGAATGCAAACTGCTGTTCTGTAAATTTACTTGGAGGATGCTTGTGTTGAGAAGGTCCAGTGACCTAAGTTGACCCCCACTGCAGAGGGGAGGGAGGCGGGTGTGAAAATGCTGACTGCCTCACAGGCACCAATCAGAACAGGACCAGTTTCCACCTTCATTTGCATAGAAAGCTTAATGGACCAGTGAGATTGCTGTTCACATAAACCAATCAGAACAGTACAAATTTCAATCCTTCATTTCACTAAAAGGACCTAACTGAAAACCTAACTAAAGGCAGGAATTACTCTTCTGGAAAGGCCCATCCCTGATTCACATCCAAGGAGCAGCCTTTAAGGCAAGCTAGCTCTCTGTCCCCTGGTTGTCATCACCTGTGGAGAGCAGCCAATTTGGAAACATGTGTTAAAAAATGTGGCCTGTAGACACATGCAGAAACACACACAAGCTACTCTAGCAGGCCTATTGAAAAGCATCTACATATCAATAGTTATATCCCTGTTGTTGTTAATACCCAATACCCCAGTTGGGGCTAAAAAAGTCACATGCATTTATCAAATTGTCCCCCCCCCAAAAAAAAAATAAGAGAAATTATATTGTGCCAGTCATTTTCACATCTTCAGACAATTTACATCCCAAAACAACTGGCTTTACATTCCAATTCTTCCTCCCCTATTCTCCTTACATTCCACTTCCTTCTTCCTCATTCTCTTTGCATCCCATTTTCCCCTTCCTCCATTTTCTGCCGTTTAAAAAATAAACCTGAGACTAATTCTAGTCACAACTTCTCCATCGAAGAGGCTGTGCCCACCTGATCCTCTCTTTTCTACATTTGTATGTCTTTGTATGTTTATTATTACGTCTATTTCTAATGCACAGTCTTCCCCACTCAAAAAAATATGTTCATGCCAAACTGGTCCCGTAGCTTACAAAAGTTTGTTTCTACATGTGTCTAGAGGCCACATTTTTTATCACATGTTTTTAAATTAGCTACTCTCCACAATCACTTGCAATAAACCTTTCCTCTTTGATAATTAGCCACAAGAGATGGCCTTTTCTGGCAGTGGGGGGACAGATTCCCAGTCAGTGCCAGGTTGATTCAGTAATGATGTGACCATAACCGTGAGCTTTTCAGTGTTCGGCCCCTCTCCTCATGCTCCCAACTCAAGACCAACCAGAGAAAACCAAATACGATCCCCAAATACGGCCCCCACTTCCCACATGGAGCCAGCACAAGTGACAGTGGCTGGCCCCTTTCCATGGGTGCTCTGGATAAACAGCCACTGCTGGCTCACATTCGGGTGGTGCTCACCCCCGGCTCTGAAACACCTGTGATGGGAGAAGGCCTGGGCCCTGCCGGGGGAGGTGGGAACTGGAAGGGGCGAGATTTCGAATTTGGTGGGAGTTACAGGGAGCAGATAAAAGCCACAGCATGGGTTCCCAGCCAGGCCTGGGGTCACCTGAGAAGGCGGAGAAAGCAGAAGGAGGGGAAGTGATGTCGCTTGTTTCTCTGGAAGACCCTGGCTGAAACGCTTATCCCAGTGGTATAACTAGGAGTGATGTTTCAGGACAGACACAAACACTGGAGCAGTCACTGGACCAACCATGGCTCAGGGTTAAAGAGAGGATGTTGGGTTTGTGATGGGAGCTGCAGAAACAGGTACAGCTAAAGACGCTTCCAGTGTCGTTCTTACCAGTGAGAACCTTGCGAGGATGGTTAAGGCTGCCGTGTGGAGTTGACATGTTTACGATCGCATCTCCAGATCCCTTCGGTTTCGGTTGCCTGCCAATGTGGGGGCCTTCACAGGAGCATGTGCTGTTCAGGGTGTGCAGTGAAAACTGTGCACATCCCGGGGCGGCTCTCAGAAGGAGGTGCTGCTCACCTTCGCTGCCTGCTGAAACGCCCAGGAGTCACTTCACTTTGCAAAGTGTTGATTACAAAGTCGATGTGTTTATAGTTTATTCTTAATTTTAGAGCTATGTTTGTTGCTGACATTCTTTATAATTTTTTAAAAAGTGTATATACTTCTTTCATGAGAGTGAGAGAGAGAGAAGCACCTGCAACCGGTCTCACCCTGTGATTCCTATCTCCCCAGCCTTCCCTGACAGACAGGATCATGGGAGTTCATGTGCGGTGAGGACAGGTAACCAGGGAAACGGTGACGGAGGCCCAGGCTCAGTCCTGGCCTTGCTACAGTGGCCGGTGTGACTTGGTGAACATTTCACTTCCTCGTCCCATGTCTAGTGAAGCCACTCCTTCTGTTTATTCATTTCAGCAGCGTAGACTCCTAAGTACAATAATGACCAAGTGACCTCCTGTAGGTCTAATCTCTGCTGGGAAATGAAGGGGCCAAGGGGACAACTGAGAAGTGGCATCAGTGAACTGAATTTTTCTTATGTTGGCTGTTCCATTTTTGTGTTTGAAAATAGACTGTGGTTCGTTTTGTATAATGTTGCTAAATAATGTGATTAAAAAGGCAAAAATTAAAAAAAAACAAAACAGCTTAAAATCCAGTGAAGCACCAAGTGGCTGTACACCATGTACTTGCAGGGCCGATAGCCTGGCAGGGAGTTCCCAGACCAGCTAGTGTATCCGTCTCCTATGAGCACCTGCTACACACGTAGCCCCCCTGGGTTTCATAAAGAGCCCTGGGGGGTTCTGACAGGCGCTGACACTGGGGACCTCACAAGTAGGCAGTGTCCACGTTACCATGGAAACCATTCTGGCTGTGGTCTGTGAAGACCTCACGCTCACCTTGGGGCAGGTCCTGGCCCTGGCCTTCCGCTGTGGCTTCTATGACAGAAGATCTGCGTTCTCTCCCAGCATGGGCACACGACAGGCCCCAAGCCAGCTGTGAAACTGCACAACTGCACAAGTGTCAACCCTTGCTGCAGAACCAGCTCTTGCTACTAGGCTATTCCTCCGCCCAGGTGGGCTCGTGCACCACCAGAGCCCCACCTGCCTGGGAAGAAAACAATTCAGTAATCGTGCTTCTTCCAAGGACAGTCCACCCTTTCCTTTTATATTTTCTTTTTTTTTTCTTTTGAGAGGTTTTTGCTATAGGGTGTGTGCACGCACCAGACAGACAGAAGAGAGAGACAGAGAGACAGAAAGCAAGAAATCACCCCCCACAGGAGATAGCCACACTGCAATCCCTTCTCCTCCATTCTCCTCTCGGGATCTTGGGCATGCACGCACACACACCCGGCGTGAGTTTTAATTCACTGGGTCCAGGACTCGAACTGCAGTCGACTACATGGGAGTCCAACGACATAGCCATTACGTTAACTGCTGGTCCCTCCTTTTATGTTTTCAAAGCAGCCCTTAAGCATGGGCACTGTTTAAGATGAAGGGATAATTATTGGTAAAATTAAATACCTACTTGGCTGACCTACTGGCTATTGGGAGGTTGTGGTGTTGCAAGACCTCCTCCTTCTGTAATACCCACCTTCTCCGGAGGAAAGGAAAAGCCTACGTGTGTGTTAACCTCACATCATTAGCTCCTCATTTAGTCAAGCTTCTCTAATTGAGTCCAAGTCTCTAACCCCAGGGAACGCAAAGTCCAAGGGACAGACAGACATTCACGGCCTAGACGGACATGAGAGGCAGACCAAACGGAGGGGAGATGGAGGCGCCGGGAAAAGGTGGCCCCTGCCTTCCTCTTGCAGGCCAGGAGGAGAGTCAGAGCCACAGTCTCCCCTTGTGATCTGACACAGCAGGCCTGCTGGATGGTCCTAGGGAGACTGCCCTGCCAGTCAGGGGTGCAGTGCCTTTTCAGAGAGCTTTCCTTCCAGTCTCTTCCCTTAATAAGGGTAAATGAAATTGCTAATGCCTACATATCACTTCCTACTGCGAACAGATCTAATTATTCCTTTGAGAAGTCTCTGATTCCCAAATCATGAAATAATTAGTGACCTGAACGAGCACTGTTTTAAGACTCATTTGCTACTTCCGTGACTATAAAATGAAAGAGTACAATTTCCTAATACTTACGAACCTCAGGAAAAAGACCGGGGTGAGGCTGTTAAGGACACGGATTAGGAAGGAAGGCAAGGATCTTAGAAATAGTGACGTCTCTCCACTTGGCACAGTCACAGAGCTTGTTTTTGGAGAGGTTTTTGATATAGGGCATGTGCGCTCACCAAAAAGACAGAGAGACAGAAAGCAAGAAATCACCCCCCAGCGGGGATGGCCACGCCACAATCCCTTCTCCTCTATTCTCCTCTCGGGATCTTGGGCATGCACGCACACGCTCCTGGAGTGAGTTTTAAGCCACCAGGTCCGGGACGTGAACCGCGGTCAACTACATGGGAGTCCAGCGACATAGCCATTACGCTAACTGCTGGGCCCACCTCTTGGGATCTTGGGCATGCATGCACTCGCACCCGGCGTGAGTTAAGCCACCAGGTCCAGGACTTGAACACTAGTTGACTACATGGGAGTCCAGCGACATAGCCATTACTCCAACTGCCAGTCCCAGTCACAGAGCACGTAAGGGAAGGTGTGTGGATGGAGGGCAGTCTGGGCATTGGATCACAGTGAAGTCTACACTCTGGCATTGAGGGACTGGTCTATGCACAATGGATCCCACTTTGCAGATGAGCAAAGGGATTCAGAAATGTGAGTGCTCACATGGACAGCCCCCCATCATCCCATATGTGACCTGACCTGGGGGGAAGGACAGTCCTGTGCTGGATGCCAGGTGTACACCCTTGTCCTCTACAGAACTTAAGAAAACGCAGACTCCGGGGCCAGCAGATAGAGTAATGGTTACGTCGCTGGACTCCCACATCGTCAACTGTGGTTCAAGTTCCAGGCCCGGTGGCTTAAAACTCATGCCAGGTGTGTGTGTGTGTGTGTGCGTGTGTGTGTGTGTGTGTGGACGTGTGCGCACGTGCGCGCATACATGCATGCCCAAGATCCCGAGAGGAGAATGGAGGAGAAGGGATTGCAGCGTGGTCTTCCCCCTGGGGGGTTATTTCTCACTTTCTGTCTCTCTGCTTCTGTCTCTCTGGTGAGCTCGCGTGCCCTCTCTTAAAAAAAAAAAAAAAGAAAGAAAGAAAGAAAGAAAAAAAAAAAAAAAAAAAAAGAAAGAAAGAAAGAAAAAGAAAAGAAAACACAGACTCCCTCCTACCAGACTTATCCGACCAGAATATTCAGGAGTGGGACTGACCGATGTTTTCTTGCCTGGAGCCGTGGGCAGCTTTGATGAGAACCGCGGTATTTATCAAGTGCTCTAGTCGTCCCGGAGCCGTCTGGCTTACTTGGTCCAGGGGTTTGTTTTCTTCAGCCAGCCCGGGTTCTGTTAACCCAGCGTGGCGGAAGCCCACGTCCCACACCGGCCTCGCCAGGACTCCCCTCCATGCGGATGCCGGGCTCCCTCATCCCGATTCCTTCGGGGTTGCTTAGGGAGACTGTGTCCACCAGGGTCCTTCATGGCCGCGACCGACTGTCCGTGAAAGCCTGGGGCCCGTGGAGTCTGGAGCCTCCAGAAGCCTCCAGTGCCACCTGCTGGACGAATGTTTGATTTCATTCAACTTTGGTAAACTGAGTGTGGTGACCTTGGAAAACGTGGGAGACTCACACAAAAATCCCAAAGCTCTCAGCACCCGAGTTGTGCCCGCCGTTCATGGGCAAATAGAGCCCAGTGTCTTCAGGCATTCTGCCAAACGGAGAGAGAATCAGGAAGGGGACAAGAATCATGGCTGTGGGGCCGGGAGGTGACGTGGGCTCTGGACTCCCTCAGGGCTGGCCGTGGTTTGACTCCTGGACCTGGTGGCTTGCTTTCTCACTTCCCCTCCTTCTCCTTCTCTGGTGAGCTTACGTGCTCTATAGGGCATTTAAAAATAATAATAATAATAATAATAATAATAAAGTAAAATTAGATAAATAATTCCTTTTAAAAAAAGAATCATGTTGCACTCGGGCTATGCATTCTCTGTACTAGGTATCATATCCACGCTGTTTCCGGAGCCAGTGCACAGCTGGGGGCTTTACGGGATGTCTAGAAATAGCAATACGAGTCTTACCTAGAAAATAAGTCCCCACTAAACAGAAATAGTAAAAATCGAGTCATCAGAACCGCGGACCTGGGCCACAGTGAATAAATACTCCATTATGTGCCAGAAACAAGCTCGAAGCCAATCCAAACAGCTCTCCACTCAATGAGTCTTGCTTCAAATAACTACCAGGAAGCTGTTCCCTCTGGAAATCACTCCAGCTAGGAGCAAAAGCGACAGGCTCAGACAAGTTTTGAAGCGGAAGAACGAAAGGCCTTATTTCACAGGGTGGGGCGGGCTGGGGAGCCATCACACGGTTATTTTACACCAAGGAAGTTTTACTTTGGGGCTAAATCAGAAACCTGAACTAAAGCATAGGTAAAGATTCTGGGTGTTTCCATCTGCAGCTTTTCAGTTGTCTGTGTAGAAGGAGAAGTAGGTGCAGGGCTGAGGTGTGGGGAGCTCAGGCCACCAGACACCATCACTGCCACGGTCCCCACAGCAGCGATATTTTTTGGAGAGGTTTTTGCTATAGGACATGTGCGCTCACCAGACAGGCAGAGAGAGACAGAGAGATAGAAAGCGAGAAATCACCCGCCAGGGGGGATGGCCACGCTGCAATCCCTTCTCCTCCATTCTCCTCTCGGGACCTTGGGCACGCACGCACAGGCGCCGGGCATGAGTTTAAGCCGCCGGGTCTGGGACTCGAACCACGGTCAACTGCATGGGAGTCCAGTGACATAGCCATTACACTAACTGCTGGTTCCAACAGTGGCGATTTTTGACGGCGATGACACTTGTGTAGATATCGGTGTGGTAATGCAAAACTCTGCTGTGAGAGGTGAAAGCATTTCACGTCCTCGTCCCATGTCCAGTGAAGCCATTCCTTCTGTTCATTTTTGGCAGTGTAGACTCCTAAGTACAGCAATGACCAAATGACAGAAAACGTGGCTGATCATGCCATCCAACCAGAGTGGGTTGGGAAGGAAAAGGTTAGATCTTCTCACAGGGACGATCCTTGGTTCCCAGTGTACACCAGGAGGTCGCAAGTCCGTCAGTGGTTCTGTACGGTCCCGCAGAGCGAGTGCTGTAGGACTGAGTAGCACACAGATTTCTTCCAAACCCTCCCATCTCTCCAGCTTCCTCTGCTCAGACTGGGCTGCAGGCTCTCTTTCAAAGGATCTGGAACCTTCCTCAGGCTCCCCAGCCTCATGCAACAATTTAGGCAATTCTGCCGTATTGTCATGGCAACTCCAGCCTTGGAGGAACCGTCAGGAGCTGATGCTGAAGCGCCCGTAAAGGCGAGTGGACCTGCCATTGCGTTTCCTTCATCACGCTCACCCTGAATGGTTCTTAACGTCAGCGGGAGGGAATTACGGGACACGAGCTTGGCAGTCAGGGTGCTGCCCGGCAGGCCCCGGTTCTGCTGTTTATCAGTTGGGTGCTTCTACAAATTTCCTTGTCTTCTTGTTTTTCTTCCTTTCAAAAATTGGTCCAGTTATTTCTTCTGGGAGAATGGGAGAGAAACAGGCATATCCAAGAGTCTTCACGATGGGACCCACCCCTGGTCTCAGCCAGCCAGGATCTCGGGCACCCCTACCAGCCCTGCCCGCACAGGGAGCCCTCGGGACGTCCCACGTGGCCTCAGCACCCAGGGTGCGGCATTATTGCTGTATCACCCCAGCTGCCCCCCTTTTTAAATTATTGTTTTAAGACAGGGTCTTGCTGCGCTGTAGAGCTCCCGCCTCAACCTCCCCTGGTTGCTGGGATTGCTGGAGCACACCCCTGTTCCCTTAGGTTGGACCAGGAATTGAACCCGGGGCCCCTCTGTGTTCGTCCCAAGAGCACGTCATCATCACAGCGTGTACCACCATGGCGGGGCCTACTCAACCCTTTGGGACACTCTCCTGGGTGAAACAGAGCCACTTTGTAAGGCCTTGTGATGGCGTCGTGGGAGTAAGTGAGAAAGTCTGGGGGGCACTAGGCCTGACACGAAGCTCGCAGACGGAGCCCAGAGAGTGAGGATGGCGGGGGTCATGCAGACAGGGTGCCGACGCGGGGAGGAGGGAGGAAATTGTACCGAAGCTACAGTCAGGGGTGGCAGAAGGGCTGGGACTTAAACACACGCTCTGAGAAAGGCAGAAATGTCCTATCTACCACGCCTAAACTGGGCCCCCAGAGAGGCCTTCCTTCTGCACTTGGAGAAGCCTTCCAGAAGGCACTGTGACGTAGCCTGGCCACCGAGTAAACCACCCCTGCAGCCATGGAGCCAGCAGCGGTGCCCAGGAAGGGTCACCACTGCACTCTCACCTCATGCCACACACAGCGCCGAGGACTTGGGTGGGCCCCTTTACAGGCGGACACTACCAGCTCCATCTTTATACATAAAGAAACTGTGATTCAGATAGGTTAAGACTCGACTGGGCAGCCGGTGGCATGGTGGTTAAGGCGCTGGATCCCACGTGGTCAGCTTGAGGTTCGAGTCTCAGACCCGGCAGCTTGAAAAGTATGCTGGGTACATGTGCTTGGGTGCCCAAAATTCCTAGAAGAGAATGGTGGAGAGGAGAGTGTGGCATGGCCCTCCCACCTGGGGGTGATTTCTCACTTTCTCTCTCTGTCTATCTCTGTCTCTCCAGCGAGCTCATGTGCCCTATGACAAAAATCTAAAAAAATAAATAAATAAGAAACTTGGCCAAAGTCACACAGTGAACAGGTGAATGGGCTGGCACGGTGCACACACAGCACATGACACTCACAATCACACTCACAATGGACCATTTGTAACAGCTTTCTCCTATATGACAGATTACACTTAGTGATAACTGAAGTGAGACAGCCACATGGGCAAGAAAAGAAATACGGTGAAAATGGCTCTTATTAATCTCTGTGATGTGTGTGTGTGTGTGTGTGTGTGTATTCATGCCAGTAAAAAGGTTTTTAAATACATAGAAGATGAAATACTTTTTACAACACATAAAAGGAAAAAAAACAGATGAATCTGTATTGTATTGATGGCCTTTTAAAAAGGGAACAAACATATAATAAATTATATTGATGTTAAATAATAACGAATAAAGAAAAACAGCAGTTCGGAGGCTAGCCTGTGGCATGGTGGTTGAGGTGGCTGAATCCTCCAGGGCTGACTATGCGATCTGAGTCCCAGACCTGGCAGTTGGAGGGACGCACCAGGCATGTGTGTGTGCAAGCCAAAATCTGAAAAGGAGGATGGAGAAGGGACTGTGGCATGGACGTCCACCTTGGGGGTGCTTCCTTACTTTTCCTCTGTCTCTTTCACTCCCTGATGAACACATGTGTCCTATAGCAATTTTAAAAAAGTTAAAGAGAGGAACAAATTTAGGGGTAGTATTTCTGATTCAGTGAGCCAGTTTCCCACGGCTGCCAGAGCAAAGTACCAGGAACTGGGTCTATCAGAAAAAAACCGTATTGGCTGACAGTTTGGAGGCTGGAAGTCCGAAATCCAAGTGTGGTAGGATCACGCTCTACCCTACAGCGGAGAAGCCTGCCTGGCCGCTCCCTGGCTTCTGCTGGGTCAGCAATCCTCGGCATCCCTCGATCTGTGGCTGCATCACACCAGTCACGCCCCTCCTCCGTGTCACCTGGCTTCATTCTCCCCATTGCATCTGTCTTCATCTGGCACCCTCCCAACCGTGTCTCTTTGGCCACTTCCTTTAAGGATCCCAGGTATGTCGGATAAGGCCCCACTCTTCTCCAGTATGGCCTGCTCTTAATATCATTAGCTAATTTCACTTTCGATAGCTCCGTTTTTCAATGAAGTCACTTCCTAAGGTATTGAGGGTTGGGTTGTCAACATAGCTTTTTTGGGGAGCCATCAATCAACCCATCACATTCAGTAAAATATTTCAGGGGCCACGTACACTAACATTGACATTCATCAAACAAAATTATTATGCCATGCAGTTCACACTTCGTTTTACTCTTAAAAATGTAAACACCTATACAAACTCGAAGAGGTCACTTGCAGAGCAAAAGGATGGAAGGACTCACATTCTTCTTGGTCTTTCTAACTCCTGAGCTATGTTTCGAATCCTCGTCCAAATTCAAGTATGTGTGTCCCCCGAGTTGGACACATAGACCGTGCCTCACGGAAATTCAAATTCTTCTACATCTCCATGAATTTATTCCCTGAATGAGAGCAGGTAGCAACCGCCTCATGTGTAGTGCTGAGGTTGCCAGGTCGAGTACCAGACACTGTTAATTGCACATTTCAGGTAAATCAACAAACAAAAAAATGAAGTTTAAGTATGTCCCGAATAAGCATGAGACGTAGTAGTACTAAAAAATTATTTATTGTTTACCTGGAATTCGAATTTAACTGAGTATCCTGTATTTTTATTTGCTAAATCTGGCAACTCCAACTGGGATCTCTGCACTCACTCTCACACAGAGTACGAGACATGAGGAAGGTTAAGAAAGTAAAATTCATAGGATACAAAAGATGTTCTATCAAATAATATGTTGTGGGATTGCTGGGGATTATCTTTACTGCAGCGGCCAAGGATTGAGACCTATGGAAAGACTTACTTTTCTGAAGCCCTGTGCTCTGTCATATAAGGAAAAGACTTGAGGATTTATGTAAAATGTTTTCTGTATGCCCAAATCTCTAGATTAAAAGTATATAGTTGCTCAAAAAAAAAAAAAAAGAAAGTAAAATGGGCTAGGCGAAAGCTTTCACATGACTAGTGAAGTTCAGCGGTGCGGCCAGCAGGTGGCGTGGTGGGCGAGGAACTGGGCTCCCACTCGGCCAACCACAGCCAGAGTCCTGGGCCTCAGGCAGGCCTTGCCTTCTCTCTTGTCTCTCTCTGGCGAACACGAGTGCCCTCTAGTAAAACTAAAAATAAATAAATAATAATAGTAAATAAAATTAGGGGCCGGCAGGTGGTGTGATAGTTGGGGGTGCTGGATTCCCACGTAGCCAACCAGGGTTGAAGTTTCGGACCTGGCGGCTTTCTTTCGTGATTTCCCTTTCTCTCTCTCTGTGTCTCTCTCTGGTCAAATTAAAAAATTATCATAACAAATGGAATTAAATAAATGAATAATTCTTTAAAAAATTAAATAATTTCTTTAAAAACAGTTTCCATGCTAACCGCTACTGCTTAGAATTTATACCTGACAAAGAATTTTTCAGAAACGACTATTTTGTCACCTACATCATTTAAAACTGTCAAACAGTGACAACCAAAAGCAATCCCACGTTTGTGGGTTTATGACAGGTTTTGAATTTTCTCCGGACAACACACTTCAATTGTCCACACACTTAGCTGATTGCACCTACTGCCCTTCCCTGGGTTGAGCATGGAGGGTGCAGAGTACGAACCTCACAGTGACAGAATGCTGTCCAGTGTCTAAGTCCTCGTTCACATCTGTAACTTAATCGGGTCCTTGGTGGATGCGGTGAAAACCGTGGTGTGAGTGAGCGTGTTGTGACCCACAAACACAAAGCCAGGAACCTGCTCTAAGCCTCAGCCTGGACCCCAGGCACACACACTCCCCGTCTGCTGAGGGTGGCCCTGGGACGCGAACCCAGGAACTTTTCCACGTGATACAGGGGTACCACCACCGCCACCTGGCCGCAGTTGCCCTGCTTTTTAACACTATCTCAAGTTCTCCCTTCCTGGGCACCTTGGCTCTAGTGCTGATTTTGCCTCAAATGAATTGAGTTTAGTCACTTCCCTTTCCTGGGCCTTGGTCTTCTCATTTGTGCAAAAGGGAAAGGTGAGACCAGGTGACCTGGAGCCCGGAGGCTCAACCTGGACGGTGGGTGAGGCACAGGCACGCATTTCTTCCTGACAGGGAGCAAGGAGGAGAGTCAGGAGTCAGGAGGCCACAAAGGGGCGGTGAGGGCCAGCATGGGACCAGCGCGCACCACACACCACGCACCACGTGCCGAGCTGAAAAGTGCTGTCCTATTGTGGTTTACCCCGGGGCTAGAAAACGGTGCCAAGGCGAGTGCCGGGCACTCACACACACTCACACACATCACGCAGCCAGCCAGATGACTGAGCCTCTTCTATGTGACACTCTCATTAAGGAGCTCCTGTCTTCGCCTCAGGTCTGCAGCCCTGTGCATCCAATCCGAGGGTGGCGGTGGCTCAGACGCGTGGGCACAGACCCTGTGTGACTCCGTAACGAGTGAGGAGCTCTATTCATGCCTAGAAGCACCTGCCATTTCGGCTTGGCTCTTGTGCCTTAATTATCACCTTTGGGAAGTGATAAGATACTCTGAGGGTGTGAGCAGAGGCACGGCGGGAGAAGACAGGGAAGGGAGCCCCCTAGTGGCCTGTATCTAATGCGCAGGTACAGAGATGCCTTCGGAATCACTCAAACAGGCTCATAGGAAACCACAGCAACGGCGAACCCAGGAGTGGACGCGTCCCTTAACCACAAGACTGAAAAGAGTGACATCCATTTTTTCTCCCCGAGGTAGTTTACAGATGGAATGCAATTCCAGAGCTGGCTGCAACACCAGGAAGCAGACTGTCTTCCACACCAGTGGTGGCTTTGTAAATCCTCTCAACCCTTTAGAAAGCAAGTTGGCAATACCCACAAAGAATCATCAAACTATGAGGGCACTTGAGCCCATAATTCTCCTTCTGGGAATATATCTGGAATAGTCCAAAATACAGAAAAGCCACGTGCAGATACATGCTCACTGCAGAGTTCATACTGATAAAAAACCGGAAGCAATTTAAATGCTAACTAGTAGAAAATGGTTATGGAAACCCATAGGATTGTGATGCCGGTATTAAAATGATTGTACAGGAAACAATGCAAAGAGGCAGAGCCCTCACAAGGCTCTACTGTTATTGTAACTAGCAACAAGCTTCAAAGCAACTGTCTAAAAATGACACATCAGAAGCCAGCAGGTGGCATAGTGGTTAAGGTGCTGGACACCCACAGGGCTGAGCACTGTTGAGTCCTGGACCTGTTGGCTTGAAAATCAGGCTGAGCACGTGTGCGCACGCCCAGAACCCCAAGAGGAGAACAGAGATAGCAGGTGTCATTTCCTCGTTTTTAAATGTCCTGAAATTTTCCTGTAATCATAAAACTAAAGCAAACATAGACCGTAATAGAGTTTGGAAAAGGCACTGTATTCTTTGTGACTCGACTAACCATGTCATCCGGAAATGCGAGAAGTTTTGGCTTGCAGCTATCACTAGCCACCCGGCCTCTTTTCTCCTTTATTGTAGACAGGGTGCTGAGAAGAAAGACACATTTCTGGAATATTAGCCTTGGAAACCCAACGGATTAAATGATGGCACACGTGAAGTCGAGGCAGACGCCGCCTAGAGCAGGCCAGGCCAGGCCAGGTTGCACAGCCCCACACTAAGTCAAGCCCAGGTGCTGTGCTGGCGCCCGCCTGGGTGATTGGTGGGGGGAGCGTGCGTGGGGACACCTGGCCATAGAGCCTGGGGCTTCTATGAGTCACACCAGTGTTCCTAGCCCCTCACTGCTGTGCCCCTGGTTCAATCTCCCACTGAACTATGTGTGGCTCTTTTTATTTTTTTTGCCAGAAAGCAGGTGCATGAGAGAGAGAGAGAGAGAGAGAAAGAGAGAGAGAGAGCCCCTCAGTGAGGTGTGGTGCCACCATAATCCTCTTGTTCATTTCTCCTTCCCGTTCAGATTTTGGGCATGCATGCACACAGGCCTGGAATGTTTTCAAGCCATCGGGGCTTGAACTGTATTTCTTTAAGTCATTTCAAGTTCCTATGGGATCCAGGTGGTTATCTATGTAAATAAAACAGAGGTTACAACAACAACCACACCTCTGTCTAAGGCTGTCAAAGGAAGACATCTTGGGGCGGGGGGGGGGGGGGGTGGTGGTGGTTAGTACTCCTAAATGGAGTGCCCTCCTGCAGAGGGAGCCAAACACTTGGTAGAGGAGATTGGGGGGATGAAGGGTGTACAAGAGGAGGAAATAAAAGATAAAAGGAGAAAGGAAGAGAAGGGAAGTCCAGAGTTCTCGAAATAGGAGAAGAAAGCGACAGGAGAAGGGAGAGGGGACTGTGGGGCGGGAGAGACATCAGAATGCAGCAGACACAGTGAGGAAGACAGCGACCCTATGGGCACAGAGCCCCACTCTAAAGCAACGTGCGGTGCGTCTTGGCTTCAAGTCGCTGCTTTCTATCTGCAGTCGTAGCCATAGGAACCCTCACGCTGATTGAAATGCACACATGCCTTGTTCATTTTTATTCCACCGAGAAGTTGCAGTCAAGTCTCTCCACACAGCATAGTAACTTGGGTTACGGCTTCTTTGAAAGGGACAGGTGATGGATGGGCTCCGCTGACTCAGGGCCCGCCAGCCTGTGAGCCCATCCGTCTTGTCCCGGCTGGCACGTCCAGTCTGTCATTAGGTGCCTGACTATGGCTTCGGTCCTGGTCCTGGTCCAGCATGTTCGAAAGCCCGAACGACACTGAAGTGGTTCTGCGTTTCAGTTTGAATGATGAAGGCAGGTATTATTCCTGAAGGGCAGGGCCTGGCTTTATTACTATGCAGATAAGGAAGGGGATTTCACTCTGCTGTCAACTGGGAAGTCGTGCTCACCGGACGGGGATGTCACTGAGTGTTTTCACAGCAACTTGAAGACCACCGGGAATTTCTCTATCAGCTGATTAGCATCTACTGGGACTCAGCTTCATGTGAGGCACAGAGCCGGAGACGGCAGGTTCAAAAGAGAAACAAGGTGCTTCAGAACTTGGTGGGAAAATGGAAATAAAGTACAAGTTTGTTTTGGTGTAAAAAAATGTGAAATGCATGCACAGTTGTTATTTAATTTGCTGTAGGGCACATGTGATCACCAGAGAGAGAGAGAAAGAAAGAGAGAGAGAGAGAGAAAAAGAGAGAGAGAAAGAGAGGGAAGCACCACCAGGGCGGGGGCACATTGTCATCTCCTCCCCTTCTCTCCTCTCGGGACCTGGGGCATGCACACACACGTGTCCAGCATGTTTTCAAGCCTGGGTCTGGTTTTCAAACTGTGCAGCCAGCCATGTGGGATCCAGTTGTCTAAGCCACCATGCCACCTGGCTGTCCCCATGGATAGTTTTTTTTCATATTATGCATTTTCCGCAGACTCTTGGACGACCTCTTGCATGTATATGATGACACAAGCCTTGTTTTTGTAACGCAGAATGAGCGTCTCAGAGACCAACAGGAGTTCACGGCCCTGTAAGATTCAGAGCCACTGTGCAGTGGGAGAGTCAGGAAAACGGGTTGGCTCAGGCCTGCCCGGCTCTCTAACCTCATTGCCTTCCCTTCCTGGCCTCCAGTCACTGTGACCACCTGCCCTGCTCCAGGTGAGTCAGCCCCCTGGCTGGAACACTCCTCCCTCCGACACTGGCCTGGCTTGTTCCTCACTTCCTGTAGGCTTCACCCTCATTGCACCGTCCAGGGAAGGTCCCCAGGCCTCACTATCTGTATGTGAGAGTCCCCTTCCTAGTCCCACATCCTGCTCTGTTTTCGTCCTTAGACCTTACTACTAACAACTTAGAGGGGCTTGGGAAAGCTGGGTACCTTCCCCGTATGACTTGTTCCCCAGCTGCCTCCCACAGACTCCAAGCTCCACCCGCAGAGCGAACCAGTGCCCGTCAGATGAATGACCAGATGGCCTCCCGCATGCACTCGCTGCTCCTGGGAGTCTCTATCCAAACAGTCTCAGCTAGCTACTCCAGGCGGCAGGTGGTAATCGGAATAGCAGCGTTGAGCCTAAGGCTGTGTTTTGGCATTATTTTTAGGGCAAAGGCAGTTGGACGTCTCCCAGCAGGTTTCATGAGGGAGTGCTCGCAGCTTTGGTAGGTTTACTCTGGACCAAGGCATGTGGCCTTTGACCTTGCAGGCTCAAAAGCACGTTTTCAAACTGCCAATGTATTTATGTGCAGGGAGAGAAACCACCCCAGGAACCCCACGCTGGCACGTGCTAAGTACACGTAGCCAGACTCACCAGGGACACGGAGCCACCAGAAGGCCACTGCAGGGCTCCACTCCATCGGGATCGCCCACTCCAAAGCACCACACTGCCCTGCACAGCCCCCTGAGGAGAGCTGGGCCCTCTTCTTCGCCCCTCTTTTTCTTTTCTTTTTTTTTTGCAGAGGTTTTCATCTTTTTTTTTTTTTTTTTTTTTTGGAGAGGTTTTTTTCACTATAGGGCGCGTGCGCTCGCCAGACAGACAGAGAGAGACACAGAGACAGAAAGCGAGAAATCACCCCCAGGGGGGATGGTCATGCCGCAATCCCTTCTCCTCCATTCTCCTCTCGGGATCTTGGGCACGCACGCACACGCGCCCGGCGTGAGTTGTAAGCCACCGGGTCTGGGACGCAAACCTCGGTCGACTACGTGGGAGTCCAGCGACATAGCCATTACGCTAACTGCTGGTTCCCCAGAGGTTTTCATCTTAAGGCGCATGCACTTACCGGAGGAAAAGACAGAGACAGTGAGAGGGAAAGTGAGAGAACCACTCTCCTCCCAGGATCTTGGGCACGCATGCATACATGCCCAGTGTGAGTTTCAAACCCCCGGGTCTGGGACTCAGGCCACAGTCAGCCATGTGGGAGTCCAGCGATCTAACTGCTATGCCCTCTGCGGGCCCACCCCTTTTCCACGCTGCTCAGTGCCCTACAAGGCTGACTCCCCTGGTTTCCTTGCCCTCTAACTTCCAGTAAGACGCCAAGGTGGTGGGCAGGAAGAGTCAGGGCCTCTCCCGCACGGCCCAGGCTGTCAGCTCCCAGAGCCTCCCCTGCCGTAGGCCTTGGCAGGGCCGTGAGTCACTCCTCCCCACACCTGGGGGTGGCGTTAGAGGCCGCTGTGCGAAGCCCCGACTGCTCCGCCGTCTCTGGTTGGTCTTCTGTGCCTGACTCACACCTCTGTAAATAATCTCCTTATGAAACACCCTTCAGTTAACCCTTTAAACATGCCATTTGCTTTCTACCAGGACCCAGGCCTAGGCCCTCCTAGGCGGGCATGGAGTCACTGCTGAGGCCTGACTTCAGCAGTCCCCATGGTCTGTATTTCAAAGATGAATCAATCGACTCTTCTGCCAACTTACGGGAGCTTTCCAGAGCAACGGGTTCTGGGGTGCTCTCTGGGACGGTAGAAACGCCCTCTCTCTGTGCTGCCGGACGCGTGGCTGCAGCTACATGGTGCTATTGAGCCCTCCAGATGTGCCGCCGAGGCTGAGGAGACGGATTTTAAATCATAGCGTTAATTCATGTAAGTCTGCACAGCCACAGGTGGCCGCCATCCCGGACAGTGAAGGGCTATCTACCTCGTCAAGTGCCGCTGGGCTGGCGGTCGTTTTTCCTTCATGTGACACCGTGTCGCATCCCTTACGCATGCGGTCTCCCTAATTTCCAGGGTTTGGGTGGAAGACTCGCCACGACCCCCAAGATTTGCAACCATGTTGTCTAGAAGATTAGACAGCTTGCCAAAGAGGACTGGACCACAGGATTCAGAAGCATGCTAAGCAACTCCTGCAGGGGGGGAAGCTTCACGGTGTCACACAGGAAGTAGTTTCATGGGATCCCTGTTTCTGTCTGGGACCTGAAACAACACTGTCCCACCTCGCCCAGACAGCAAAGGTGAACATTCAGCATAGGTAACTTCATGGTTGCACACTGGGAGGAAGAGCTGGACATGCTCCGCCAGCCTCCTCCTCTTGGGAGCCCCCAGGCATGCTTTGCTCTGCTCCTCTCCCTGGAGATAGTGGAGCAGAGGAAGGCTGGCAGCGGAGCAGTCCGGGCTGACCCCGTGGGTCTGCGTGTCTGAGTCTGGGCTCCACGTGAGGAAGCTGCCTGGCTAGTGGGGAAACCAGGCCAGAGCCCTTCCCAGCCGTCCGCGAGTCATCCAGGCCTCCTCTGCCTCCCTCTCACCTGATTTCTCAACCGGTTCAGAAGGCAGGGGAGAGTGGTGCTGAGTCCCAGGACTCTTCACCCTCCCAGGTTAAGAGATGGGCAAACGCTTTGCGATGAGCGAATGCAGCCTGATGCCTCCGGGAGCACCCGCAGCACCGCGGGGAGGCTCTGGGGAAGGGGGCGGGCATCCAAAATGCATGCGCGACTTCAGCCTGGCACATACTCAGTGTTCAATACACATTTCTTTAAATGAATAAAGGAACACAGTTGCCAGTGTAGACTCAAGGGCTTCTTTTGCAGGTGACTACACTGAGGCCACAGGAATGTGATGGCCCCTGCAGAATTGAGGCTCTCTGACCCACTCACGGTCTTTCCATCCCAACTCCGGGCCACCTCCCAGCCACAGGCCCTTGACAAAGGAGCTCAGCACTAAGCCGATTTGCTGGAACACCCTCCAGTCTCCACCCTTCACTTTTAGGGCCCGGCAAGCTCAGGGGTCTCGCTCCCACAGCACGGCCTGCTCACGCTGAGCGGTGGCAAGTTCCTCCCACTCGCTGGAACAGGAAGGGCCTCGCCACGCCAAGTCTCTCCATACTCTCATGTAAACCTTCTTGCCTTCAAGAATGCCTTTCTTTCCTTTTATTTTTTAAGGCTATTTATTGCCTGAGAGAGAGAGAAGGACCCTCAACACAGTCTGACACTACAATTTCCCAGCCTCCCAGACCTGAGAGCCGAACTGTGATATCCATGTAGATCCAGCTCCTCTTGAATTGTTGTTACTGCTGCATCACTGAGCAGGCCAGAGCCTTTTTTTATTTTTATGTTTTAAGAGATTTTTGCTATAGGGTACATGTGCTCACCATAGAAACAGAGAGAGACAGAGAGACAGAAGTTGAGAAATCACTCCCCCAGGGGGATGGCCACACCACAATCCCTTCTCCTCCATTTTCCTCCTAGGATTTTGGGCACACACACACATGCACTCAACATGAGTTTTAAGTCACCAGATCTGGGACTCGAACCACGGTCAGCTCTGTGGAAGGCCAGTGACATAACCATTATGCTATCTGCTGGTCCCAGAGCCTCTTTCTGATCAGCTTACTCAGCTTTAATTTTAGCATCAAAGCATTTATTTTATGTACTTACATAAATAGTCTCATGGGCTACATTATTTCGGGTAGAACTTTAGGCAGAACTCAAAAATATTGGCACAGCACCCAGCTACCGTCTATTTGCCGTTCTCTAGAAACTGCCACCCGCCTGCCCAGCCGCGCCCACAGCACAAGGGGCCCCAGAACGGTGTGTGCACCCAGAGAGCTGATTCCTCTTGTCAGCAATCAATCCATGTTCGTATAGCTGACCCGGCCTGGCTAATCTGGGTGATATTCCAGACACTGGGAATTTTGAGTTGAGAGACACAGAGCCTTGTGGGGTACAGAGGGACTTGGGGCTTGTGGCAGAGTCGTGTGCATAGGAACATTCTAGAAAGTAAACCCACCAATCCAACTTCTGAGCTTCCTGGGCCCCCTGGCCCCTATTGCTCCTGAGACCTGGGTTTTCCAGCCTTCTTTGGATTCTACCCACTCTGGCATCCTTCCGGTACATTCTTGCTTTTGCAGTTAAGGTTAGTTTCTAGGAGTCGCTATTAAGCAAGACGGGATCTGGGTCCAGATGATGGCACAGTGGTAAAACGTGACATTCTGCAGGGCTGACCCACAGGAAAGGGTCTGGGTTTGCGTCTAGAGACCTTCGGGAATACTCCATACATACGTGGGGCTGAGGCTGGGGGTGGAGAGCAGCGTGTTGGGGGCGATCTCTCTCTCTGTCTCTTTTACTTATGGAAGAAATAAACTTTGAAAAATAAAACAGAACTAAGACAATCTAATCTCATCTGAAGGTAAGAAAAGTGAAGCTCAGAGATGACTTGCCCCAAGTAACTTTCTTCAGTTCTTTTTGGGCATGACTGTTCTTGGTCTCCCACTAGTGTGTCATTTGCCTCTTTTCTGTCACTCTTGTCACCTGCATCCTCACCTCCTTGCCCTCGTCCGGGGAAACACACCGGGACAAGGAGCTCCTAACACCACGGCTAGGTGCCCCACCAGCATGGTGTGCCTCTGCTCCACTCCACTCCACTCCCCTCGTCTCCAGAAAGGAGTTTGGTTTTGTTTTGAGCCAGGATCTCACCATGTCAGCCAGGCTGGCTTTGAATGCACGAACCTCCTGCTTCAGCCTCCCGAGTAGCTGGGATCACAGGTTCGCACCCCTGCACCTGGCTCAGAGAACAGCTTTATTGGGTTGTCATAAAACTCATGATGTGTTTTTTTCTATGCAAAAATGCATATCAGGGCTTCTCTGGTGACCCAGTGTAGACCATAGGTTTCCTTTATGGCCCTTTGCCCTTGTCCTCCCCGCAGCATTCACTGCAGGTGCGCGTGAAGGTTGTGTGCTCCCAGCTTCCACACCGAGGCCCTCCTAGGTGAAAGCTTGCTGTGGGTGACCTGCAGGAATTCAGCCAGATATCACAAGGTCCGAAGGATTAAAACTCATGTCCTGTGGGGAACCAGCAGTTAGCGAAATGGCTATGTCGCTGGACTCCCACGTAGTCGACTGCGGTTCGTGTTCCAGACCCGGTGGCTTAAAACTCATGCCTGGCACGTGTGCGTGCGTGCCCAAGATCCTGAGAGGAGAATGGAGGAGAAGGGATTGCAGTGTGACCATCCCCCCTGGGGGATGATTTCTCGCTTTCTGTCTCTATGTCTCTCTCTGTCTGTCTGGCGAGCGCACACGCCCTATAGTGAAAACCTCTCAAAAAAAAAAAACAAAAAAAACAAAACAAAACAAAAAAAAAAAAAAACTCATGTCCTGGGGCCAATAGGAAAGAGGGTGAGGGTTGATGCTTCCAGCTCCAAGATCTAGGATTTCTGGCAGCCCTTCACCTCTGTAGGCCTGAGGATAGGAACCAGGTGGCTTGGCCCTACTTTAAAGTCGCTCTCCAAACTTCCAGCCCCAGCAAGATAGGGGAGCAAGGGTGCCCTCCGGGTGAGAGTAAGAGCGCCTTCTTATAAAACCAATGGTATAAACTGGAGCCAGCAGGTGGCATGGTGGTTAAGAACGCTGGACTCCCACATGACTAACTGTGGTTCAAGTCCCAGACCTTGCGACTTGTTTTCTCACTTTCCTTCCTTCTCCTTCTCCTTCTCCTTCTCCTTCTCTCTCTCTCTCTCTCCTGCTCTCTCTCTCTCCCTCCCTCCCTCTCTGGTCAAGTTTAAATAAATAAAGTTCAATAAAATAATTCTTTAAATAAATAAATAAAGAAATAAAACCAATGGAATAAATCAAAATATAAACTCTGAGTACTGACTTTTAAATTCTGCTGTGAAAAAATCCAGCATGTTTCCCAATGATATTTAATGTCTTTCAGAAATTCGCATCATTCTTTGACCTTCTTAAAAGATACCTTTTTTTAAAAAAAGTCTTTCTCTATAATTGAGCATGTGTGTGTGCATACATGTGAACACGGAGGAGAGCGTGTGTTTGAGAGAGATGGACACCTTCTGGTCATGCCATGAGTCCCTGCCCCAGCCCTCCAGTCCATTGGATCTGCATGTGTGATCACACAGGCTTGCGTGTGTGTCCAGGGTGTTTCAAGTTGACTGGGCCAGGGATTTGAACCAGAGTCACCATGTGGGAGCCTGTTTCTCTTGGACAGTGCGTTGCAGCTACACCACAGAGCTAGCCCTAAAGATGCCTTTAAAAAATAACTATTCCATTATATTCACAAAGAGGGGCTATTTAATAATTCTACCTTTTTATTTTTAATTTTTAGGTTTTTACCATAGGGTGTGTGTATGCTAGCCAGAGAGGAGAGAGATGGAAAGAGAGAGGGGAGGAGAGAGAGAGAGAGAGAGGGAGAGAGAGAAACTGAGAAATCACCCCCCGGTGGGAGGGTGGTGGAGACAGCCACACTGCAATACCTTCTCCTCTATTCTCCTAGGATTTGGGGCACACATGCACATATGCCTGGCGTGATTTTTCCAGCCACGGGGTCTGGGACTCAAACCCTGGTCAGTCATGTGGGAATCCAGCCACCTTAATCACCATGTCACCTGTAGGCCCTGCTAATAATTCTAAATTTAAAACAGAAACAAAAGGGCCAGCAAGAGGGGAGGATAAGGCAATGGTGTGGTGTGGCCACCCCACTCCCCTGGGGGGAGTGATTTCTCACTTTCTCTCTCTGTCTCTGTCTGTCTCTCTCTCTCTGGCAAGCACACATGCTTTATAGCAAAAGCTTAAACAAATCAAAATAACGGAAATAAGGAAGGAGACTTGTGTTCCCTTAGGGAGTTAAGTGTTTTGTTTTTCCCAAATGAATTCTGGTGTACAATTTTGTTCACCATGTAAGTCTTTTTAGTATCCAACAATAATTCAGTACCTGTATATTTTCTATTAAGTTTAGCAACATCATTTACTAGGTTTTGCACTTACTTTGTGTCCAATCTTTTGATATGTCCTTAAGGAATTTAAAATCTAGGTGTAAAGACACAATTTACACAACAAATAATCAGCCAATCTCTATGCAGCCCATACAGGTCAAACTAGTCATATGTTTAATTTTCAGAGGATGATTCTCCTCTTAAAAACGTTTTATTTATTGACTCTTCAATAAGAACTGATATGCCTCATTAATTACATCGCTAAATATTTAAATCAAAGAAGAATCATTTTCAAGTCAGATTTCATAACCACTTAAATAACACCATTATTCAAGGATGTTAGAAAAGTACAGAGATGCCTGAAAACATGATTTCCCTGTGTGATGTCAGTTGCGAAGCCAGTTAGACAGCTTCCGTCCCAGACAGGCAGGCTATCTGGGGAGAGGCAAGTCCCGGCCAGTGCTTAGGCCACGAATGACTCAGGGCCAGGCTTGCTGCTTCAGGGCGGGGAGGCAGGCCCTGCAGGTGGGTTAGGTTCTGTAGACACCAAGCATTCTCTGGGATGTGACTTGGTCGACACGACTCTAAGAGGAATGTGCAGTGTAACCAGGAAGATGTCTAGTCTATTTTTCTCTGCAGGAAGACAGTGTGTGATGGTTGAGGATTCAAATTCATGAGTCTAACAACCTAGAGTGGTATCCAAGGTCTCCCACTCTTATGTAACCTGGGGCAAGGAACTTCTCTGTCTCAGTCTCCTCATCTGTAACAGACACCAGAGAACGTCTACCAGGATGGTTACATGCATGAGAACATGAAAGACACTTGGTGGAAACGCTCAATTCATGTGATTGTTTTTTATTTTTTCACTGAAGTCTACTTGAATTGTTTCTTGGAGGACATAGCAGTCCACACAGAGCGGAGGGTTCTGAAGCCTTTTCCTCAAGACCACATCCAGTTGTATGAACCAGCTGGAGAAAAGATGGAGAATGGCAAAGTTCGGGTGGCATGAGAAGCACGCACCTTACACACCAGTTCTGTCTGCATGCGAGCCTCCATTCTGCCGTCTACACGCCACACATGGCTCAGGGGAGATAACCTCCAGGGTGGAGGGAATAAACTCTCATTGCTCGGTCCATTTAAAAAAAAATAAAAAGCATGTAGTTGGCAGAGGCTAAAAACAGAGCCAGACTAAGAGAGGAGGAGGGAGCCGAGTCCCAGGGAGGCAAGCAAAGGAGCCACCTTGCCTGTTTTCTGAGCACTTGGTTTGGCGGCCGTGGGCCTTGGAAGCAACTACTTTTGGAAGAGTAGGTAGTGAGCAGGATGTGAGCCATTCTTGCTGGGCGGCTGCTGCGGGGCTGGCGTCCTGGCCGAGTGAACCTGGCGGGTGCTACCCTTCCCCTGGACCTGAGGGCAGAAGCCCTGTCTCTTATTTTTTGTGTGTTCTCCTTCTCAGCACTGTGTTTAGACTGACCAGCACTCAGCACACATAGTTATTATTATTTATTTATTCTTTTTTTTTTTGAGAGGTTTTCGCTATAGGGCATGTGTGCTCGCCAGACAGACAGAGAGAGACATAGAGACAGAAAGAGAGAAATCACCCCCCAGGGGGGATGGTCATGCCGCAATCCCTTCTCCTCCATTCTCCTCTCGGGATCTTGGGTACGCACACGTGCCCGGCGTGAGTTTTAAGCCACCGAGTCCGGGACGCGAACCACGGTCGACTACGTGGGAGTCCAGCGACATAGCCATCACGCTAACTGCTGGTTCCCTTACTTATTCTTTATACAGGATAATCTGACCTATTCTGAAGTGCAGGGGAATAAGCCGGAAATGCACGGTGGATTTAGGGAAGGCGGCTGGAGTCCCTGCAGGGACCTGGTCTCCAAACCTCGTGTGTCGGCTGTGTTATAACCACTGCTGCATGATGGGAAGTGGGTCTGACCCCACTGCCCCTGGCAGGGGCAGTTGTGAAAATCATCCAGGTACATCATCATGAGAAAACCTAGGCGCACCCACATACCCTCCCGGATCCTGGTCTCAGGGAGGCTCCAGTGACCTGCCTTCACTGAGGGTCCAGCACCTACTAAAGCTGGATTTCAGATCGCTCTTTAAGAATGAAAATAAAATAAAAAAGGAGGGCCAACGAGGGTACAGCCGAAGCATAGTACTCTGTGAAGCCGCCCACAGGGGACAGCGCTGGGCTCTCGTTGGAGACCTCCGTGAGTGTGCTGGGAGTGTGGGTGCCCGTGACATGGGACGGGCTACAGCTGGGAGTGGAGCGTAGTGGCAAGATCCCATCGAGGGGGCTACCTCTGTCTCTCTATCTCTCTGTCTCTCTGACTCATAGAAGAAATAAACTTTAAAAAGTAAACAATTTTTAAAAGTTAGGCAATTATAGAAACACACCTCCTGTCATGCTAATAGAACCAAAATTTCTAGTTTTGAGTCATTTCAGCTTTAGACGTCCTCCAGCCATTATGTGCTCAATGTGTGAGGGGAAAGAGAAACAGACTGACAGTGAGATAGGCCACGTCACGGACTGGAAAAACCGGAGTACTGACATTTTGAAAGTCCTCCCTAATTACTGTTTATTGTAAATAGGTAGAGGGTACTTCTTGGAACTTGATTATATATGCCTTTAATCACATTTAACTCAGAGAGTCTGGCTGCTTAGCCATCTACTCAAGACTCATGGAGTTATGAAATTGGGGGCCGTTAGAGGCCTCCCCGTGGAAGTGCCTCTCAGTAAGCAGGTGAAGGAACCGGAGCAGGAGCGAGAAGTGCCTGAACTCAGCTCCCGCGGGCTCTGCTCAAGTCAAGATAAGCCTCCAGGCACCACTCCCCCTTCCCAATCTCCTCTTGTCCCTTATTCTGTCCCAGAAGGTCACCTGCTTTTCAATTATGGGCCACCTCTACGGGAGAGTGGGGCTGAGCCTGCAGGAATGCCTCCCCAGGTGCACAGGCGTTTCAGTTAATGACTAACTCACTACTTTCCAAAGTAGAGCTGCAAAGGTCTTTTGTTCCTCTAATGACGTTGGTTCCCTGCCAAAGAAAGCAGCCACCCCAGATGGAAGATAACAGTAAGCCTGTCCCAGCCTGTGACCGCAGCGAGACCCTTGGGAAGGAGGGGAGGCTCCCCAACTGCGATGAAATCAGTATTACGACTCCCGCCAGGTTGCCACAGGGGGGCACATGCTGACAGTGCCAGAGCACAGTGGTCTCAGGCCAACAGCCACCAGGACCCAGAGCGGGAAGGACGGCCACACCATTAGGGGTTAAGGATGTAGTCACGGTTCTTACCGGAAATGACTTCATCACAAGCCTCTCAGCTCACAGGTTAAAGTAACTCACGAACCGCTCTATCTTAGTAAACGCCAGTGATCAGCTTGCAGTCACAGCCTCACGGCAGGGTGATGCAGGGTTGTACAGTCCTGCAGGGGAGGCCTCTGCCGTGTTGACCTAAAACACGTGAGCTGAAACTGTGGCCGTGTTCTTTCTCACCGTGTCCCCCTCCCCATTCCTAACTAGTATGGAAGTCTAGCAGTTCTGCCCGCCAACGCCTTTGTATTCTCCTCCATGTTCTTGCGCCCCTAACTTGAGCCCTGTTCACCACTTGTGAACGGTTCCCTCCGCCTTCCATCCTTCCTCTTGTGAGTACTCTGCCATGTCAGGCTTCCTAAGGCATAGCACCCTCACTAAAAACTCATCATTAATTTAAAAAAGTCAATAAAAGTAAATGTTTTTGGTCTTATAGACCTATGTCATCTTGGTCTAGTCAAAGCACCCCATGGGCCCTGTACCCCTGACACTGGAATTGCACTTCTGTAGATAAGGCCGTCTTTCTCACCTCCAAGCCTTTGCTCTTAGAATCGCTTTGCCTAGAGAGCCGTTGTTTCTTATTTCTGCTTGTCCAAGTCAGACCCCACCTTTTAGGCCGGTCTGAAAAGCTATGTCCTCCGTGAACACTGCACTGACCCTCCAAGCTGACGGAACCTGTCGTGTCCTAAACACCCACAGCATGGCCTCTGTGGCCTTTGTGGGATCTGTACTTTTGCCTCTTTGTTCAAATCAGTGTGATCCTTCTTATTCATGACATTGTCCCCTTTCAGATGCTCATTGCCATCGGGGACTGTTTCTTTTCCTGACCCTGCAGCAACAGTAGGCATTTACTCCATGCCTGTCGAGCTAGCAGAGGCTATCATTCACCTCCCTTTCAATGTGGCTATGGAAGCCATGCCCCTGTGGGTTGTAAGCAGGTGCCTGAGTGGGAAGAGAAGGAAAAGCAGGAAGGGAAGGAATAGGAGAGCCATGTGTGGCTTCTCTTAACTCAAATAGCCAAGAAGTAGCTCCCTCAATTCTAACATTTCATTATAAAAGTATTAAGTTCTTAGAAAAGACTATGAGCATTTTAATAAAACAGAATTCCATTCCAACTACAATAGCTGTTAAGTTGATCAAGATTAATTTTAAAAAGTTCTCTCCAATCACATTACGAGCTGCATCAGGCCCATGCTAATACTGTATTCAATATAATATCATTCTAATATTCCAAGTTCAACTCTGCACAGTCAGTCCTTCATGAGGCATACGAGGGGTAGACTATAAATAAAATATCCAAGTTTTGATCTAAAGTAGTCTTCGTTCTTGTTGTGGAACTGAGAATAGTGAAACTCTTGAATAATTATTCCAGATGGTATATTACTGGAGTTGCAAGATCAATCATGTAACTAATACTATTCTTGATCAGAATTGTAGAAATACTATATTTGTTTTTTCAAGATTATTTATTTATTTCGGGGGGGGGGGGGGAGAGACAGGCACCCTTCACAGGGTCCTCGTACGACAACCCACCCTATCTCAGCCAGCCTCCAACAGCAGCCTTCACACACCTGGCATGTGCAGGGAGGTCCCGGGACTCAAACTAAGGACCTCCCCACGTGTGACCAGTTGTGCCACTACAGCTTCAGTTCCTGGCCCTTAGAAATGGTGTATTTCAAAATAATGGCTACTCAAATATATGTTGATTGCATACCAGAGATAAGAGTTATCAGGACCAGCAGATGGCATAATGGTTATGCCACTGGACTCCCACGTAGCAGACTGCGGTTCGTGTCCTGGACCTTGCGGCTTAAAATTTAGGTGTGCCCAAAATCCCTATAGGAGAGGGGAGAATGGGAGAATGGATTATGGTGTGGCCATGCCCCTGGGGGATGATTTATTGCTTTCTGGTTCTCTGACTCTTTGTGTCTCTAGCAAGCACACAAGCAAAAAAAGAAAAAAACCCATACAGAATTGCATCTCATCTCAAAAGAGTCAAGTCGCAGGAACCACCCTGGAGCTAAAGTAATTCTACAAAATGTATTGATAATTTCTTAAGCCACAAAGCCGCTCATGCTTTATTTCCCAAAATGAGCTTACCCAGACCATTTGAAGAGACATGGGTCCCCTCTGGGCTAGCCCAAATTCAGATTCATTCCTTTGTTCCACAAACATGCTCTCTAAGTGTTTCTGCACACCCTGCACTGACCCAAACTTTGGCATATAAATGTAAAGGGGTGGGGGACCAGCAGACGGCATAATGGTCACATCACTGGATTCCCACATCATCAACCGGGGTTTGAGTTCCAGACCTGGTGGCTTAAAACTCACACTGGGTACGTGTGCGTGCATGACCCAAATCCCGAGAATAGAGAGAAGGGATTGCAGCGTGGTCTTTCCCAAGAAATTCTTGCTTTCTGTCTCTCTGTCTCTCCAGTGAGTGCATGCACCCTATAGCAAAAAATCTCTTTTTTTAAAAAAAATAATAATTAAAAAAATAAACATGAAGAGGTGAAGTTCCTGCCTGGGTCACAGTATGCACGATGCACGCGTCTAATGGGGAAGCAAAGTCACACTGGCAATGGCAGCCGACCAGCAAGAGTCCTGGCCTGGAGGTCAGATGAGAATGGAGGAGGAGGGACTGCACTGCCACCATCCCCCATGGGGGGTGCTTTATCTCTCTCTGAGTCCTAGCTCTGGTGGCACCACTGTCGTAGTTACTGTGTGGAACTCGGCAAGTCATCGAGCTGCCCTGTACACAAGTGTCCTCATTTGTCAATTACAATAAAAGACCTACCCCACCAAGCAGACTGTAGGGCCCGGGGAAGGAATAGCTGGGGGGTGACTAGGTCAAGGTTATCGGAACAGATTGACGGCGCCATTAACAGTTACAGCACGCGTTGAGGACTGGACGGCATCTTTTCAGTGTCATTTCTTTAGTGACATACATTATTTTCTTAGAGTCTAACTCGGAAATGTTATTTTAAAAAATGGTAAGGACCAGCCAGTGGCCTAGTGGTTAAGGCAGCTGTATCTCATATGGCTGACCATGCAGTTCAAGTCTGGGACCTGGTAGCTCGAGAAACGCACCAGGCATAGTATGCCCCAAATCCCAGAGGAGGGAGAGATGGAGGAGAAGGGATTGTGACGTGACTGTGCCTGGGGGTGGGGATGCTTTTTCATTCTATCTCTGTCTCTCTCTAGTGAGAGAACAACTCCTCTGGCAGAAAATTTAAAAGAAAAAGAAACAATACAATTTGAGACTTTGTTCCTGGGCATTTAAGTAGACCTTTTAATTCACCAGATAACAAAGCTACCAATAAAATGTATGCTTTCAAGCCTAGTACTATAATCTCTCTCCTCCCACCTAAGACTCTCAAAATAGTTTCTGAGTATGAGAGTCAGTTAGCCTTCCTCTCATGTGAACCAGTTCTCTGTAAGAGAAGAGTGTGGGGCCAGCAGGTGGGCCAGCACTGGATCCCACACGGCCAACTGCAGGGCCCAAGACTGGAAGCCGTTGACTTAAGAAACATACCAGGTATATGTGTATACGTGCCCAAATCCCAGGAGGAGAATGGAGAAGAAGGCATTGCATTGTCGCCATCCCCCATGGGGGGGGTGCGCTCTCTCTCTCTCTCTCTCTCTCTTTTTCTGGCAAGCATAGGTACCCTATAGCAAAAAATAAAATAAAATATAAAACTAAAAGAAAAAAAAAAGAAATGAGTGTGGACTAGACGGTTGCACTGCAGTAAAATACCATCCTCTGGTTGACCCACACAGGAAGGCTCTGGGTCTGTGTTCAGAGTCCTCCCTGAGTGAGCCGGGCATGAGTGTGCCTGTGATTCGGGGCTGGCTAGGCTGGGGGTGGCTCACAGACTTGGGACCCTGTCAAGGCTTCTGTTTCTCTTTCACTCCTGGATAAATAAGTAAATAAATAAATACACTTAAAAAAAAAAGCATGAACTCAGGCTCCAGGGGAAAGTACCAAAGGCAAAGTAAATCCACGTCAAACATCACTACTTACACGTGTCTTTTAAGAATCGCCTCCATTCTCTATCCTTCCGGCGTGGATTCCTCCGTTCCTTCTCATCTTCCCTCTCCTTCTCCATTCACTTCCTCCCTTGATGACAAATGACCTGAGGAGATCCGTGGAATCTACCGGTGGTTCCATTGACACCTGTTTATGATACTTAGAAGAAGTCACAGCCTTGGCTTTGTTGCCCCCAGACAGGAGCGGAAGGCTTGCCGGGTGACCCGCAGGCCCGTGCGTGTGACCAGCCTGTGAGTGGAGACGCAGGGTTGTGTAGACCACAGCTGGCCTGGAAGAGCTCCTGCCTGCCATGTTCTATGAGACAGGTGATTCTTGTTAGCCGAGAAACGGACGCAGCATTTTCCACTTTACTCAGGACTCCAGCAAGGTAGCAGCTGCTGATCTTAGCATTGTGCAATAACTGTGTAAAAATGATGGGCTAGGAAGTCTTTGTTGATTTGGGATATGTCATTAACTAGCCCTATAATACTCAACTTTCCTTTCCCTCCGCATTTTTTTTTTAGTTAAGTCCAGATACTGTGTAGAATCCTCTTAACTGTAAAATTGACATGACCAGTGTTTTTTATTATTATTATTAATTGACAGAGGGCATGTGTGCTTGCCAGAGAGAGAGAGAGAGAGAGAGAGAGAGAGAGGGCTCCCCAGTAGGGTGTGGTTATACCACGATCCCTTCTCCTCCATCTCCCCATCCTGTTGGGAACTGGGGCACCCACATACATGTCCCTGGCATGCGTTTCCTGGGACCAGGATGTGAACTGTGATTGGCCATGTGAGATCCGGCTCCCTTAACCACTAGGCTACCGAGCCAACCTGCTCTATTGGCTTTCAGCAGGTCCAGATAATGTGTAGCTCCGTCCTAACCCTAAAACTTCCATGATTCGGTGTCTTTCCATCAAGACCCGTGAGGACGTGCTTACCCCCAGAGAGGGTTGGTATGTGTGCTATGTTAATCTTATGTGAATGGAGACTCCTCTCTCACAGGCTCGGGGAGCCTGCTCTATTTCTTTATTTGTAGAATGCAATCTGTTATGTGTTGGCCATGTCCTTCTACTGGAAGCTATGCTGGAGGTTTTATACCTTTCTTTGTCCTTAAAATATCAACACCCAGTGAAAACAACTCTCTGTCTCCGACTTGAACAGGGACACGCACCTTTGAGGTCATTAGCTGGCTCTTACGCACACACTTGGAGGAAGAGGCCAATTGTCTCACCTTACCCAGGGCAGGATGAGCTTCAACTTCCAGTTAGAGACGAGTCTTCCAGGAAACAGTATAGAGAGGAGCGTGGTTTAGTGGGGACAGCAAGAGCCCTAGGGAGCGAACTAGAGCCCTCTCCAGGAAACATGAGTAAGGGACCAAAGAGCCAGTGGTGAGAGTGCGGAGTGTCTGGCACAAGAGATGGAAGTGCTTTTCTCAGCTTAAGGGTCAGGGGAATCTGGCGATTTCGGAACCAAGAAGCAGTGAGAAGGAAAGATGCAGAGTTGAGGTCTGTCGGGCCTTCGTACAGAGCCCCGTCTCCTGCGTTCCATTTCAGTCACACCGTTTAGAGTCTAGGCTTGGTTTGGTGGCACTGCCACCCCAGACTAGGTGTGGGACCTACCTGATGACCCTCTGGGCTCACGTGTGGTCCAGTATAGTTCAGGGCCGCCTGGCCACCTTCACGATTTCACAGTGAACTTGGTTTCCGTGTATTTTACGGTTCCTCACCTTGACCACACATTAGGATCTTTTTGGATGCTTTGAGAAAATGCTACTGTCCGTACTCCGTCCTATCCCAATCAAATAAGAACGCCCGTGGTTGTTGAGGCAGCCGGAGAAGCAAATGTTTAAAAATCAAAACGAAACCCTCCTCGGTTAGTCGCTGTGTGCTTGAGAAGCACGGCCGCAGTGTCCTGCAGGAAGTCCCCGTAACGGGACGGAGTCTGTGCTCTGCAAAGACGGCACGCAGGGAACACTCAGGAACTCAAGCCCAGTTCTCCAGCCTCCATGTGACTGGCACGAGGAGGCCTGCTCAGAGCTGCCTGGAAGAGCCAGGGAACGCCACAACCCAGGGAGCGCTCGCTCTGCCCCTTGATCGTGGCTCGGCACTGTGAGAACGCAGCGGTGACCAGCGCCACGTGCACATGCCCCGTAGTGCTGGCGGCGGGGGTGCCCACTCCACCCACAGCCCTGGTCAGCAGCTCCTCCGGGACATCGGCTGCTCACCAGCGGACTGGAGGAATGTCCCACCAGCGACCCAGAGCATGGGCTTTGAGAAGCGATGCCAGAACAGTGATGCACAGGAAAACAGCAATCTGGAGTTAGTTAACGGCTCAGAAATGAATGCTCGGGCCACTCATTTACCTGGTATTTGTGAAGTCGGAGAGACAGGGAATGAAACTAGTCCAAAAGCAAATGTCACTGCTGGCAGAAACTCAGAACGTAATAGACTCTCCGGACCTTTTTGATGATTTATGAATTGACTGTGATTTTTTAAATAAAAGTTTATTTATTTCCTTAGAGAAAGAGAAAGAGAGAGAGCGAGAGAGAAAGAAAGAGAAAAAGAGACACCTTTGACAGGGTCTTCACGCTGTGACCCACACCAGCCCTGCGGCCGGCCAGGATGACAGAACACCTGTGTGGTGTGCCCAGCATGTTCGGGTGCACCGGGGACGCGAACCCGAACCCTCCATTGTGGCCTTGAGCATTGCACCGCAGTGCCCGGTCTGCCTTGCCTCTGCAGCGGGGCCTGACTGAGATGTGATCAGGTTTAGTAACGTCGAAAGGCTTTCCTAATTTTCTTCAGCATCTTCCTCTCATTCGCTGCAGAACAACTGCATAATTTCTTTAAGAGTTAAAAAAAGTGGTTGCTGATAATAAAATCAGACAAAAATATTACCGGCACTTATCCTATTTTCTTTTATAAAGAAAAGAATCTGAAGGGAACTTTTCTTTTTTAATAGAACTTAAACATACATTGACCTTTAACTTGGAAAAAGTGAAGAGGGGCCTCTCTTGTCTTTCTGGCATTAACGGGGCTGCTGAGTTGCACGACTCCAAGGGGGCCTTTCCTGTTTTTAAACTTTATTCATTTATTCTTCCATGAGAGCAAGTGGGAGGGAGAGAGGAAGAGACAGACAGACGCAGGCACCGTCGACGAGGTCTTCATGCCACAATCCACTCACGGCCCGCGGCCAGCCACGACCACCAGCTCCAGCCTTGCCCCTGGTGTGCTCGGGGAAGCCCGGGGGTGCCTGCCCAGGACCTTTCCCACGTGGGTCTGTGCCTCTGCCTGGCCCTGCAGGTAGATATTAGCTTTCCTCTTTCAGCACTGGCAGGGGAGAGGCAGCTGGTGACACCGCTTCCCCTGTCCTTGTCTCGACAGTGGCCCTGTTCCCCAATCCTTCCCACACCCCTCCCCTGAAGGCAGACTAGGTGGTGGACGGGGCAGTGTTTCTCAGAGGGTACTGGCCTGGACGGAGGGAGTACACAACTGAGCGCTTCCTGAGGAATAGCAGGCCACCTGATGGTTGGTTTTTAGCACAATGTAAAATCTTCAAATTAAATTTCTAATTTTGAAATTAAGAAAAACTGTCTGTTTCCTGCTCTGGATCATGCCAGTCAAAGAGGAGATATTGGGAGATGGGAAAAAGGGAAGGTGGTAGAGGGGAGGGAAGGCGAAGGGGAAAAGGTGCAGGAAAAACAGCAGAGAGAAGAGGAGGCGACCAGATATGGTTGTAAATGCAGGGAAGAGGCTTGGGACAAGAAGAATGAGAAGGGGGATCAGCAGGTGGCCTGGTGGTTAAGGCACTGACCCCTACATGGCCACCATGGTTTGAGTCCTGGACCCGATGGCTTGAAAATCATCCCAGGCACACGTATAAGCCCAAAATCTCAAAAGAAGAATGGAGAAGGAATTGCAGCGTGGCCATCCCCACGGGGGGGGGGGGGGGGGGTGATTTCTCACCTTCCCTCTCACTATCTCTCTGCACCCAGGCATCCTATGGACACAGAAAGAAAGGAAGGAAGGAAGGAAGGAAGGAAGGAAGGAAGGAAGGAAGGAAGGAAGGAAGGAAGGAGAAAAAGAAAAAGAAAAAAATGCAAAGAAATCAAGAGGAAGGGAGGGGAGAGAGCCCGTGTTTTAGTGGCGTGAGCGAGTGCTCTGTTCAGCCTGCGTTCCTGTCTGCTGTAACATTCTTTCAACCACCGACCACCGCGAACCCACGGCGCGCCTGTGTCCTGGGCAGGGTTCATATGTGTAAGGACGCAGTCCTGGCCGTCAAGGGCTTCATGACTTCAGAGAAGGCCTGCAACACACACAGCCACAGGGCCCTCATGGCTCCTCTCTGCCATCCCACAGTGTCACCACAGGGCTCGGCACCTGCAGGGGTTAAGCGGTTCTTGGACGCAGAGTGCTAGACTGTGACACGGGTGCTGTGGACATGGATGAAGCAGGGCCGTTTCTGGCTGTGGACACGACAGGCAGGCACGGTTCCTGAAAGGCTCAAGTTTGACAGAGAGGTGGGGTTTTCTGAAGGCAACTTGGGGGGGGGGCAAGCCATTTTAGACAAAGGACACAGTGTGACACTGTCGAGCCTGAGTAGGGTTAGGGCTCGGAGTATGCCAGATTATCTGAATGTGGGGTTTGTAGCAGGAGGATGATAAGGAGAACAGCAGTGTCAGATTGTCCCGATCCTTGACAGGTGGCAAGCGGTGTAGTCTTCATTCTTTGGACAAGAAGGAGGGTATCAACAGTTAGAAACGTCTGCCCTAAAGAGACTGCAATGACATTTCTGAAAACATCATCTGTGACCTCATCCTTACGCTGATTTCCTGGGACACATATTCAAAATGCCAGTGTCTGGAAGCTGCTATGTATTTCTTAGCTCTGGGGTGAGGTCCAGGATCTGTGTTTAAACCATCCAGGTAACTTATCTACAGATGAAAGCTACCTAAAGCTGGCTTAGCAACAAGACCAAAGAGGAGGTGTTTCAGTTAACACTCACCAGGTAACAAATAGCCCCCAATTTACTGGCTTATGCAACACAAATGCACCATCTCAAAGTCTGAAGGCCAGGAATTTGAGAGTGGCGTCGTCACGGAGTGCTCCCGTGACCCTGCAGTGAAGCTGCGGGCCAATGCTGAGGGCAGCTGAGGGCTTGGCTGGGGCTGGGGGACCCGCCTTCCAGCTCATTCATGGGCTGTGAGCAGTTTCCAGGTCTCCCTGTCTGCAGGGCTGCTTAGGACCTGGCAGCTGGCTTCTCTCAAGGTGAGTGATCTAAGGAGGGAGGGGTGGGAAGAGAAGCTGCGAGGTACCCTGTCGCCTAACCTCGGAAGTGGCACTCTGTCACTCCTGCAGGTTCCCTTGGTTGCATAAGCCCAAGCCTGGTGCAGGACGGAGGCAGCTATGCAGGGGTGAATACCAGGAGGCTGGGGTCATGGGCATACCTTGGAGTCCAGGGAGTAGAATGCAGAGCCCATAGCTGTGACGTGAGGTGGCGCGAGCCTGGCTCTATGGTACGTGGGGACATCACAGAGCCGGTGTCAGGATATGCAGCCATGGTGGGATCTGCTCTAGGCCCTTCACATGTGTCATCTCAACCTCATGACAACTTAATGAGAGAGGCACTGCTACTGCCCAGTGGGAAACTGAGGTACAGACAGGTTAGTAGCACAGTGGGACAGCTGTCGTGAAGGACGCATGAGGACGTGGAAAGAGACCGAGAGTGTGCAAGGGTTACCTGCTGCTCCACTGTCCCGTGGGATCGTCACTGGCCAGAGAGCTCCCCCTTTACCAGTCAGCTGTCCATTCCTGGAGGGCCAGGGCTCAGTTTGACCTGGCTGCAACAGCTAACCAGCTGCAAATGACACTCCGGCCTAAAGCACCCACAGGCCACTCCTCGAACAGCAGCGGGAACTAGACCTTAGACCAATCGCTTCTCTGCTAGCATCCCTAGAACGGGTCCTAAATAGCTGGGTCTTTACTTCCTGGTCATGCCACGGTCTGGTCTCTGCTCCAAGGCTGGCCCAGATTCTGTCTGGAGAGGTGGGAATAAGGACAGGGGAGTTTGGAGCAGTTAGCGTGTACAGCTCCCTGACTCCTGTGATCTGGGGCTCGCCAGACAGGCTGCTTCCCCCACGCTCTGAGCCTGTCTTAGATGGAACACGCCCGCCAGCTTTCTGCTCTGTT